>OX387366.1:2070000-2220000 GCA_947563465.1 Archips xylosteana | reverse complement strand
TCGCTCCATTGTTGGAGGCCTACCTGCACTGCGTCTTCCGGTCCGTGAACGCCACTCGAGAACCTTTTTGTCCCATCAGCCATCAGTTACCGCAATGTCTCAAGTCAAAAGTCTTTGACCAGTGTGAGTTGCCAGTAATGACTTATGGCACTGACGATGGATGGGCCTTATAAGGAAGCTCAAAGTCACTCAGAGGGCGATGGAGAGGGCTATGCTCGGAGTTTCTCTGCGGGATCGCATTAGAAATGATTTAATACGCGCAAGAACTAAAGTCACCGACATAGCTCGAAGAATCGCCAAACTCAAGTGACAGTGGGCAGGGCACATCGCTCGAACCAGATTTATTTTAGTTACTTTGTTTTATTTTATAATTCCAGTTTTTTGTCTTGGTTATCGGTTTAGTTACGCTTGCGTTGGTTAATTTAGTTAATTTTTATGCAGAAGAACGACGGGAAAATTGTAGTAATAAACATTTTTTTTTTTCAACGCAATCGTAGCTTTTTCTTATAACTTGGTCTTACTTTGCGGAGGAGCTAAATAGGTTTTCCATTTATTTCATACTAAATACGATCTGAAACATGGATGCACAGAAAAAACACAGAAAAAGACCAGCTCCGGGAATCGAACCCGGGTCCACAGCATACCGTGCTGCGTGCTACCTACAGATGCGAAGCCGGTTATTAACGATTTTAACCATGCGGTTAAAAACGCATTTTTCGTTATTAACGGTTATTTAACCGCATTTTATTACGGTTAAATACTCGCACAGCGTGGTATGGACAACCAAAAAATAATCAGTCAGTATACTTATGTTCTTTAAATATGATTTATAAAATCTAAAATAAAATCTTTATCCTTCGGATACCGATTTTTCACTTCACCTAGGAGTTGACTGCACAATAAAAAAACATTATTTACCCTTTTTCGTTGTCGCAGTCGGATAATTAACCGTTAATAACTGCATTTTATCGGTAGCTAACCATAAATTTGGTTAATTAACGGTAGCTAACGGATTTTTTACAACTAGCTACCCCTACACCACAACTGGTCAAATATATGGTTTTCACGGGATAACCTTAAAAGTAAAAAAAAGGAGTTGAAAAATAAAAAAAATACAAAAAGATACTTCATACCAATCTTGGAAAGGTGATTCATTTGTTTTATACAACATTGTTGACAGTTGAAACATTTACTTTCCGATTAGTTCATCTAACCGGCGTTGCAATGTATCACACCAGAGATAGAGGTTGTTTTACGTCACATACTGACCGTTTCGCCGCGCTGGCCAGTTTCCTTTTCCCCTCAACTTTAGCCAGTGCATAGCTTAAAGCGAGGAAGAAATTTCGTCCAATTCTTCAATATAATTATTATTATTTGATTTTGTATAGAACCTTGAATCTACTTACGTAGGTAAGTGTGTATATATTTATTTAAATACGTTTATCCAAGTTTCGTTTTATATTTTTTCAACTTAAATTTTTTATTTTTACGGTTATCCCGTGAAATCCAATATTTCATACTAAATACAAACTGAAACATAGATGCACTGAAAAAACCTCAGAAAAAACAACGGTTTATAAATTATAAATTTCAAGGGGCGATTGGTGGGACCATAAAATAAGAAGGGAAGCCGTGGTAGCCTAGTGGTGAGACCTTATAGTCTCTCAAGCAGAGGGTCGTGGGTTCGAGTTCGGGCTCGTACCTCTGAGTTTTTCGGTGAAGGAAAACATCGTAAGGAAACCTGCATACACCTGAGAAGAAATTCAATGGTGTATGTGAAGTTCCCAATCTGCACTGGGCCCGCGTGGGAACTACGGCCCAAGCCCTCTCATTCTGAGAGGAGGCGTGTGCCCTGCAGTGGCTGGGCTGGGATGATGTCTCAATGTAGATCTTTATTCATCTGTACGCCAGGTTTCATTTAAATCTGTTTAGCCGTTATTGCGTCATTGACTAACAAACACTCACACACCTTAACATCCAAATACCCAAATATCTTTACAATCTTTCTCATTTAATATTTTAGTAAGATTATTTAATAATAAATATAAATAATAAATATCACACCAATTGACCTAGTCCCAAAGCAAGAGAGCTTGTGTTATGGGTACTAGGCAACGGATATGCATATTACTTATAAAGATATATACTCTTACGTACATGCTTACTTATTAAAAATATAATACTCAAAAACAAACATTTGAATTTTTATACAAATATCTGCCCCGATGCGGGAATTGAACCCAGAACCGCAAGCTTCGTAGTCTAGGTTCTCTAACCACAAGGCCATTTGGTCGTCAAAGATTGGATCATTTCCTTAAAACTGTTTTCAAATATAAACCAGTAAAAGCGAACTGAGTGTGAGTTGCCAGTGATGACTTATGGCACTGAGACGTGGCCGCTAACGATAGGCCACATAAGAAAGCTCAAAGACACTCAGAGGGCGATGGAGAGGGCTATGCTTGGAGTTTCTCTGCGGGATCGCATTAGAAATGATGTAATCCGCGCGAGAACTAAAGTATGGACATAGCTCGAAGAATCGCTTGAAGCAGGGCAAGGCAGTAGGCAGGGGACATCGCTCGTAGAACTGACGGTCGATGGGGCCGAAAGGTTCTCGAGTGGCGTTTGCGGACCAACAAATGCGGATGCGGATGGCACAGGGCCGATCTGTTTGATGATGATGATGATGAAATGCGAAATTATTCACGAAAATAAACCGTTTTGGAAATAAACCGTTTTTCAAGCCATTCATTTTCGAACATGCAATATCCCACCTGAAATGTTTCGTGCGCTCTTGCTCACTTTTAGAAGCAGCTAACTAATATTAATTACAGCGAGTTCTATACATTGGCATCCATCTATGTACGTGTGCTGTCAATTCCCTAGTTAGTGACATTACTGTTTCTATGCGCTGCACTTTCGTTCCGCTGAACAAGTTTCAGAAGCTGTAGTACCAATTGGTTCAGAGCTCCAAATTGTAAGCCAAACCGTTCAAGACTAGTTCTTAGTATTTTGGTCCTGCAGACTTGTAATTTATAGCATTAAATGGAGTAAGAGGTATTAATGCAACATAGCTCTGCTAGTACAGAATTGATTAAAATTAGACGGATGTGGAATTGAGTATAGTTTGGTTATGAAAGATTTCTTGTTCTAAGCTTGTTCACTATTAGCTGCATGCTATTTGCCAATATGGGTTTTCTGCCATTTCTTCGAAATTTTTTCGGCCGAATTTCACTTGCTACCTACTTTTCACTGATGATTCACTTCGACAACCAACTTTTGGCATTTTTTTGTACAATATCGTTTGATATTTGGTAGAATTTTTTTAAAGCAGCATCTAAAAAAAATTAAGTAATTGGTAGCAAAGCGATAATCGGCATTAACATTTTTTTAACTAATTGATTCTTTAAAGCGACAGTAACACACAAGTACTCACTCATCGACTTTAAATATTTACAAAGGTAACCAAAAACTCTAAATTCCTTTGAAACTTCATCTAAATTGCAACACACTTGTTATTTCCACTAGATCGCATCTCACTTAATTATCCAGTGCCAAATAGAGATGTGACTCATCAGAATAAAGTTGAAATTGCTGTAAAATGCTACAAAAATATACGCGTTTTGGTAAATAACAACGAAAATTTGTATAAAGTAATACTTCCAAGAGAAATTGTGAACAACTGTACGGAGTATTTATCGGAAAATTCCTTTGACGGCAAACGAGACGGAACTTTTGTTATATTGTGTTAAACATTTTATAGAAAATTTAATAAAACTCAACTCCAAATGTTGTTACAATTTGCGTTAATTATGGACCCTTGTTTTATTTATGGAGTAGCCTTCACTTGCATCGAACTAGAAAAATAAGGCTAATTCCAAGCTCAGCCCAAACCTCTCGCAACCGAGTGATTTTTGGCGTTCTTGAATAATAGCAGTTCATCTCTATCCTCTCGCAAACGATCGAATTAGCGGGCCGTTCCTCAATTTAGCCCCAGTCCTCCAAGAAGAAATCCAGTTCATCCCGTCGTCGGCGTCTGGGTCTGCCAGGTCACCTTTTCGAGTTGTTGGGATTCCACTCGGTGGTTATCTTGGCCCGCAACTCGTCTGGCATGCGGCAGACATGGCCAGACCAGTCCACCAACAGCTTAGACGCCGTTCGACCTGCATCAGTGATCTGAGTCATGGAGCTCAGGCCGGTGTTCCGGATCCGATCCATTAACTTAACACCTAGCATGTTGCGCTCCATGGCCCGCTGGCAAACCCCGATTTTGGACTTCAGAGCTTCCGTCAAAGACCAAGTTTGAGCACCGTAGGTGAGAACTGGTAACAATATGCACATGTTACATATTAAAAAAAAATTTTGGTTAGATAGGACATACAAGCGATTCACCAGTAGTTTCTGTGTGTGTACCAAGTAGGTAACATATCGAAATAAATAAAAATACAGAACCGCGCCCAAATAAAAATAGGTCAACTCTGGGTACGGCTTTATCGTTAACTAGCGACCCGGATGACTACCATTTTGGATTTCCTGTGACGTGTCCACGTAACATACTTAGTAATGTGACAATAGATAATATTATTATACCTTTTTCCTTCCAGTATCAATGTCGGCTTGCTCTTCCACTACTATAATGGATACCGTAATTTATTAATGATCACATGATTTTTCCCTTATATTCTAATGGATTCAATGCTTTGAATGCAGATGAGAGTTTTGCTGACTATGAGTTCTGACTTAGTGTTTCGACTTATGGAGTTATGGCCTTTCAAGTAGAGGGTCGTGGATTCGAGTCTGGTCTGAGTCTTTCGAAATTTATGTGCGGAATTACATTTGAAATTTACCATGAACTTTACGG
The DNA here is from genome assembly GCA_947563465.1 of Archips xylosteana. Lineage (NCBI taxonomy): Eukaryota > Metazoa > Arthropoda > Insecta > Lepidoptera > Tortricidae > Archips > Archips xylosteana. Next base: position 2,215,142 of record OX387366.1, on the reverse strand, counting down.
TGAGAAGGAAAACATCGTACAACCTGTACACAAAGAAATTCAATGGTTTATGTGAAGCTCTCAATCCATGCTGGGCCCGCGTGGGAACTACAGCCCAAGCCCTTTCATACTAAGAGGAGGTTTGGGTCCTGCAGTGGGACTTATACAGGCTAGGATGGTGAAGATGATAAATCTTATTTTTAAATATCCTTATAGCGTTAATATTTATACTCACGAGCTCCCCTTAAGATATGTTTGTATTCTCCGCCCGTATATCGCAAACTTCCCAAACTTTTTACTTCCCAAACAGACCATTCGGAATCCAAAATGCATGCTTCACAGAAGTATCTAACAACCGGAGTTGGCAAAGAAAACTTCGAACTTCAACTTTTCCTGCCAACTGTACTTTAGTTGCCCTAGCATGATGTTTGTTTGCCCCAAGTTAGGGTCCAAACAATATTTTTGCTTCAAAAGTCCAAGCTTAAGGTAGTATGTCAAACGGGGACGGTTCTGAGTATAGAAAGTTAATATATGTACTATCAAATATTGTATTAAAATTTCTAATGGGAAAAACAACAATAATCTCAGACGCAAGCAATCTCACTGGCTTCAAAATGCTTAATGATATGTTGTTTTTCGAAATCATCTAATTCTAATATGTTATGTGTCTCTATGATCGCTTCACTAATACGTGACATGATTTTTCTTATTATTTCTGAACTGGTATAATTTGACCTCTAGCCCGGTACCAGAGGCCGTATTGTCTAACGCTTCTGACGCTTGCCTTCGCTTTCACCATCTCTTTCTGTCATCATCCTATACCGTTTGAGAGAAAGAGATAGTGATTGCGAAGGCAAGCGTCAGAAGCGCTAGACAATAAGCCTGCTGGTCATCTTGATATACGGCTAATATCCTTCTTCTTCTAATATCTCTCGTGTCACGGTGTTTGAACTCCTCCGTAACGGCTTGACCGATTTATATGATTTTTTTTCTTTATGTAGATTTGAGAATAGGTCGTACGCTATTTTTTATACCTCTAGGTGGTATATGGCAAAACAACGTTTTCGGGGTCAGCTAGTCTTCTTCTAATATATAAAAATCTCGTGTCACGGTGTTTGTTATCGAACTCCTCCGGAACGGCTTGATCGATTTTATGTTTTTTTTGTCTATATTTGGTAGGTCTGAGAGTAGGTGTTAGGCCATTTCTTATACCCCTATTCTTCGCAGAAAGAGTCGCGGGCAACAGCTAGTAATAATATAATACAGATAAGCTACAAACTTTTACAAAGTCTCGTAATTCAAATTACCCAATTGAATTATAATGTTAGAGAACAAGAAACAAAGTAAGAACTCCATTCTACTTGTTAAGATGGAGTTAGGGATATAAAAGACATGTGAGCTTGATTAAGAAAATACTTTATGGAGGTTATTTAGGTGTCAGAGTTTCCAACCGGATAGGTGAGAAACGAAACCCTATTGATGGGGTTGGGTCCTGAAGGCCTTACTTGCATTTAGCTTTGGCGAGCAGAGCACCTTAGTTGTATATTTGTCCAAAATGTCTTGGTCTGTAAAACGCCCTCATTGCTATATATTAGACTGAATGACTTGACTGTAAAACGACTTAATGTCATAATGTTTTAATAAGTAAATGGTATGGATAACCTTCATTACTAATATAATACAATCAAGACCTTATACAATATTGAGTCATTCTGCCTACGACACGTGTGCATTTCACGTCCTAGACGTTTTGCTAAGAAAGTCTTCTTGAAACTTAGACAATTTTGTAATCATGGCATTAGATAAACAAGTCATTTTGCATACTTGGTCAGTGTACTATTGAGACGTCTTGAATGCCAAGGCTAAATGCAAGTAAGGCCTTCAGAACCCAACCCTATTGATGTCGTTACGCTGTCCATCTGTCTGTCACAAGGCTGGGTCTTAACCCTTAAATCGATACCGGCAATATATTTGCCGTCAAACAGAAATCAAAGCCGATTCAAATTACTTAGCAACATTTACGGTCCAAAATGTGTATGTATTACAATACCGAAGTTCTCAGAATTTATTAAAACGGCATCATACAGAACCCATTAGGTTAGGTTAGGTTAGGTTTGTTTTATAACAATCTTAAAAAGTTAACGGTTTCAGAAAAATATCGTGTCGGTCTTTTGACCCATTCGATGTTTTAATTCATTCGGTCTTTCGTACTTCGGTATTGTAATACATACCCTCCAAAATGGAATGTCTTGGCAGGATTGCCAGATCAAGCAGTCGTTCCAGCAAAAATCATTTTGCTACTCAAACTCCAGCACAAACTTTTTATTAAATTTTAAAAGTAATCTTTTATTATGAACTACTAGTTGTTGCCCGTGACTCTCTCTGTAAAGAATTAAAGTAAAATTAACTATTAAGTAAAATAATAGATGTTGCCCGCGAATTTGTCTCCAAAAATTCACTTATCGCTGTCCCGCGCATAATATGCAGTTCCCGGGATAAAAAGTATCCTGTATATTGATCTAGGTTAACTATCTGTGTATCTAATTTTATCAGAATCCGTCAAACCTTCATTTTGTCAATCAGTCAGGAAATTTCTTGGTATGTGCCTAGGTTAAATCTAAGTGAAAGAAAGGTCTTGACCGACTGACTATTCGATCTCGAAAGTCTAGGGAGTTACATCGTCATCATCATCAGAAAGGGCTTGGGCCATAGTTCCCACGCGGGCCCGTGCGGTTTGGGAACTTCATACGCACCATTGAATTTTTTCTATGGTGTGTGCAGGTTTCCTTCGCCGTAAAAAGCTCATGGTAAATTTTCAAATATATACACAAAAATAAAAATAAAGTGACAGTAGTAATTTTAAATTTTAAATCATAAAATTTATCCCGGTTTACTAAGTGCTTTCAGAAATAATAAAAAAATAAAAGTATTATCAAAGGAAACTTATAAGTCTCGTAACGAATTGAAGTCGCATTCAATTTGAATCTTTAAAAATTCATTTCATCTGGTGAAGTTGGGGAAGCTTAGCGACCGACTTTTATTTTGTTTTTAAGTCTTTACGCACTTTATAGAAAACTGCGGTTATTTAAGGACAGTTAGGGGCTGTTTTACCATTTTTTTTAAAGTTCGGATTACCTTAATCATGACCTTATTTGACAGATGGACTTAAAATTTCTGTTTCACCAGTCTTGATTAGCGCTAAGTGACGGACAAACTGTTTTTTAATCTGACCATCAGATCAGGTGGCATTTAGCATTTTTAACCGTCACATAACTTTTTAATTAGACAGTTAATTTTTTTGTGGCCATGGTTGGAGAGCCCTTCAGCCAGTTCCAGAAAAATAAATAAAAGTATTTTTTTATTTTTTAAAGAAAGAAGTCATGCTAAATTGCAAACAAGAATAAAAACGTCAAGATTTGAATAAAAAAATATAGATACGCTTTTAGTATGTAAAAATAAATCCAAAATTTCGTAATATTTTATAATTACAGACTTTTTTCAGTGGCACAATCGTTTGTTCTACTTGAACTTGTACATCGCCATTAAAAAAAAAGTTAATCTGTCAAAGGGTTTGGCGCCACTTTTCGATTCGTTTTACGTGATTTTATTTTTCTTTGTTATTGTTAACCAAAGTATCGTAAATAAATACAGTTTTTGGATTAATTATAATATTACACATTTGTTTATGCAAAAAAATAGATGTGTTTAAAAATTACATAGTTTACGATTTATTTTGCTTTAATAATGAACGACTCTTTGAACGAAAATATGCGAACAGGAACCCGTGGTCGTGAAATGGGACGTTGCTATTCCGACTTTTTGTTAAACCGACGATTAGTTAAGTCTTACTTAGTTTGCACAGGACCGGAGTGGTGAAACTGAAAAAAAACTGGCCGACAGATTTGTGCAGTACTTAGTTTATTCATTGGTTACGTAACCAGTAGTTTGACAATAAGGTGGTGAAACAGCCCCTTAATCAAAAGACTTGCAACGTCCATTTCTAAAATAGGCTGACAGTTCCTTACCAAATACATCAACATTTTTGGAATTGTATCTAGTAATTGTATCCTATCGGTCAATTGAATGCTGATAAACGATAACGTACCTCTAACCCACAAAAAATTGAAAATAAAAATTTGAATACGAAATTGTATCTTGAAATTTTTGGTCTATACAATACATTTTTGGTAACTATTACACTAAACGGCAATTGAAATACTAAGAAAATTTCAACTGTCTAGCTATCACGGTTCTTGAGATACAGCCTGGTGACAGACGGACGGACAGCGATGTCTCAGTAATAGGGTCCCGTTTTTATTACCCTTTGGGCACAGAATAAGTAACAGTATTAACGTACAGAAGGATCACTCTCGAACAAAAGTCAACTTTAGGTACTATAAAAACTTGCTTACTTTTACTGCTTGCACGCGAAATTGAAACTTATCGTGTGATACGAGCGTTCATATTCCGTTGGGCACCGCTGATCCGAAACCAAGGGCACAGGGTTCCCACTCGCCGATATTTGGTAGGTATATAAATCAAGAAAGATAACAGTATGTATTAATTCAGTAAACTAGTTTTAAACGTAATAGTATCTTTTATACGTATTATAAGATCGTTTAGAAGTCATCGTTTATTGCAAAATAATTACGCGCGACGCCGCTAGCGTGCGCACCGAATGTCAAGCGACAACTTACTGCCATACGCCTCCCCGGAAGGCGCGCCGGTCGAACATACCTAAACTGCGGAGTGAAACCCCCCTGCTTTGGGTACGGAACCCTAAAAAGATCTCTTTGATGGCCCAGGCCGGCAATGTTGTATGAAATTCTATTATTGACCTCTTGTCTAGCAGCACCAGTAACGTGACACTTCGTGGCCTATTATAAGGAACATATCGTCAATATTTTATAGCATGTTTGAAAATAGTACATTGTTGTAGAGGCTGGAAAGTAAGCAATAGATGGACGAGTTTGTTTGAGGGCCGACGCGTAGTGGAGGCCCTCGAAAGTACGAGTCCATCTATTGCACTTTTGGCCGAGACTAAACAATGTGCTTTTCACGACTAATGCGAGGAAATCATCATCATCATCATCATCATAATCGTCCATCCCGTCCATTCCGTCCATCCGTCCATCCCATCCATCCGTCCATCCGTCCATCCGTCCATCTTTCCATCCGTCCATCCCGTCCATCCCGTCCATCCCGTCCATCCCGTCCATTCCGTCCATCCGTCCACCCCGCCCACCCCGTCCATCCCGTCCATCCAGTCCATCCCGTCTATCCCGTCCATCCGTCCATCCCGTCCATCCCGTCCATCCCGTCGATCCCGTCCATTCCGTCCATCCGTCCATCCGTCCATCCGTCCATCCCGTCCATCCCGTCCATCCCGTCCATCCCGTCCATCCCGTCCATTCCGTTCATCCCGTCCATCCGTCCATCCCGTCCATCCCGTCCATCCCATCCATCCCGTCCATCCCGTCCATCCCGTCCATCCAGTCCATCCCGTCCATCCCGTCCATCCAGTCCATCCCGTCCATCCCGTCCATCCCGTCCATCCCGTCCATCCCATCCATCCATCCATCCGTCCATCCGTTCATTCCGTCCATCCCGTCCATCCCGTTCATTCCGTCCATCCCGTCCATCCAGTCCATCCCGTCCATCCCGTCGATCCCGTCCATCCCGTCCATCCGTCCATCCGTCCATCCCGTCCATCCCGTCCATCCCGTCCATCCCGTCCATTCCGTTCATCCCGTCCATCCCGTCCATCCAGTCCATCCCGTCCATCTCGTCCATCTCGTCCATTCCGTCCATCCGTCCAATACGTCCATCCCGTCCATCCTGTCCATCCCGTCCATCCAGTCCAGTCCTTCCGTCCGTTCATCCGTCCATTCGTCCATCCAGTCCGTCCGTCCGTTCGTCCGTCCGTCCGTCCGTCCGTCCATTCATCCATCCATCACATGCAGCAGACGATTGCTTTTGATTGGTCCGTCGTTTCAGCACGCCAGGAATAAAATTCAGAAATTATCTTTCAAAAAGTCGTATCGTATTATGAAATACATATACTGATACGTCCTGTTTTCGATTAGTGTAACATTGTTGTCGTGTTTGCGCGCCATAAATGAGTCGGCTGTTAAATGCACATATGTATATAGGCAATTTTAAGTACTGGAATTAGGTTATCTATGGCCACATTTTCGAGCAGTGTCGTGAAAAGGTTATTTATTTAAAAAGCTGCGTTTATCCAGCCCAGTGCGTTTTAAAAACACGTCAAAAAGAATTTCCCAAGACCGGGACGTATTCAGAGGGTATAAAAATGTAAATTCCTGTGTCTTCCAGAACAGTGTTATATGCGCTGCTTATCGTAAGTAGGTACATATTCTTTTGATGGTTTTCTCGAATAAATAGAAGTATGAATGGTAATACGTTTGGATGTTTTGTTTTAGTTTAGCTTTGAGGTCACTGACGTATTTTACTATTGTAATTATTTGTATGTGGTAGGGGGAAAACGAGCAGGAAAGTTAGCGAACAGAAAGCAATAAAGTATCACCTAAGTATAGATACCTACTTATAATGTAAGCTGGATTGGATCTCTTTGTTTCCCATGATTTCACTTGCTATACCAATATTAGCCATATAAAAAATATAGGTGTTGTTTCAGATTTTTTTTTAAATGTATTGTCTTCTTATTGGCTACGTGCACGACGGTGGTGCCGCGTAGCGTTGACAACATTTCCTCCGAATTTACTTCCAATTTTTGCCATGTTGTGCGCTGCGACCGTTTTCTGTACCCCCACCACCCGCTTTGGCTACGTGCACGACGGTGGCGCCGCGTAGCGTTGACAACATTTCCTCCGAATTTACTTCCAATTTTTGCCATTTTGTGCGCTGCGACCGTTTTCTGTACCCCCACCACCCGCTTTGGCTACGTGCACGACGGTGGCGCCGCGTAGCGTTGACAACATTTCCTCCGAATTTACTTCCAATTTTTGCCATGTTGTGCGCTGCGACCGTTTTCTGTACCCCCACCACCCGCTTCGCACATAGCCAATATAACACAGTAGATTAGGTTAGGTTAGTTCAATAATTTATTATAAAGAAAATGCTGTTCCAGAAATTAATCACTTTATGATAAATGAAAATTATAGAAAACGATATATTATAGCATACTAGCTTAATCTCGCGGCTTCGCTCGTATTAGAAATCCGTGACAAAAGATTGCAGTAACACTTTTAAAGAACAAAGTTCGCTCGGACCACCCCATCTATGGAATGCAGACGAATCTAACAAGTCATCTTGACCGAGGTACAATTAATCAATTTGATTTCTATGCCACTGTAAAACTTTGTCTTATTAACTAGGTATAGGTAACGCCACCAGAGTTGAGGCCACGCACACAACAACATCTCATGTAATGACAGCGGAATTTTGACGTTGTGTTGACGTTTAACGCCTCAACTCTGGTGGCGTTACCTATATATCGTCCCCTTACTGCTAAAACCGACTAACTGCATCAATGATAGTTTCGAGAAAAACGCATTTAAAGGTTTGAGTGGTACGTTCTCTAATAAAACCTAACGTTAATTGAAGTGTTTTTGTGTTTTTATTTAGATGGGTTATCTGTAAGTAAAACAGTATGAAGAAATTTAGCCTATACCCAATATAAGTAGGTAAAATCACGCTTTGAGTAAAAAAAGTGGCGCAGATAGTCGGTTTTGCTTGTAGGAGATGTGTAACGTTTCGAAATTAAGCGCCATTAAAGTATTAAAATGTAATTAGTATGTTTTGTCACTTAGCTAATTTTACAAACTGCACAGATCCAATGGGGCGAAGCGAAATCCTTTGTAACGATTGCAGTTATTTTGACTCTATTCTATTTGTATATAAATTACCATGGAGTTATATTTACAAATCTGACGATTATTTGACTATAGAGCGACATTGAACATCAAACAAGATAAAAATGACCATTTAATAAATATTTAACAATTAATATTATGGAAATTAACCCAAAAAGTCCCTAGTAACCACAGGGAGGAATATAAAACCTAAAAAAAAAATAACGTGTCATCGAATAATCACAACAAGGAAGTTTTTGTTCATTATCAGAGGGCTGGTACGGTTGAAAGAAAATAAACAGCTCATCTGTATCAAAACCTTGCATTTGGTATAATTCAAAATATAACTTTAATAATATTCAACATTATAGATAGAAATACACGTCATTACAGTAAAATATTATTAAACACCAAAAATAATCATATTATAGGTATATCGTTAACCCACATAGTCATTATTCGTCACTTGACTCGCCTTCGGCCACATCTGGCACGCGGTCTACGATATTTTCGCAGACAAGTGACTGAAACCAGCTATGGTACTCTTCAGGTATACCTAATACCCTTTTCGCAGATGGTCTTAAATAAGTATTCAATATTAAACGTTGTCAATAATGTCTATCAAAGCAAGACATTCAGTAATCATAAATAAAATAGTTCTCTTACATCCTTTTATTTACCTACTTAACGACCACAAAAAAATTAACCTCAAGCTGCGACAAATAAAACAAATAGGTACTTAAGTAAGTAAGTAAATACTTTATTGTACAGAAAATAATCAAACAAAGAAAAGTTACAAATGATGAGATACAAGTCGATATGAAACCATAAGAATAAATAATAACAGATTATTTATTTATTTATTCTTATGATTAAACACAAGTGTAGGTGGATTTAATACTTAATACGGTGTAATTCAATGGCCTGCTTGATTTTTTTGTTACTTTTTCTAAGTACCTCACCACCATCTGACGATTCGTGCTTATTTTCAATATCTGAAACAAAAACAATTTTGTTACTAAGGTACGCTGAGGTGCGCTAAGGTGCGGTCAAGGCCGTGCGATTTGCTGTCATTTAACGCAAGAAAAAAAGAATCCCGAGACTTCAACGCTCACTTTTAATTATTTTCACTATTTATTGCATTTAGATAAATATAATTAAGGCGAGGTACCTCTAAGAAACGTAATTTTTAATTTCATTTTATTTAGAAACGGTAATGATTAAACATGTGAAAAAAATATATGTTGCTTTTGAGACCTTTCTGTAAGTACGTCGGGCACTCGTTACATAATTGGACAAACTTCGCTCGATAGAAAAAAAATCCAAACATACCCCTATTTTGTACCTTTAAACTCATTTCATTTCAATATTATACTACTTGATGTATTGAAAGTCACATCAAAATAAACGTCTGTAATGATGTAATGTCCGTCGGGTTTAATTTTGTTAATTTTGTAAAATATATAATTTTTAAGCCAATATTAACGAAGTTCACGGCACAATTTACTGGCGCCCCGCTGCCAGCCCGCCGCTCAGTCCCGAGCGGAACGTGTTGGAGGTCGGATGCTTGCCAATTTTTGAAGCGCTCCACATTAAGACTAAATAGGTATCCTTGATGTGGGTAGTAGTATTATCATTTATTTCTGTTATTTACCACTACTCGTATTCAATGTAACCGCCACACACAAAAAGAAACACCCATCCACGCAACTATACACAGTACACAGTGTACAAAGAAAAACAGTACGGGCGCAGAGTAAAAATGTAACCAGTTATTCAACTTCATACTAGAGCGCCCGAATCGACGTACGCACACAGCTAGGGCGTGCAAAATTTACCGATTTTTCAAAACCGGTTTTGAAAGACAAAACCGGTTTTACCTCCGGTTTTTCATTTTGATTGACGTAGGTACATTTTGATTTAAATCAACTTTTTTTTAACGCTATAAGAAATTTAATTTTGAGTCATCGAAAAATATCCGAAATCCGAACGCAACCTATCTATACTACTTACACTCCTCCCTCCGCCCGCGTCGCGCTCCCGCTCTCCCGCTCCGTGATTTGATTTTGATCTCTGTTAATTAATCTTTAGGATAAATATTATTTTAAGTTAATTTTAAAATTATTTGTTAGCCAAACTAAGAGTGTTTTATGAATGTGATAAATAAATATCACGGGACAATTCACACCAACTGACCTAGTCCCAAACTAAGCAAAGCTTGTACTATGAGTACTAGACAACGGATAATCATACTTAAAAATACATATTAAACACCCAAGACTTGAGAACAAACATTCGTATTATTCACACAAATGTCTGCCCCGACCGGGAATCGAACCCGGGACCTCAAGCTTCGTAGTCAGGTTCTCTAACAACTAGGCTATCCGGTCGTCCAAATCTCTCGTCGTGATCTATCTAATCTAAGGTCTACTTGGTAGGCTAGGCATTAATGGATAATTAAAAACAAGTATTTCATGCAATTTGTTTTATTTGTAGATTTTGTGGGTATATAAACTATCTAAGAATATTGATTTTACTGTTCAAATTCTACCATTACTACCATAATAAAAAAATATTTAAGTACATTGCCAAAACCGGGGAAAAAACCGGTTTCCGGTTTTGGGCCCTCAAAACCGCAATTCAAAACTGGTTTTGACAACTTTCTGGTTTTGCACTCCCTACACACAGCCAAGCGTATTACACGGCCGCTAAGTAATCTTCGGAATACAAAACAATGCTGCAGTCCCACGCGGTGCGCCGTCTATGACGCTTGGCTGTGGGCGTGCGTCGATTCGGGCTCTCTAGTATGAAGTTGAATAACTGGTTACATTTTTGCTCTGTGGTACGGGTCTATCAAATTTTTTACAAGTGCCTGTAATATCAGTTGCCCTCAACTGTCTGCCTGATAATGTAAATAATAATAATAATATAAATTCGCAATTATTGACAAAATTGCCACAGTACAAAGTTTACTAATGTTACCGCTGCAATCGCCGAAATGATAATTCTTATTATTTCAGCATGAAGGTGACAAAGATGACTGTTTCACACATCTAAATTTCGGTTTTTACAATATTGACTTAGACCGCTGACTACCGACACAGTGCCACTTTTAGCAATTTTTGTAGCGTGTGGGAGCGTGAGAAGTATGGTGTCATATGGCTTAGGAGGCTCCTGCGAGTGTATACATATTTTTGACCACTTGATCCGTGAAGAATGACCGACAACTACCGTTATTTGTATTTTAGCGCCATATATAGTTTAGTTTTGTATCTAACTGAAATTCTGGAACTATACAAGCTGCGGACAAAGAAGTATCCACTTCGAAAACATTTCATATTTTACATTTATAACACAAAAGTAATCTAAGTAATTGCACCTAAACATTTAAATTACAGCGTGTTCTTGGTCTCGGTCGCAACTTACACTACTGTAAAATATATTACACTGTTGCTGGCAAGCGTGACCTCCGTCGGCGAGTTCACGGCGCGCGCGGCGATCGTAGCTTTTGCGCGGGCGGGGTGCGGGGTGTAAATTAACGTGGCGCGCTTCAAGAACCTCGCCTTAAGTAGCTTAAAACTATAATCTACACTCTTCAAAGTTTAGGTAGGTTAGAAACAGTAAACAGTTAATTTGTACTTACTTTTATTCGTATCATCGCCTCCAAGTCTAGATTCAAAAGTTTTCAAGATCTTGAACTCATTATGTACACATAAAGTATACGAACTCATTAGAAAATAAATTCAAAACGGGATGCGCGCGCGCGTGTGCAGTCTCGATCAAGGTTGAAATGCGACTAAGTGCGGGGAGGGGAGGGGCCGCTTACGCGCTCTTAAGCGGTTTTGCCTGTACTTCCTGTACTATAATTCTGCCGCCGATAGGAGAAACGTTACATTCAAAACCAACTATACTACGTTTAGTTTGTTTTGGCAGTTGAATATTTTAATCGATGCATTAATTTAGTACAGGAAAAAAATACTAAGGTTAGGTTTGATGGTTTTTTCAGACGTCCGAAATGCCATATTTGTTTTATAGTTTACAGCAAAAAACGACTATGTATGGTTTAGTCGCTTTATGCAGTAATAAAATTGCTATTTTATTCATTAACATACACTTGGTAGCTTTTGCTTGTTATTTATTTCTGAAAATCACCAATAACCTACCTTAAGCTGGAGGCTAAATCAAGAACGGAGCGGCGTATTAAAAAACGGGTTTTACCACCAGATAGAGCTTGGAAAGCGTATTCTAACGGTACGTATAACTCATTTTTGCCAAAAAGGGAGGTTAGTCGGTTTTAGCAGTAAGGGGGCGATATACTAGATACCTAATTACAAGTATTACAACGTCACCGCGGGACAAACGATTATCAACTTTCCGATCACAAAATGCAATAAACGTAAAAAGTTTATAAACGTTTTCGCTCCAAGAAAAAGAAGTTTTGACAGATGGACAGTGACAATTCAAGTTACTAATGCACAAGAAAACTGATTCAATAAATTAATTTAAAACTCCTATCTTATTCATTATCGTTGACAGAATGTTCGCAAAGATCGAGATGCCATCATGACGTGCAACACGCAATAATAACTGTCGTAGAAGATAAACAAATTGAATCATTAACTCCTCCTTACGGATTCAATATAATAATATCTTTAGGGCACTATTGAGGCTCACCCGTTTCTGTAGCAAGGTTTCTGTAGCAAGGTTTCATTTTTATTACTAATACGGGGGAGTAACATATCCTGAAGATGATAGCAGAGAGGTTCGATACCGCCATACTCAGCCGATACACTGAGCTGCATGTTATCGGACATGGAATCCCTTAACTTCGTATTTTCTTTTGATTGTTATTACTATATTTTTAATTTTTTCTGTCATTGTAACTCATTCATTTATCTATTAAATTGTGATAGGTACTGCCAGTCTTTAAGCTAGTATCTAACAAACTATGGACATAACAGTCTGAAAATTAATGATTTTTATTTTTAATAAGTCATGATTGGTTTGATGGTTAAGTTTAAAATAAATTAAATTAAAATAATTTATCACGGGACAATTCACACCAAATTGACCTAGTCCCAAAGTAAGCTAAACAAAGCTTGTGTTATGGGTACTAAGCAACGGATAAACATACTTTTATAGATAGATACATACTTAAATACATATTAAACAGCCAAGATCCGAGAACAAATATTCGTATTATTCATACAAATATCTGCCCCGACGCGGGAATCGAACCCAGGACCTCAAGCTTCGTAGTCAGGTTCTCTACCTACTAGGCCATCTCGTCATCTAAATTGTCTTGAAATAAATAAATAAATTGGCAACTGTAGTTTCACAAAGCATGTGAGTGGATAGTGGCATATAGGAATCAAATTGCTTGTCTGTACTTCTACGTTCTTGGACAGCACCGTTCTACTTTGAGCCATTTCTGAAAGTTAGCGGATATCAAAGGAAACACGTCGTAGAACTGTTTTTTGCGGAATTCCAATAGAACAGAAAATTCTGCACCGGTGCAAAGCGCAGAGCTAAGCTAGTTTAAACAATTCCTAATCTCTCTTGTTCCTGAACTGTGCTAGGTAAACTGAACTACTTAGGATACCTTCGTAGAGTCACGGACATCTCGTTTGTCAAACTACGAGCGCCTGCTCCGGAACTAAAGCTTAGACCTTAGAGGATCAAACCAACTGGAGAAGGTGTTAGTATAATGGGGTCTGATTAGCAACCAGGATTAAGTATAGTGACACTGTCATCGTCGTCCCAGCCTATTTACGTCCAACTGCAAGCTACAAGCTTCCTTTCAGAGCTTGGGCAGTAGTTCCCACGTGGGCCCAGTGAGGACTGGAAACAAGCACACCGTTGAATTTATTCGCAGGAGTGTGCAGGTACTCGTAAATTTCAGTTGTATTTTTGCATGTAAATTCCCAAAAACTACTTAAGAGGTGCGAGACCGGTCTCAAATTTACGACCCTCAGCTTGCTGCAGAAGAGACGTGGGACGGGGGCGCGTCGCAGTTGTGGCGCCCCTTAAATCAATTTTCATACTAAATATGTAATTGGATACTCTCCGCTCGAAGTTGTTGACGACTATATCTACCTGGGACACACAATCCAATTAGGTAGGTTCAACTTCGAGAAAGAGGTCAATCGACGTATCCGGCTCGGCTGATGGGCAGCGTTCGGGAAGCTCCGCAATATCTTGCCATCCAATATACCGCAATGTCTCCAGTCAAAAGTCTTTGACCAATGTGTGTTGCCAGTGATGACTTATAGCACTGAGATGTGGCTGCTAACGATGGGCCTCATAAGGAAGTCACTCAGAGGGCAAGGGAGAGGGCTATGCTCGGAGTTTCTCTGCGGGATCGCATCAGAAATGATGAAATCCGCGCAAGAACTAAAGTCACCGACATAGCTCGAAGAATCGACAGACTCAAGTGGCAGTGGGCTGGGCACATCGCTCGTAGAACTGATGGCCGATGGAGCAAAAAGGTTCTCGAGTGGCGTCGAGGTTGCGGGATCGCGTTGGATGCGGAGGGCATGAAACCGAACTGTTTGGCGAGCCTTGGGGGAGGCCTATGTTCAGCAGTGGACGTCTTTCGGCTGAAATGATGAATGATGACTAAATGTATAGAAGCGTCGCAATGCCAAAGCCGACGGGGCGGAGACGCGGCCTGCGAACAAACGACGCGGACTGCGACGCGCCCCCATCCCGCGTCTCTTCTGCGCCATACGATGGCTGATTAAATGAATGAAATGGTGCATGTAAAGAAGAAATTTAATGTGATGTGTTTGCAAACGTATGTAATGAAATGATGATTGAAAGGGAGAGTATGTCTACATGTGAAAACATTTGAGTATCACTTAGTCAAGCTGTCGTGTGGTATTGTTCAGCACATGCTTAGCACGGGAGATTGGAGAGTGGCGGCGTGATACCAAGCGTAGGGCCTGGCGATAATGCGCATGACGCCTCTTTTAGGGTTGATACTCTAAGACAGATGCCTCGAGATAAGTGTAAAGCGGTCATTACGCTCAATCACCACTATCGGACGGTTGCAGCCGGTCAGTCTGTAGCTCTAGACTAGACCATTGACGTGCCTAGATACTGGAATATATTACGGGATGCTGGGCTATAGATACATTATCTATTTTGTTTGGGAACGGTGGTGTGTGTACTCGTACTGGGTTTGGTCTTGTAGACTATTTTTTTTTTAAATGCTAAAAACACGGAGATATCTGAGTCTTAAAGGAGTCTTATTCAACTCGTTTAGGTAACGATAATTACTATTGCATTTTGTGACTTCCGGAATAGTTTAATGGCAAGCCTATGCCATATATAAAACCGTTGCGACGCCAGCAAAGAGTCATAAGACAACAACCATTTTACGTACATAAACGAGTTGAATATTGTATTGACAAAAAAAAAATAGTACCTACCTAGTTATTTCGAACACCTACTAAATTAAATGAAAGGATATGAAAACAATGCATGTTATTAATTTAAGACATTTGCTGCTTGAGTGTTTCGTTCAAATGACAGTGTAGCTTAACACAAGAGTCTAAGATGGTGTAAAAAACAAAAAAATGCATTTTTCGTGTAGTGACGGTATTGGATTTAACGTGCGAATATTATGCATTAGTTTGTCGATTCAGTTTTTGTTTTTTGGGGTTCCGTACCTAAAAACGAAAAACGGAACTCTTATAGGATCATTTTGCTGTCCGTCCGTCCGTCCGTTTGTCTGTCAAGCCCCCTTATTTCGGGAACGCGTGGAAGTATCGAGTTGAAATCAAAACTATATACTCAAGTCTACAGTCACTTCAAGCTGTGAACAAATCAGACTTGTAAACTGACGTAAAAAATAGATACGGCCGTTTATGCCGCATAAAAGTATACATCGACACTCTCAAGGAATCAAAATTTATAGGGTACCTACTTACTAATAGACTCATGAAATACTAATAGAATCATGAAATTTGGCATGCAGGAAGGTCTGACGGCACAATTAAAGGAAAAAATCTTAAAATTGTTAATTAATCTATTACTGACGAATTATTTACATACAAGTTTGTATGGAACCCTATGGCAAACGCGTAGCTATGGGTGTCAAAAACGTAAAACTCGACATCTCACAAAGCCACTAGTTTAATCAAATAAAAAACAGATAAAATGAAATATTTTCGCACTTTAAAGTACCAGGCTGGCAGAAGACAGTAAGCTCTTTACTTGAAGGCTTCAGGCAAAGGATAAGACTGGCTATTCAGCGTGAAACGCTGAAAGCCCTGCACATTTTGGCTCGCAGATATAGCTTTCTGTTCATAAGTTTGCTTGTATTTATTGAATACTAGCTGATGTCCGCGGCTTTTTTTTTCATAAAAAATTTATCCTGACAATTACGAATACAAGAAAAAAAGAATTATCCAATTTGCTGTTGTGTTTTAGCGCTTAGGAACACATTTGGCGATTTATTTTTATTGTTATAGATACTTAGATATATTATTATGACGACCAGATGGCCAAGTGGTTAGAGAATCTGACTATGAAGCTTGAGGTCCCGGGTTCGATTCCCGTGTCAGGGCAGATATTAATGTATGAATAATAAAATATGAATGTTTGTTCTCGGGTAAGTATGTTTTTCCGTTGCCTAGTATCCATAACACAAGCTTTGCTTAGCTTACTTTGGGGTCAATTGGTGTGAATTGTCCCGTGATATTTAATACCAGTCTTGAACCAGACAACAATGGTCACCGACATAACTAAACGGATTAGCTCGTTTGAATCGTATTGAGCTGGTTATTATAGTACGCAGAACAGAGATAGCCGACAAACCGTCAAGTTCACGAATAGAGACCACGTATATACTTGCAAGCGCAGCGTGTGACGTCCATAAACGAGATCCATCTCGTTTAGAGGATGTCTTGGTTGGAGGATGATTCAGTAAAGGCCGAAGGTTCACGATGAATGCAAGCCGCTTCCAACCGTTATGATTGGGTATTACTGAGAGAGGTTTATGTTCAGCAGTGGACGTCCTATGGCTGAAATTATGACGAATTAGACTCTGCAGCTGAAGTTGAAGAATTGAAGGTAAAATTCTGGCATTTACAATCGCGTAGACAGTCATTTGTCAAAAAAGTTTAAAGTTTGGTTTTAGTAGTGGTAGAGCCGTGTTGTAGCTAGCCGCTGCATCACGAATGGGCCGGCTCGTCCGGGGCAGTACCACCCTCTCACAGAACACCGGCGTGAAGCAGCAGTAATCCTGCTTGCGTTTCGTACGGTCAGTGAGAGTGCCGGGGGCCCAATACCTCTCCCCTTCCCTCTCCCCCTCCCTCTCCCCCTCCCTCTCCCCCTTCCCCTATTCCTTCTCCTTTAGGGCCGACAACGCACTGGCATCGTGTAAAGCGCTGCGGGTGTCTATGGACAGTGGTGTTCATTTAACATCAAGTGACCCACTAGTTCGTTTGTCTGGCCTATCTAACATAAAAAAAAAAAAAATATCATTAAGTGTGATATTGTTTAATAGTTCTTTAGTGCCTGCTCTTCATTATATTGATAGAAAATGTAATTTGCATGCTAGTAGGTATAAGAAAATTGTACAGATAGCAAGACGAGCAACCTTTTGTCTCATTACCATCTAATGACATCTGATCATCATTAAATTTCAGCCGAAAGACGTCCACTGCTGTACATAGGCCTCACCCAAGGCTCGCCAAACAGATCGGTACCGTGCCATCCGCATCCAACGCGATCCCGCAACCTGAACCAGGTCTTCGCCCCACCTTGTTCACTCGAGAACCTTTTTGCCCCATCGGCCATTAGTTCTACGAGCGATGTTCCCTGCCCAACTGCCAGTTGAGTCACTACTTAGTCTTGTTCTATGCAAATAAATCTAACGTATTCTATTCTATTCTATTCTACATTAATAGCCATACACTTTCGTCCCCTTCATCGCCCTATTTCTCTTTTCATATTCACCACATCAAATCAAAAAAAAGCTACATTTCTAAACGTTTCCTTAACAGGGAAAGACATTTTTTACAATTCGCATCAGCATATAAAGACTGTAACTGGATATTGTAATGAAAATGGGCCTAATAAAGATAACATTTTAGGGCTCAAGCGTTACAATGGAAGTGCTGTGGTACCTCCAGATATCGCCCTGAGGATACCTGTGCACAGAAGTGTTTACAGAGGGCGTTATTGAAAATAACCGCTCGCAAATGACTGTTCGATACAGCGCCATCTACAGTTTCATTTGCTGAACTAGACGGCTTGCTAATTGACAATAACGATCAATGCCTGTTGACAAGCATGCACCCCATTAGTTCCAAATTTAGACACAACCTGTGGAGGCGCTAGTATCGCACATTAATATAAATAAGGTTTTTAGAGTATTTTTGTCTTTGTTTCATGGTTCAGAGATTGAATGACTGACAAACGACGCACAGTGTAAACCACTTGGAGCTAGAGACTTATTGGCAGACATTATTCGTTGATGATTATATTGATCATAGAGTAAGTTATTTGTTCTTCAACGTAAGCGATGCCGCGGGCTTAAACTAGTAAGTAAGCAATATAGCAATAGCAATCTCTTCCGGGTAACCTTTGTATAAAGAAGAAAGCAAAAGATTATAACAATGCATTGTTATGTTGTGGTGCAGATGGTGGTTACTGTAAAATTCATAAACAAAAAAAGTATATACTGGTTTCCTGAAACTAAGTTCCTATAAGATGTTCTTGAGCTAAATTTTATTTTGGTATTCATATCTATTTTATTTTACAAGAAGTGTTTAATCATAACTACAAGCTAGTAAAGTACAATTTTGATGATAAAATTGATAAATAGCTTTATAAATATGAAACTGCACAGTAACTGATCTCTATTTTACCTGATGGTAGGTATAGTAGGACAGGTGCAGATGACCATGCTATTTGAGAAGTAAGTTTTGGTTTACAAAATACTGGTTTGAGTTAGTTTGATTTTTTTATGAACGTGTGACAGATGTCACAGCGGAAGTGTTTTAAAAATAAGTTTGATTGTCAAGCAGAGCGGTTTTGGCGAGTCAATGAAAAAGAATTGAAACAATTACTTTGCCCACCCGCGACTTAAGACTTAATTAATTGTTTCAGTTCATTAATATGAATCTCCGCAAAATAACGCCTGATTCAATAAATTACCCAATGAAAAAGTACACACTTTGCCAGTGAAAATTTAAATAAATTTATTATAACAGGTTTGAAGACTTTACTTATATTTTCAAAATCAAAAATCAAAATATATTTTTTTTTTTTTTTTTATAAAATAGGGGGCAAACGAGCAGACGGATCGCCTGATGATAAACGATTACCGTCGCCCATGGACACCTGCGACACCAGAAGAGTCACAAATGCGTTGCCGGCCTTTTAGATAGGAGTACGCTCTTTTTTTGAAAGCTTGAAGGTCATATCGGTCCGGGAACACCGCAGCAGGTACTACATTCCAGAGCTTAGCTGTGCGAGGCAGGAAATTTCTGGAAAAACGCACAGTAGAAGACAGCCAACCATCCAGATGGTGAGGATGGAAGTGTTGTCGCGTAGGGCGATGGCGGAAGGATGCGGCAGGGATCAACCCGAACAACTCCTCGGAGCACTCTCCGTTGTACATGCGATAGAAGATGCACAGTGAAGCTACATCTCTACGCAGCGCCAAGGAGTCAAGCCGATCAGAAATTCGTTGGCAGCCGACTATTCGAGTCGCTCTCCGTTGTATGCGATCCAGAGGGAGAAGCTGGTACTTGGGAGCCCCCGCCCACAGATGAGAGCAGTATTCCATATGTGGGCGAACCTGCGCCTTATAAAGCTGGAGGCGGTGGGCTGGAGTGAAATACCGTCTCGATCTGTTGAGCACGCCGAGCTTCTTCGAGGCTAATTTAGCCTTACTCTCCAAATGGTCGCGGAACTGGACTTCACTCGAGATGTCAATACCAAGGATTCCGATACTGGCTGTGTTAGCAAGGGGAGTGCCCTCGAAAAGAGGTGACGCGACAAACGCAGACTTTTTCGCGGTAAATGCGCAAACCTGTGTCTTAGTGGGATTAAATAGGACTAAATTAAGTCGACCCCATTCTGAAACTTCTTTTAGGGAAGTCTCAATTTCAGACACAAGTTTGCTTCGGCACTCCATAACGTTTTCCCGAGAAATACCGGCGCGGCCGGTGTAAGAGGCATCAACCGTACTATCATCCGCATAACAGTGAATGCCGCCGGATGGCAGCATATCATTGACATGCAGAAGAAAGAGCGTAGGCGATAGCACACAGCCTTGAGGGACACCAGCATTCACAGACATGGAATCAGAGCATGCACCGTCAACTACGACTTTTATGCTTCTGTCCGTTAAGAAGCTGCTGATCCAACCGCATAATTTCTCAGGAAGCCCAAAGGACGGAAGTTTTGAGAGGAGCGCTTTGTGCCAAACCCGATCGAAGGCCTTCGCCACATCTAAACTAACAGCCAATGCCTCACCCTTTGTCTCAATCGCCTGTGCCCAACGATGTGTCAGGTAAACCAGTAGATCGCCAGCTGAGCGGCCACTACGGAAACCATATTGTCGGTCACTGAGCAATTGTCGATCTTCAAGGTAACGAAGGAGCTGGCGGTTGATAACGGACTCCATTACCTTTGAGAACAGGGGAGTTATGGCTATTGGCCTATAGGAAGATGGATTTGAGCGGTCACCTTTTTTAGGGATCGGGTGTACCAGAGCGGACTTCCATGAGAACGGGACTACGCCAGAAGAGTAAGAGAGTCGAAAAAGACGCGTTAAAACCGGAGCCAACTCAGGAGCGCACATCTTCAACACTACCGGAGGGATTCCATCAGGCCCATTGGACTTATGGATGTCGAGGGAGAGAAGTGCTTTACGCACTGAGCTTTGGTGGAACCAGATATCCGGCATACAGCTGTCACAACGCGGTATGGACGGTGGCATGCGTCCCCCGTCATCCAAAGTCGAGTTAGACGCAAAGAATTTACCTAAAAGATCGGCTTTTTCCTTTGCGTCGTGGGCCAAAGAATCGTTACACGCGTGCAGAGGCGGAAAAGATGGCGTGCAGAAATTCCCCTGGATAGCTTTGGCAAGAGACCAGAACGCACGAGTTCCCGAAGGGAGGCGCTCTAGTCTCTCACCAATTCTACCAATGTGCAACGATTTAGCTCTGGCAATGTCTCTTTTAAAGGACCTGGAGGCAAAGTTAAACTCCTTTTTTAAAACACTGGTCTTTACATCCCGTACCTTCGCTGCATTTACCCAGGCTTGATAACACTCCTGCTTTCGGCGAGAAGCCAATTTACAAGATCGACCAAACCAAGGTTGGGATCTGCCACCAACGGGGACCGCTGAGGATGGAACAAAGAGTTCCATTCCTTGCAGCACCACGTCAGTAACAGAGTCAGCAGCGACGTTGGGATCATCCAGCGTGAAGCAAACCTGCCTCCAAGGGTAGGACGCAAAGAAGGACCGCATCCCATCCCAATCTGCCGACTTGTAATGCCACACACGACGGCTACAAGCAACTCGCCGACGCAGCGGGCACGTGAGTGGCACCTTACTCCGGATCAGGCAATGATCCGAGGAGCCGAGAGGGGCCTCAACGGAGATTTGGTAGCCTGCCGGATGAGAAGTCAGCAAAAGGTCCAACAGAGAAGGCTCCTGGTTCTGCACATCTGGTATTCGCGTAGGCGCAGTAACCAGCTGTGTCAGGCCATATGCCAGAGCAAAGTCACGAACAGATCTCCCTGCATGATCGGTCTTGCCAGAGCCAAGCCATTCGACATGATGGGCGTTGAAATCGCCGAGTATCACGATCTCTGCAGAAGGGACCTGCTGTTGCACGGAGTCCGCAGCCATTTGGATCCGCTCCATGAGTCGGTCAGTTTCGCTGTCACCGCTATGGGACCTATACAGGCACGCATAGACGCGTGGATGGTCATCGCTGTCTACACGCAGCCATAAAGTGGAGAGGTCCTTACCTTCAAGATTGCTGAGGTGACGAGAACTGATATCATCTCTAACGTACACGCACACCCCTGCCCTAGGTAAAAAGGAGTGTACTAATCCGTACCCAGGGTAAGAGAGGTAAGACGTGTCCGCCGGAGACGATATCTGCGTCTCAGTCAGAAAGAGCAAGGCCGGCTTAGCTGTCTCAAGGTGGTGATGAACAGCATTGAGGTTCGAATGTAAACCCCTGATGTTGCAGAAGTCCACGGCCAGCGTGACAGGGGATGCCGTAACTGCTATGCTCTCACCCCCAGCAATTGTGGGATTAAGAATGAGCGCAGTTGGGTTGCCCCCCCCAGAGTACGACGGGGCAGAGTCTGGGCTTCCACGCTCAGGCACAATGCAACCTGAACATGGCAGCCCAGAGAGGGATTCTCCAGCGCTAGAGCAGCTGGTACCCTCCTGGGGTAGTCTGTTACACAGCTGCATCATCATTTTTTTTTTGTTGGAGGGGTTTTATTTATTTGTATGAATACGGTTACACGGTCTTTTTCAGTTTAGTTCTTTTACTAGAGAATTATACATTATGTTTGAGTATATTAATTTAAAATGTCACAAAGATATAAAAACAATAAAAGTGAGATAAAACAAAAATGTCAATAAAATATTAAACATACTTATTACATAATTAATCAAAATTCTTCTTCTTGTTAGTTCTTTTACTTGTTTCTTTATTTACCAAGACATAAACTGATTTGATATCTTATGAGAATATTTAAGTCTCAGCGTTTCTAAAAGCGCAATTCACTAATTCTTGCTAAGCTGCGCCTTCATTGCGTTTAAATAATTCATAAGGGATCCATTTGCGGGCTCCGTACATTTGGTATTTACATTTTTATTCAGCAGAAGTGGATAGGTTGGGGCTGTATAATGTTATGTCAGTTTCGCGGTTATGGACGTCTTATGGGACACGCATTTCGGAAGTTTAAAATGTAAAGTGGATTGGCTTCTTAATAAGTGTGTTGTGTCTATATGAAATTTTAATAAGTGTAGGTAGTAAAGGACTGAAACTACATGAAGTTCGTGATACTTACAAATAATTCTGAAATCTGTTTTTGAGGTTCCATCGGTACCCAAAAGGGTGCCAATGGGATTCTATTATTGAGACTCTGCTGCCAAGGGCTCTATCTCTTGAACCGTAATCATCATCATCATCATCATCATCAGCCTATGTTCGTCCACTGCTGGACATAGGCCTCTCCCATGGCACGCCACTGAGCACGATCCTCGGCCACTCTCATCCAGCTCTTGCCAGCCGCCTTGCGAAGATCATCGCTCCACCGAGTCTGAGGACGTCCCACGCTACGTTTGCCGATCCGTGGTCTCCATTCAAGAACTCGTCTACCCCAACTAGGGCATGCAACCCGGTTATTTTTTGTATGGCAAGAACCGGGTATTTCCAAAAACCCGGTTCGTACGATACAAAAAAGAACCGGGTTGCACACCCTAACCCCAACGGTTATCGGTGAACCGTAATAGCTACTTGAAATTTTAACCGATTATGTACTACTGTGGTCGCTATAACAGCAAATACCTACTTACTAAAATAAAATAAAATTAAAAATTCAGGAGGTCGTTTTACAAGAAACGAGGCTTCTTTAGCGTTTTTAAAACTTTGTACGGACGTGCGAAACTCTTCCTGTAAGAGTTCGACTCGCACTGGACCGTTTTTTTTTCAACAGACTTTTGGAAGCCAACTCTTAAGAGGGTTTATACCTGCTGAGCAGGCAACGTTGCATTTTTGTTAGTTTTTCTCGATTATTCCATTTAGACTTTTATTTTCTTTAAAAACCGTTAGGTAATAATTTGTTCGTTTTTAAAGAAAATAAAAGTCTATCACGAATTATTATTGCAGTAGACACATTAACTTATATATTAGAACAATTTGTATACAAAACATTTTTAATTTTCATTCAATTTTTATGGAATAATCGAGAAAAACTAACAAAAATGCAACGTTGCCAGCTCAGCAGGTATAAACCCTCTTAAAGGAGTGAAATTTTGTACAAAAAATTGAAAAAGCCGAAGTTGCAGTTTTAAATTTTAGATTTTAGCTATGGTTACATACATTTTTTAACCCTTTCAACGCCAACGACACATATAGGTGTCACAAAGTACAGTGTCAAAGTGATCTTGACACAATGACATAAGACTCAAAGCAGGTTTACGTTTTGACGAGGCATGGCGTTGAAAGGGTTAAATGATTGTTACGAAGAAATATTGGCGCAGTAGTTTAAAAGATAAAAGAAGGTCAATTTTCGTTTATTTCTGTGCGGATGATAACTATTACACTAAACCGGACTTATCACGCAAAGACTTATCACGAGTTGACTGAAGTGTAGGGTGATAAGCAGTGATCGGATCTAGGATGCAATTTGGGGTGAACGACCTCAAACGTTATGCTTAACATGGAGGTGACTCGGGATTTCCCGGGATTTTGGGAAATGGGTTATTGTTCATGTTAAAAACCAATAACTTTTGTCGAGTGTTAAACTAAATAAACAAAATGTAAATTTTCGCTATATATAACAGGTACGAGTTACTACTTTATTGAAACAAAATTTAAAAATATAGATCTTATTACCATATAATACAACACAATAAACAGACACTGGTAAACAGATAAAAAGAATAAAAAAAATACCATAAAAGATAAGAAGAGCAAGTTACGTTTATTTTATATTTCATTTATTTTATAGTGTAAACTACTTAAAATTAAAAGTTATTTACTGTTTTATAAAGGTAGGTAACAAAAAGACTCGCGGTATTGTTAGTCATATCCAAGTTAAGATAACGGACTTAAACCCCGGGAAATTGGATCCTAGATCCAATCACTGGTGATAAGTCCTGTTAAGTGTAATAGTTATGAGTGAAAATCACGAAAGTTTAAAACAGTACACAGGCTAAAACTAATAAACATTATGTGGAATCGTTTAATAAATACAAAAATTAAATCTCGTAGCGCCACTTTGATTTCTCTGCGCTAATTTATTGAATCAGGCATTACTTTGCGGAGGTCCATATCAGCTGAAACAATTACTTTGCTCACCCGCAACCTTACGATAGTTACGTTTATGTAACAAATGCGTGTTCATGCAGTTCCTCCACCTCCACACTGTACGAACACACACAAATCACTCAAACCCAACTATCGCCACTACCAAACTACATTGACGCGTTTCGAACTCAACCATAGCTTAAGTACCACAACCGTTCGCTATGTTATGCTTTGAATGAATGAATGAATGAACAGTTTATTCACAGAACGTATGGTACAAATAGGGTGTTAACAAAATTAATTATATTATTATCCAGATAAGTTCGGCCATCAGACATGTGAAAGTTAATGTGATTAATTATTAATATTGTATATCTGTCAATAATTAAATTATACATAATGTTAGACTTATAATTACAATGTGGAACATTAGTGGAATAATTGATTTTTCATAATAAATTACTCATTATCATTCATTATAATTACATTAAAATTTTCATGTCTAACATTAAATGTCAAGTCAAAACTTATAATTAAAGAATTCATCAATACTGTAAAAGCAAACATTACATAATAAACGGTTCAACTTTGTCTTGAATTCTGAATTGGATACTATTGAGTTCAAAACGCGTCAGTGTAGTTTGGTGATAGTTGGGTTTGTGTGATTTGTGTGTTCGTACAGTGTGGATGTGGAAGAACTGTATGAACACGATTTCTTACATAAACGTAACTATCGTAAGGTCGCGGGTGAGCAAAGTAATGGTTTCAGCTGTAAGTACGTTACATACTCTATGCCGCAGACTAACTTCGAAATGTAACAGATTGTATTCCGTGTATCAAGGCAAGTAAAGTTGCAATCAATAACTTAACCATATTACAGGGAAAATGCTTGCTAAAAGCAAAGTCAATGCTTCAGTGCAATGTGATTATCCTGAGCATGTTTTCTTTTTGTTTTCTTTGATACAGGGCACATATTTTTATTATAAGGACCGTAGGTACTAGAAATACAAATAGAAAGTAAAGCGCGCGTGTCCGAGTGTGTGTTTGCTTGAAACGAGATTAATTTGTTTATTTGATTGCATTCACATATAAAAGTTGTTGAAAGTCTTTTATCCGTCTCAAAGCTATTTTATAACTTTATCATTGATCATCAGTTTGTATCATCATTAAAAATCAGGCCAAAGCTTGATAATAAGGGCCTTACTAATGTAAATAAATGCTAATTTTTGAGAGAGTGCTCGTGTATGTTTGCTTATTTGCAACGCGCATTAATTTGTTTAGTGAATTACGATATTCACTCCTTTTGTTAATTCTTTGAACTGATTTATAGCTTATTTTATTGAACGATATAAATATTCTTTATTTATTACCAAAAGTAGTACAGTGACATTACAAAAATAAAAATTCAGGCAGACAATAGGCGGTCTTGTCACTAAAAAGCGATCTCTTCCAGACAGCCAATTACTCAGAAATTAGTAAATATGAACAGACTAATGTAGGTGGCAGATATAACACAATGTTACATTGCGGAGGTACATATCAATTGAACTGAAACAATTACTTTGCTCACCCGCGACCTAAGGTAAGGTTGAGAATGAGCACCGTATCTAATTGTTTCAGTTCATCGATCCATCATAGCTCTTAAAATTTTAGACATCCTTTTGGTGGTCAATTTTTCGATGCGCTCCGCATAAATTCGCTCCAAGCTATTAAACTGGCATCACACCTGTCTGTCTATACCTGGATTATGGC
Source organism: Archips xylosteana (assembly GCA_947563465.1). Classification (NCBI taxonomy): domain Eukaryota; kingdom Metazoa; phylum Arthropoda; class Insecta; order Lepidoptera; family Tortricidae; genus Archips; species Archips xylosteana. Next base: position 2,188,549 of record OX387366.1, on the reverse strand, counting down.
ATATATGCAAGCGCTGCAGGTGCAATATAAGAGATAGTTTTCACTCGGGCGCTGCGGCGCTCGCAAAATATATTCATCGTTGGATTTAAGTCGAGCTGGGACAAGTGTTGTAAGAAACTCGAGTCTTGGAGTCTTATTTAATAAAACTTGAGCTATTTTTGAAGACTCGAGTCTTATAAATAATATTTAGAGCTCAAGTCTATCAGAATTTAGAGTCTCTTGTAAAAATAATTGAGTCCTTCCAAAAAGAACTCAAAGACTGAGTCTTTTTAAAAGAACTCATGATTAGGTTATTTGCTTTTAATGCAATTAAATTGTTTCTAATTTTTATTGTGCGATTTATTTTCAATCCGATTAGTAAATAAATATGGATGACGATATAAAATCACCCAGTATTACCTATTATAATATTTATAATGCACCAACTCAAGTTCATGACTCAGTCTAGCTCAAAGAACTTAAAAGACTCGAAAGGACTCAGAAGACTCGGACTCATGTGACTAACGAGTCCTAGTCTTGAAAATCTACTCGAGTCTCGAAATGAAGACTAAAAGACTTGAGTTTTTTACAACACTAGCTGGGACGGCGTCCGCTCTGAGAGGCTGTGTATTCTATATAGGAAAAATAAAATGGGTTAATCTCATAGAAAAAAGGAATATGGAAATTCGCCGAAGAATAGCTCAAGGTATATGCAAGTTGCAGTTGCAAAGGGCGGGTTACGACGCTCGAAGAACAGATATTATTAACGAACAATTAAATAAAATAAAAATATCACGGGACAATTCACTCCAAATAACCTAGTCCCTTACGCAAAGCTTGTGTTATGGGTATTAGGCAGCGGATAAACATACTTATATAAATAGATAAATACTTAAATACATATTAAGCACCCAAGACCCGAGAGCATACATTCGCATTTTTCATACAAATATCTGCCCCCAAATGAATCGAAACAACGGACGCGGGCTACATTTGGTAGCACAGCGGACGGTTGCAGTACTCTGAAGATGAGTTCTGGTTGAGTTCGAAACGCGTCAGTGTAGTTTGGTGGTGGTGATAGTTGGGTTTGTGATTTTTGTGTGTTCATACAGTGTGGAGGTGGAGGAACTGCATGAACACGCATTTTTTACATAAACGTAGGTATCGTAAGGTCGCAGGTGAGCAAAGTAATTGTTTCAGTTAATTTATAATTATGAACCTCCGTAAAGTAACGCCTGATTCAATAAATGAATTTATTCTAATAAAAAAACTCGCGTTACGTGTTTTTTATCGAACTGCTCCAAACGACATGGCCGATTTTATGTTTTTTTTTTGTATTTTTTATACCATTTTTTATACCCCTATTCTTCGCAGACGGAGTCGCGGGTCACAGCTAATTTTAATATAAAACATCTTGTACAGTATAAATAAATCATCCAAAATTTATTCCCGTAGAGTAACATTCCCGCTAGACCAAACACTATCACTCTCCTGGGAGCGTCAATAAGTGATATATCACACCGCATAAGTTATATTATGTCTATGTTACCTGAAGTAATCTTGCCATGGTAACCTATAGTGGTTTGACCTATCGCCTCTCAAGCAGGGTCGTGGGTTCGAGTCCGGGCTTGCATCTCTGAATCTTTCTGAATTTCATTTGAAATTTACCAGGAGCTTTACGCTAAAAAACATCGTGAGGAAACCTGCACAACTGCGAGGAAATTCGATTGTGTGTGTGAAGTTCCTAATCCGCACTGGGCCCATGTGAGAACTACGGTCCAACCCCTCTCATTCTGAAAGGAATCCTATGACCTGACTGGGTATAAACCCAGACATCATCATCATCAGGTCATCAGCAAAGTAATTGTTTCAGTTCATTAATATGGACCTCCGCAAAGTAACGCCTGATTCAATAAATTATTTGATATGATGATGATGTAGTCTTAACCAAATTAGGAAATTCACCTGTTGCAAAAAAGATTTGCTGCATTTTTTCTTACTAATAACTCTGTATTCACAAATATAATCAAGAATCCTTAACAAACCCCCTTTTCAATTTCGCACAGTGATTTCAATATGTTATCAAAGTAAGAATAACCAAAGCAAAGAAGCGCTCAAAACGATAATTTCTTTTAGGAAACTGGTAGAACATTTGTTTCATTTTATCGTTACCGTTAAACACCTGACGCTCGTCTGGTAGTCCGTTCGCTCCAGATATTAGCAGAATAGAACTAACAGTCGAAGCAATACAACTTTTTAAAATCAATAACTATAAATTAAACAATTTAAAAACCTCCAACACATACTTATATGTCAAAAAGTCTGCGTTAGTCGCGTCACCTCTTTTCGAAGGCACTCCCCTAGCTATCACAGCCAGGATCGGAATCCTTGGTATTGACATCTCGAGTGAAGTCCAGTTCCGCGACCATTTGGAGGGTAAGGCTAAATGGCGAGATGACCTAGACACGTTCTCGGGCGACTGGCCGGACTAAGCAGACAGGGCGAGTTGGAAGTCCAGGGAAGAGGCCTTTGCCCAGCAGTGGAACCTATATTATTTATAATATATTATTTTTCTAGGATGTCTGTGTGTAAATGGTTTGTGATTGTTCTAGATGAGCACCTGCGCGCAGGTGACTCGAGTTCCGCTAAAAGCACTTTGTATTAACAATGCGTCTACTTTATTTATTATGCCGTAAAACTGACGTTGGGCGGGACCTTCATTTTCTCATTACAAGACGTTTGGCTGAGACGATGTTTTTACAAGATTTAATTTAACTTGCTATGTTTGGTCGGGACAAATCTTGATAGTCGGATTTCACGTACTTCTAGTAATCCGATTGACTTGTTTGGTACGGTTAAGTAATTTAGACACAGTGGGGCCAAAAGGTTCTCGAGTAGCGTTCGCGGACTGGAAGACGCAGTGTAGTTAGGCCTCCAACAAGAAGGAGCGACGACCTGGTTAAGGTTATGGGAACGCGTTGGATGCGTATGGCACGGAACACCTCAACGCCCAGTTGATGAAACCCATCTGCCACCTCTGTCACTATGACATAATTAAGATTGAAGGTGCCATAATATGGGTCAGTGTCAAGCACAGGGACGTTTGGATCGTTTTCAAAAAATTTGTACAATTAACAGCTTAATCAAAACAAAAATCACGATCGCTATTTTTGCGTAACGAAAGTTAGTCATACGAAGTACCTAGTTATATGGGTAACTCCGTTACACAAAAATAATAAATTAAATTTTGTTTTTAATTAATCCCTTAATTGTGTACAATTTTTTTGAAAACGACTCGTTTACCTTACTTGATCTTGAATAGGGATGGTGACGCCATTAAAAATTTTTCGAAAACACGACTCCAGTAAAAAAACGCTTTATTTAAGCGCTGAAAACCAGATTAATTTTCGATTAACTGTAAAATTAGATGTTTTGTTGCTTTAAAACAAATAAATAGTTAGTTGATTGAGTTGGCGAAACAAGTGACATCATAAGTTGCAATTGCCATTCAAACTCTATGGGAGCATTGTGTATTGACAGCTCATTATAAAAGCACGTCAGTTGATTAGTGATGTCAACATCCCTATTAACACACTTGAATTTGAACCAAAATATGAACAACCTTCATTATTTCTGTCAAAGTCTAACATTATGCGGAACCAATAGTTACAAAATATCCTGAAACGTGTACAGACTTTTATTTGACATTTCCAGCGTTACCCAGCAGCCAATTTCACTGGCACATGTCGACGCAGACCTCTGACGGCTCGGTAAACCTGTTTCACAAAAACATGCCGCATAAATGAAATTACCTAAGAGTACGTTTTTCCCAACGATATGGACGGACGATTTGGTGAAGGTCAGAGGTTCAGGGTGGATGCAAGTCGCTTCTAACCGTAATGATTGGGCGTCAATGAGGGAGGCCTATGTTCAGCAGTGGACGTCCTACGGCTGAAATTATGATGAAGATGATGACGTTTTTTAGAGAACTAAAAAAAAAAAAATATATATTAGGGGACAATCTTACACAAATCGACCTAGTCCCAAACTAAGCAAAGCTTGTACTATGGGTACTAGACGACGATAGACATACTTAAATAGATAAATAAATACTTAAATACATAGAAAACATCCATAACTCAGGAACAACTATTCGTGCTCATCACACAAATAAATGCCCTTACCGGGATTTGAACCCAGGACCTCTTGCTTCGTAGGCAGGGTCACTACCAACTAGGCTAAAGCGGTCGTTCTAGCTAACTTGTCTTCAACCAGCAAAAATGGGAGCGATGAAAGCTCGGATGATTGTTGACCGGTAATGATAAACTGATAAAAGCCTAGTGATGATCTATGGTCTCTCAAGCGAGCAAGCAAGCAAGTTTTTCGGAATTTATGTGCGAAATTACATTTGTAATTTATCATCTTAAAGTTAACGGAAATCAAAAAAAAAGTCCTTTGTGACGTCAGAAATAAAAAGCACTCCATTCACTACACAAACAATATCCGCTCACAAATTCCTGTACAAGCATATATTCAGTGCTATAAATCATGCTGTTCACCTTCTTGGCTGGCTGTAATGTATGACCTTCTTTTGTTTTCCTGTTGCCCGAACAAGGGTAGTTTCCAATAGCATTTGAGGGCAGTACGTGGGTAAGACAGATTAGCTATATATTGGGGTAGTCTTGGAGCCCACTTAGATGAAAGTGTGGAAGTACCTGTGCTCTTACTGAATTTTTTAGGGGGAAAAGTTTTAAGATATTCTATACATAGGTATATTATGATAAAAGATGATTCAAATTTATATTTCTGTTTACTTGAGAATACAAAATTAGTACCTAGTGGTACATATTTTGTTTTCTTTTTCAAATTTGGATGTTTTTATCCTGAATCGGTAGTCCTGTCTAAACTAAATAATATACTTAAAGAGAAAATGTTCAACGGTTAAAAGGCAAAACGCATGAAGCGACACTTTTTGTCACTTTTTGTTATACATAACATGTTTGAAATCAGCGAATTTTTCTCCGTCGTTTGAGCCAGGTTTCCTGTAAAGTTAAAAAATGTCGCTTGATGCGTTTTGCCTTTTAACCGTCGGTTAGATTTTTTTCATTAGATTGTAATGAATGGATAAACGCAAAACTGTTTTTGACCGGTTTGAAAAATTACTTTACGTATAGTATTCTACTATATTATCAGTGAGTAATATAGGCTATTTTTTATCATGTGAAATCGCAAAGTTCCTACAACGACACAACGACAGCTAGTTCAATTTAAGTATATCGAAAAAAAAAAATGTTTTTTTTTACGATTTTTATGGTTTTTGAAAAACGGGATCTAGGTACTTTCTTTATCAAAGCCAAGAGTCCCCATACTGTGTAAGAAGGAGAAACTTACATTTAGTAAAAAAAACAAAAGCTACAAGTTTACCCCTGTAAATTTGCACTTAAACAACTTGATAATTTTATTCAGCACTTTACGTTAATCTTCTTAAAGAAAACAAATAACTTATAACGCTAATCGCTCCTAATTTTCATAACATGTTTGTTCACAAACTTGTTAAGAACAAACTTCAGACGTATGCAGATGATGTGTTCACATCTCGTAGTTCTATCAAGTTACATTGCTCGTATTTATTAATTACATAGTTAATTATAGCATCTTTAATTAAACATATTAAGTGGGTAGATGGATAAATTTAGGGCATGTAATAAGAGCCTAATTGTGTCCCACTGTGTTCTATTGCCATTCGTCTCTGACAAGAACATGCTCATAATAATTTCAGCCGAAAGACGCCCACTACTGTTTCTTCCCCAAAGTTTTCCAAACAGACCGGCCTTGCGTCATCCGCAACCAACGCGCTCTGTCAACATTAACAGGTCGTTGCTCCATCTTGTTGGAGGCTTACCTACACTGCGTCCGTTGACGCCACTTGAGAACCTTTCGGCCCTATCGGCCGTCAATTCTACGAGCGATGTGCCCTGCCCACTACCAGTTAAGTCTGGCAATTCTTCGAGCTATGTCTGTGACTTTAGCTGTTGCGCGGATTTCATCTCGCTCTCCATCGCCCTCTGAGTGACTTTGAGCTTTCTTATGAAGCCCATCGTTAGTGGCCACGTGTCAGTGCCATAAATCATCACTGGCAACATACACTTTTGTCAAAGATTTTTGACTTGAGACACTGCAGTATATTGGATGACAAGATATTGCGGAGCTTCCCAAAAGCTGCCCAGCCGAGTCTCATTTGTCGACAAATCTCAGTTTTACGGTAATCCTTAGCTATCCGGAGTCCTATACTCATAACGTATGTCTAGGTTAGTGTGAGCGAGTGCCAGATGGCTGCGCTATCGATTGGTCTACTTAACACACTGGCATACCGTTCGTTTCTTTTATTTCTTTTCTGTTTACCCCTTTTCAGTTGGCTTGCACTTTTATTCTTTTCGGGCGAGTAACATTTTTGAGGACGAAATTATTTCAGACGTGAATGATTTTAGGTATGTGTGTGCTTCGTGAGGAAACTTGCATAAACCTGCGTAGAAATTCAATGGTGTGTGTGAAGTTCCCAATCCACACTGAGCCTGTGTAGGAACTACAGCCCAAGCCCTCTCATTCTGAGAGGAGACCTGTGCCCTGCAGTGGGTATATAGGCTGGGATGTTGTTATGACAAAGATATGAAGAAACAGTTATTTATTTAAGTAGAACAATCTATTCTAACGGTTTAAATTACTTACTATTTTCATTAACCCTTTCAATTTAACCCCTTTGCTAGTATCATGCCACCAACAGGCTAAGATAACAGTAATCTTTGAATTATCTGATGGCTATAATACACCTCTTACCCCGTTCCTCCAGACCGTTTAATTAGGGATTGTAGGTTTAGTGATTAATTATTAATCTCGTTGAAATTTTTGCTGATATCATCCTTACAGACGTTTTTTGAATTGGTGGTGTATTTTTAAATGTCCATAAGTATGAAGTCAACTCGCTTGTTAGGTTAAATTCATCATCATCATTCCAGCCGAATAACGTCCACTGCTGAACATCCCTCCCCCAAGGCTCGCCAAACAGATCGGTGCCGTGCCAGCCCGGACTTGAACCCACGACCCTCTGCCACAGCACCATGATTTACCTCTACCCAACCGTGCATGATAAGTAGCTACGTAACGTCTGTACAATAATTGATCTAGTCCCAAAACTCCCAAACTAAGCAAAGTTTGTACTACGAGTACCTACAGTCGGCCAAAAATATGTTCTACTACCCTACGGTTGAAGTTCATTTGCACGTCATGATACAACGAGGTCGAATCTCCTTTGGAATAATATGATCACAGTTACTAACGACTCCACTCAGAAAAGTCAACCTTAGCGTTATTTATATCTCACATAAACTTTTCTCAAAACTGGTAGACCACTTTCTTGACCGACCGTACCAGGCAACAGATAAACATACTTACATAGGTAAACACATAATTGAACACATATTAAGCACCCAAGACTCGAGTGCAAACATTCGTATTATTCACACAAATCCCAACCGGGGATCGAATGCGTAATCTCAAGCTTCGTAATCAGGTTCTCTAACCACTGGGGCTTACCGTTCGTCAATCAAACTTTCAAAATGGCCAGTCTAGTGAGATGAAAGCTTAAGCTATAAAAACAGTGTACTACTAAAGCAAGCTCCTCTGTTACTAGCCGCTTGTAAACGTCGCTACGTCAGCGGTACACGATAAAGGATGGTCCGTACACTATTTACCCCAACGGTTTCCCCGTAAACCCTTAAGGATTTGGCTTGTCGTTCACTAAAAGAGTCATGAGTTGTTATTTTTGGAATTAAAGAATTAATTTGTTATACAATATAGGCTTGCGTTTGACCACAATCACGCCTGATGTAAAGTGAAGATGAGGCCTACGATGGAGCACGCTTGCCTAGTAAATGCTCATTCACCCTAGACTTGAACCGAGGTAACCATGAACGTAAGACGCCATTTTTAGGGTTCCGTAGTCAACTAGGAACCCTTAAAGTTTCGCCATGTCTGTCCGTCTGTCTGTCTGTTTGTCTGTCTGTCCGCGGCTAAGCTCAGAGACTGTTAGTACTAAAAAGCTGTAATTTGGCATGAATATACATATCAGATCCAAAAAAATCGACCGCCCCCCCCCCCCCTCTAAAATCTAAACTGTTGGGTGGAAAAATTTTGAAAAATTCAGAATGGTAGTAAATATATTAAATTTACAAGGAAAATTATAGCAGCTAAGATTGCTTGGGAATTATTTGTAGTTTAAGAGTAAATAGTAGCCTAAGGTATAAAACATACCTAAACTTGGAAGATTCCGTAGACATACGTAATCCTTAGAAAAATATTACTTGATTTTTTCGTAATGGCTACGGAACCCTATCTTGGGCGTGTCCGACACGCTCTTGGCCAGTTTTTTTTTTTGGGTACTATTGTAACCATGGACGTTCAAGTGGTTAGGGGAACAAGCAGGAAGAAGGCGGTTGAGCTGCGCGCGCCCCAATGCAACGCAAACCGTACAACAAATAGACACCTGCAAGGAATACCATCGTAACTTACTTTTTGTCAGTTTTGAGTGACAATCATGATTTTCCAAGAAAAAAAATTGTATCTCTACTTACATTTTAATTCCTTGACATTATCTCTATTATATTAACTTTCAAAGAGTAGTCTTAAATGTTGTATCTCAGATTTATAAAAGTCAAAAGTTGAAGTTACTTATTGCCAGAACATAGTGTGAATAACAAATATCTTAATTATGAGCAGTGGAATAGGATGTGCTTATGTTCTACCTACACTAGGCATGCAATATTTTAATTAGACAATGCACTTTTTGTCATAATTAATTGATTCAGCTTTAGATGTAATTGTAGACTTACATTAAAATAATTGTATGTTGAGTTACAATTAGTCTTAACCCTCACCGCGTGTCAATAGGGGGAGAGGGGGGGGGGTTAAATAATTGCTAAAAACATCACGTATTCAATGGACGGCCTATAAGCTACCACGACATACCGCTACCAGACAGAATCGCTTTATTGCTTGAAAAAAAACATGAAATTTCCGAGTAAATTTGCCGTCACATGTGTAACTTCATACCTTTTAGATAGATGTTCACGACGTTATTTACATTTATTGATTACCACAGTAAACAGATATGTAAATAAGTCTACGTCGTATGTAATTCGGATCCACAGAGTGTAGATACTTTAGATGTACTGTGAGTGGCAAAGCGCCCAATTAAGGTAGGCGGTGACACAGAAAATTAATTCTGAAGACGTTTCGAGCTGCTCTACAGCGTCGGAGTTATAGGACTCCAGACTACATAATGGAACGTTTAACTTTTTATTATTTATCCGTGAAACTGCATGGCTTGTGCATTGAAACTTAACTAAGGCTTTGGCTTTTCTAAGGCGCACTATAAAATTAATGACTATATCATGGACAGAGATGTTTGGAAGTAATTCCGATCCGCATTAGCGGTCCCTAGTTTCAAATAGCGTATCTACTGTGTTAAAAAAGTTAACTGTATTAAATTCATGAACTAAAACAATTACTTTGCTCACCCGCGACCTTACAATAGTTACGTTTATGCAAGAAATGTGTGTTCATGCAGTTCCTCCACCTCCACACTGTACGAACACACACAAATCACATAAACACAACTATCACCACCACCAAGCTACACTGACGCGTTTCGAACTCAACCAGAGCTCATCTTCGGAGTTACCACAACCGTAGCAGCATAGCAGCGTAGCGTAGTAGCGTAGCAGTTTAACATTTGGTAGCATAGCATACGGTTGTGGTAACTCCGAAGATGAGCTCTGGTTGAGTTCGAAACGCGTCAGTGTAGCTTGGTGGTGGTGATAGTTGTGTTTATGTGATTTGTGTGTGTTCGTACAGTGTGGAGGTGGAGGAACTGCATGAACACACATTTCTTGCATAAACGTAACTATTGTAAGGTCGCGGGTGAGCAAAGTAATTGTTTTAGTTCATTAATATGGACCTCCGCAAAGTAACGCCTGATTCAATAAATTATATAAATGTATTAAATTCTTTAGATATATGTAATTTATTTACAATGTAGATCTCTTTGAAAAAATAAACCGTGTTGAGTTTCTTGCCGGTTTCTTCTCAACAGGGTTTTTCGAGCCGGTGGTAGATTCTTCGACGTTCATAGGAGCATCAAATTGATGCCTAAATTGAATAAAGAATTTTGACTTTGACTTTGACTTTAATGGAACAGTGAATTCTATAACTTTGTATTGAAGATAGTCGCGGTTAAATTACCATCTACAAAACAAAATGTACCACGACGATTTTTATTGATAATTTCACGGTTTGCCTTCAGTCGATATATATAAACGATACCCTATGGAGTAGTGCCGTTTTATTATGGAGTGCTTTTGGCCAGCTAGCTTCATCAATAGGCCCTGGTTACCATCTGTGATCAAAGTACACGTCTAGACGAATCAAAAAAATTAATATCCGTACAAATATGGGCAATATTTACCCACTTTTGATTATTTCATTTATATCCGTACACTATGCTTAGTAGACTCTTCAAATTCTACATAGAAGTAGGTGTGGTTGTTACATGTAAAAAAATATTTCAGGATTTTTGTGGATGCCCACGGGATATGGAACGGGAGTTGTCCAATGTTTTTTTTGTGTCTCCGTCTCCACAGACAAAAACACGAGGTAAAAAGCTAATAAAGATCCAAGTAAAACAACAACAAATTGCTACATTTTCTATCTAAGTCTTTTAATCGACTATTAGTTCTTAGCCATAATTCCCCGAGCAACAATTTGAAATTGAAACAAGTTAGGAACAATAATTATCTTTAACCTATACTTAATACTACTACCAGCTAAACAATTTAATCGATACATTTTCTAAACTATAACAAGCGTAAAACATGGTTGGTAACTTTATTGTTTCGAAACTGCACAGCGTAGAAACTTCGCCCACAAACTTTTAGCGCCTGTCGACGAAGCGCGGCAAGGATCCTCATGGCTGGGGGTCTACCTCCGCCCCAGGCACTCTTAAGCAGCCGTTTACGCAATAATTTATGGGATATTTTAATTTTAATTAACACGATATCCGTCAGAAAGAATGTTGAAGCTTAAAAATAGCCGAAAAGTGGGTAAATATTGCCCATTCTCGGCTCGGTGTGATTTATCGCCTGATTTGTCTAAAGATTTCTGAGACTTGATCCGCATTTGTATTCTGACGCGCCATTTGTTCAGACCGCGTTTGCTTTGTTTTACTTTTTGAGGATTAGTACCTAGCAGTTGTTTTTTTTTAACCCTTTAAGTAGCAAAGGGAATGGATGTATGCAGACACTGTGGTTGATGTAATCATGTTGTTTTTCTTTTGTAGTTTAAGTGTTATTGTTTTTTGTGTTGTATTATTATTAGGTTAGTGTTTCGTTTTTTTTATTGTGAGAGGGAGGCAAACGAGCAAGTGGGTCATCTGATGGAAAATGATCACCACCGGCCTTAAATATCAACCCTTTAATAATACTTATTACCCTTTTCTTGAAAGCCCCGATGTCATAGTTGTCTGGAAACACTGCTGCCGGAAGCTGGTTCCACGGTTTCACCATACGTGGCAGGAAGTACGTGGCATAGTGTATTGTTTAGTGACAAAATTTAGCTGTCGGGTTCATTGTTGCCGTTATTTTTTAAAACTGTGGTTAAAATGGTTCCAACGGAAGACCAGCGTCAGCTGCGAATATCAGCGTCAGCTGCAAGGTTGACATTATGCTGAGTTGCGACCATTTCGTGACAATATATTTTGTCTCAGTTTCATTTTCTTTGTTTTTATAAAAATGTCACGAATGATGTTTTTTCTTTTTTTCTTTCAGCTAGATTTTCGGGTTCCGTACCCAAAGGGACCCTATTACTGAGACTTCGCTGTCTGTTTGTTCGTCTGTCACAGGGCTCTATCTCTTTAACCGTAATAGACAGTTGAAATTTTCACCAACAACAGTGGCCGCTATATAGAGTATGTTCCAGTTAAAATGACGAAAATTACTTGAAACCAACATCTATTGTTTAATTGTTATCTTCAAGTGGGGTTGTAAAACAATTATGCAGGTGTAGGTATCGGTAGGCCATACTTCGGCCAGTTTTATTACCTACGTCTCTTTGTTATCTTTTCCTTTCATATTCAGCAACCAAAGAAGTTGTAAAATCCCATGTTAAGTGCATTTTCGTCATTTTAACTGGAACATACTATACCAACAAATACTAAAAATAAAATAAAGTTAAAAATTAAAGGGGGGTCGTCAAACAAGAAATGTGTCTTTTTCAGCGTTTTTAACTGCGGCGCTGGTTGCTAGGCGACAGCTGACAGAGTTGCTAGGCAACGATTAACAGCCTTAGCCATAGCCGCGCGCACGCGACTATGCTGTTTGGATGTTTTTCGAAAAGTTTGCAATATTAGTGCGATTTTTTACTGAACTGTTTTCAAAACATTGTACGGAGGTACGGGACCCTCCATGTACGAGTCCTACTTGCATTTGCCTTGTTTTCATTACCCATGGTAGCCTAGTGATTTGGCCAATGGACTCTCAAGTAGCCGGGTCGTGGGTTAAGAACCCCGGCTCGCACCTCTGAGTTTTTCGGAATTCGTGTGCGAAATTACATTTAAAACAAGTTAGGTATGAAGTATCTTTTTTATTTATTTTTTCAACTTCATTTTTTATTACTTTTACGGTCATCCCGTGAAACCATATATTTCAAACTAAATATAAACTGAAATATAGATGCACAGAAAAAACCCCAGAAAAAAGACCAATGCTGGGAATCGAACCCAGGTCCTCAATTGCCATGAGCTTTACAGTGAAGGAAATCATGATAAAGACACTTGAATGCACTTGGGAATAAATTCTATGGTGCGCGTGTAGTTCCCAATATACACTGTGCCCACTCGGCTACGTGGGAGGTACGGCCCAAACCCTCTCATTCTGCGAGGTGCCCTGTGCCCTGCAGTGATGATGATGATGAATTTAAACACTGTTAAAATCATAACCTTTTCCACTAAGCCATGGCACAGACAGGTACAAAGATATGAAAATGTTGCGAAGATTTTTGGAATATACGAGGATGAAATCAAGTCAATCCTTTAAGCCGAGTGAAAAAGCATCAAACAGAGCTCCAAAGATTGCGGATTAATCTTGGCTAACGTACCTTTTTCCACGCCATGTATCAGTCAGTGGTTGACAACCTGCGGCCCGTGAGTTTTATTTTAAAAATGTATAAATCCATTTTAAATCTTTTGTCTTTTAATTATTCCATACTTCAAATGAAAAAGAAATATAATTCGTTGACCGTAATACTTGTACTTATTATTTCTTTATTATTATTTATTTATTTCACATAACAACCATCATTACAGGATAACCCAATGCAATAGTGTTTTAAATAACAATTCCATAATAATAAGGCCTATAACATTCATAATTTTGTTAGTAATCACAAAAAAGTCTTATACCTATGTTAGATGAAGCTCATTATTCGTCCTTAAAATTTATGTTTGGCAAGGTATTTTTTCTCGGGAACACGTGAAGGCATCAAATTTCAAGCATTTAGGTCTATGCTATAGTCTCTTGCAACAATACCTGTTTTTGAGTGCACACGATCAAAAATACAATCTTTCGAAAGTGTGTTTTAATTCAAATTTAATACTGTAGGAATTGTACTCGCATATATCAGCTCAAATATTGAGATTCATAGATTTTACATGATTGAAATGCAATCATACCGAAATAAATAGTACCTAAACTAAGTATTAAAGTAGCCTATAATATTATTTCAGAGATAAAGTTGACGCACCTAATTTATGATTGATTCCGGCATTACTTGCTACTAACAGCGGATTAGCTAAAAAGCTAGCATAAAAGGTTGTAGTAATAGTTTTAAATAACCTACTGTTTAGGTTGTAGTTTACACCAAATTTCATAATGTATATACAAACTATCGCTTTTATAATATTACTAGCTGGTGCCCGCGACTTCGTCTGCGTTAATCATTGATGCTCCGCTCCTACTGTTTGTAGCGTAATGTTATATAACCTACAGCCTTCCTCGATAAATGGGCAATCTAACACTGAAAGAATTTTTCAAATCTGACCAGTAGTTCCTGAGATTAGCACGTTCAAGCAAACAAACAAACAAACTCTTCAGATTTATAATATTAGCATAGATACAGAAGGTCACATTTCATTTTGCCACTGTGCGACCCTTCCCAAAAGGTTGCCGACCCCTGCGCCAAGTAATGAAACAGCAGAATTTGTAATCTCCTGCCACATATATTCGAGGGATAAAACGGAAATAAAACCTTAGGACTAAGACGTAAGCTGGGGCAAACTTGAAAATCAGCCTTTTTAAAACTTGGCGAGATTTAGAACTTACTTTGGGAGTAGTTGCAATAGAGAGTTCTCTCTACAGGCAGATTTTATGTCTGGGGACCGAAGTCCAATGAATTTAAGTTGGAAGTTGTATTTATGCAGCTGAGTTGAGAAACTTCGATAGTGCGATGCAGGATTGTAGTAGTAATTAGTTTCTTATGTGATCACTAGATGGCGCTAGTAGTCACTACATCAGCTCCCTTTTAGACCTGAGGTCGATACGAATTGCAGGGCAGTGCAGTTTGTGCGTCATGTGGGCGCTTGCAAGGGTCAGTCGCTCAGAGCCTCGTCGGCGAGCATTGTTGTTCCTCTGGTACTTCTGGGTCCTTGGTGCGTGATTGCTCGGAGCCTTGTAGGCGAGCGTTGGTTGAATGGTTGGCAAGTGGTAGTAGTGGGAGGAGAATTTGCGAACTGTAGACACCAGGCATGGAGATGCAGCAACATGCTAATGGTGCACAGTGCGGTAGTCTGGCTTGCTGTGAGACTGCGTCTTCGTCTTGTTAATCTATGGAGGTTGCGATTTGTCCAATATCGTGGGTCACCAATTTGGGGGTAGTTGCAATAGAAAGATCTCTCTCCAGGCAAATGTGGACCGAAGTCCAATGGATGAAAGTTTGAAGTTGTATTTATGTAGTGTAGCTGAGTTTAGAAACTTCCAATAGCAAACTTCGATTTAGGTAATTATAAGTCTAGTTTTAAGGTTACTTCGCATGCTATTATGTAGCAAAATATGTTTCTGCACTGGAATTGTTAATTTATCACCTATTGTACAATATTTTATGTGCATAAAGAATTTTGAATTTGAAGTTTGAATTTACGATGCAATAGTTAGTTAGTTCCTTATTTGATGAGTAGATGGCGCTATCTAATGGCTTGATCTATAGCCTCTCAAGCAGAGTATGGGTTCAAATCCTGGCTTACTCTGAGTTTTCCGGAATTTACTTGCGAAATTACATTTGATATTTACCATGAGTTCAACGGTGTATGCATTACCTGCGAAGAAATTCAGTAGTGTGTGAAGTTCCCGATCCGCACTGAACCCGCGTGGGAACTACGGCCCAACCCCTCTCATCATCATCCCAGCCTATATAGGTACGTCCCACTGCAGGGCACAGGCCTCTTAGAATGAGTCAAGCTTGGGCCGTAGTTCCCACGCGGGCTCAGTGCAGATTGGAAACTTCACACACACCATTGAATTTCTTCTCAGGTGTGTGCAAGTTTCTCCACGATGTCCTCTTTCACCGTAAAGCTTATGGTAAATTTCAAATGTAATTTCCCACATAAATCCCGAAAAATTCAGAAGTACGAACTATGCTTCAAAGCCATATAGACTAAGCTACCACTTCACGACCTTGCGCATAGTTTTAGATATAGCAGCGAACGCATACGGGACGGTATCTTGTCTCAGAACAAAGGGTAAAACCGGGATAGTTGCCCCACTTTTTTAAATCACTTATTTCTCTTAGGTAAATAAGTAAAATGTTTTATTTATAAAACCGGCCGGTACTTCGTGTACCTAGTCATCGATCAATTTATAAAAAGCAAAAAACATTTTCTTGAATATTTTCAGTGTATTAGCGATTTTAGCAGCCTTCATTTTGTGGCATCTATCCCACGTATGGGACAGTTGCCTGATCCATATCAATGCCATATAGGACTCCCCTGAAACGGGACAACTATCCCCTAAAAACTTTGATCGCATTTTGTCTTCCCATGCAATTACACAGAGATATGCGACTCGGTCAACTTAGTGGTAGCTGGAAGGTTTCTCGATAATAAATAATTGGAACAAAATTATGATTCCTTGATTACTAGAGTAATTGGGGCAACTATCCTGATTTTACCCTACACCAGAAACTAGATTTACCAAATTTCTAGTTTCACTGCAACTCATTCATATAGTTATACGCCTCAATAACCTATTCAAGCTATACGCCAATTAAATGCTGCGGTTACCAGGAACCGTAGCCTCTTGCGAATAAAGACTAGTCTCCATGGTTTATTTTCATTTAAATTTGATATTGGTTTTATAGATTTGTTGGCCATACGCCAATGTAATGTCAATCATTCATCATTCTGCTTTCCGATGGGATTCGTTAATATAAATGGCGGTTCTATCAGTAATGACCGGAATTTGATTTATATCTCCTTTGGGACAAATAAAATAAGAAAAATAAATACTTGAGGTGTTTCGTAAATGTTTTTTTTAATTCAGGGAATAGAAACGGTAACGTATTTTCAACAGTTTTTAGGTTTTAAATAAGTTATGAAGACAGCTAAAAATATATTTTAACCCTTTTATTAAATTTTTCATTTTTATTTTATTGAATATTAAGTCTAGCTTCGGTAACTTCGCATCGCTTAACTAAACGACATAGATTTAGATATTTTTTACTAGCTGATGCCAGTGGCTTTGCTCCCGCTGAAGTTTTTTGTAGTGGTAGAGCCATATTGTAGCTAGCCGCTGCATCACGAATGGGCCGGCTCGCCCGGGACAGTACCTCCCTCTCACAGAACACCGGCATGAAGCAGCAGTACTCCTGCTGCGTTTCGTACGGTCAGTGAGAGCGCCATAGGCCCAATACCTCTCCCCCTCCTCTATTCCCTTTCCTTTTTCTCTCCCTTTCAGGGCCGACAACGCACTGGCATCGCGTAAAGTGCTGCGGGTGTCTATGGACAGTGGTGATCATTTAACATCAGGTGACCCACTAGTTCGTTTGTCTGGCCTCTCTAACATAAAAAAAAAGTAGATTAAAACATGTTTTCCCGTGGAACGAGATATTATTTTCCCGTGGTGAAAAGTAGCCTATGTCACTCTAATGCTCTTCAGCTATGTCCATTCAAAATATCACGGCAATCCGTCGCTCAGTTTCGACGTGTTAGAAGGACAGCATCAAAAATAGTAAATCAAAAGTAGCTGATCACTTTTGTACCTTGTCGCTCTACACTTAGGTGCAAAACGTCATACTTGATTGACAAAATTGTGTTATGTATTACGACAAAGTACAAAAATGACCAGCTAATTTTGATGCTGACCATACCAGGTTATGAACTCACGCTAGAATTGATTGACATAAAATTCACATTTGTATGTTTTTAATAAGTTTCTATTCATTGTTCGGATTCACTCCATTATCATCATCATCACAGCCGAAAGACGTCCACTGCTGGACGTAGACCTTCTCCAAGGCTCGCCAACGGTCCTGCGCCATCCGCATCCAACGCGTTCCCGCAACCTTAACCCGGTAGTCGCTCCATCTTGTTGGAGGCCTACCTACACTGCGTCTTCCCGTTCGCGGACGCCACTCGAGAACCTTTCGCCTATCGGCCGCCAATTCTACGAGCGATCTGCCCTGCCCACAGCCACTTAAGTCTGGCGATTCGAGCTATGTCCGTGTTTGTAGTTCTTGCGCGGATTTCATCATTTCTAATGTGATCCCGCAGAGAAATTCCGAGCATAGCCCTCTCCATCGCCCTCTGAGTGACTTTGAGCTTTCTTATGAGGCCCATCGTTAGCGGCTCCCCGGATTCAGCCCGTTTCCATTTTTTGTTGCCCTTTTTCGGTATTCAATAATATACACTTAAGGATGATCTTAAGCCGCAAGCCACAAAAAAGAGACGTGGGACTGGGGCGCTTCGCAGTCCACGTCGTTTGTTCGCAGGCCGCGTCTCCGCCCCGTCTCTTCTGTCTTCTTTGGATCGCGACGCTTCTATACCTACATTGATCAAAAATGGTTCAAGGGGCGCCGCAACTGCGTCGCTCCCCCGTCCCACGTCTCTTCTGTGTGGCTTGCGCCTTGGGTTACCTTCACCCATGTTCGAAATAAATTGCAATCAAGCAGCGCCAACATAACGAACTTACATGATCACGATAATGAGGTTACTTAGCAACAAACTTAGCTTAATCCCGTTGACTTGGGTTTGTGTGACAAAGTTATTACTATTGTTACGTATTTAAGCGTCATTATGTTTGATTCCTTACTAGAATCATGTCTGTAGAAATCTAATACCTATTATACATATATAAAAATTACGTTTCACGGTGTTCGTTATTGAACTCTTCCGGAACGGCTTGACCGATTTTTATATTTTTTTTGTCTATACTATTTGGTAGGTTGAGTCATTACATTCTCAGGAATAGGTCGTAGGCTATTTTTTATACCTCTATTCTTCGCGGAAGGAGTCGCGGGCAACAGCTAGTATTATTACAAATTATATCATCATCATCCCAGACTATGCACTCCCCACTGCAGGGCACAGGCCTTTCAGGGTTGTAGTTCCCACGCGGGCCCAGTGCGGATTAGGAACTTTACATACACCATTGAATTTCTCCGCAGACGTGTGCAGGTTTGACGACATTTACAGTAATGTAAAGCTAGTGTTAAGTTTCATTACGTAATTTCGCACTTATGTGAATTCCGAAAAACTTAGAGGTGCGCACGTGGTCTTTAACCTATGGCCCTCTTCTTGAGGAGGCAAAGGTCAAACCAGTTTGGATAGAGCACCCTAAAAAACTTACATAAAGAGCTGTTTCTCTTTTAGTAAAACTTAAAAGCATGTTAAAACTTCAGCAACATTGCGACAAATTGTAGTCCTTAAAGGAACTGAGCCTTTCTTAAGCTCATATTACAAAGCTTTAAGAGCTTAGTGAGTGTCAATTAAGCGAACTACAAGTGCTGTGAAGGTGTGCTTAGAGCATGGAGGAGTCAATACAGACTAAATAGAGTTGTAATACGGACTATCCTGTTTAAAAAGGCATTAATGATATTTCATTTACCGTAATTTCGGGTTAATTTAGGCCTGAAGGGTAACATGCATTGGCATAAACTCGGTTTAAGTTCTTTTTATTATTGATAATGTGTTTCGATGGCCTTAGGAGGGCAGGTGGTGGATGAGGGAAGCCCAGGACCGCGAATGTTGACGCAATATGAGGGAGACCTACGTTTAGCAGTGGACGGACAATGGCTGTAGTATATACATTTATCTTTTATAATATTATTCGCCATAATGCAAAACTATTTTGAAACACTCACGTTTAGAGTGTTTAATGCGGAGAAGTGCGAAATTCGCGATTTACCATGTTTTATGATTCCATTCCCGTAGTAACGTTAGCAGTTTATCCAGAAATATTTAAACCTGTACAATACACAATTCGATAACGATGGGTCTTATAAGGAAGCTCAAGGTCACTCAGAGGGCGATGGAGAGGGCTATGCTTGGAGTTTCTCTGCGGGATCGCATCAGAAATGATGAAATCCGTGCAAGAACTAAAGTCACGGACAAAGCTCGAAGAATCGCTAGACTTAAGTGGCAGTGGGCAGGGCACATCGCCCGTAGAACTGACGGCCGATGGGGCCGAAAGGTTCTCGAGTGGCGTCCGCGGACCGGAAGACGCAGTGTAGGTAGGCCTCCAACAAGATGGAGCGACGACCTGGTGGAGGTAGCGGGAACGCATTGGATGCGGATGGCGCAGTGGCGCAGGGCCGATCTGTTTGGCGAGCCTTGGGGGAGGCCTATGTTCAGCAGTGGACGGCTTTCGGCTGAAATGATGAATGATGATGAATACACAATTCATTAGCTTTCAGTTGTATTGATTATTTAAAGAATTTTTTCGTTCATTTAATACAATTTAGAGCACTTTTTGAAATTTGCTAAAACATGGCGCTTTGTGGTCTCATACTTGAAATGCGTGTCCAAAATAGATTCATCATCATCATCCCAGCCAATTATACGTCCCACTGCAGGGCACAAGTCTCTCAAAATGAGAGGGCTTGGGCCGCAGTTCCCACGCGGGCCCAGTACGGATTGGGAACTTCAAACACACCATTTAATTTCCTCACGATGTCTTTCTTCACCGTAAAGCTAATGGTAAATTTCAAGTGTATTCTATTCCATTCTATTCTATTCTATTTCTATTCATCTTCTTCTTATTATGCCACTTCATTATTGAAGGTTGGCAGTCAGCTCTTTAAATCTCGTCCTTTCCATAGACAACTTAAATAGCTGTTCTACAGTCTTGATGCCGGTCCATTCTCTAACGTTACGGAACCATGACATTTTGCGTCTCCCGACCTTACGTTTTCCGGCTATTTTGCCCCTCATAATGGTTTGCAGAAGGCGAAATTATTGGTGTCGGAGAATATGACCCAAATACAACATATATCTATTCACAAGTCTCACAAATTACATTTCTACTGTATGGTTAATTACTCTATGCCTTGAAAGGTACTTAAACTCAAGTTACGAGCTTTATGTTACCCCCAGGAAGTTATTATCCGATAACGTTATGAGCACTTGTTAGAATTTAACTTACATTAGAGCACATACGGGTTTTAGCTTTAAGATTAAAGATTTTTTTAAAAAATCGTTTGACATAGGTATCACACGGTATGTACAATTTGCAATATATTATTTTTATCTTACTCTCAAGATCATCCCCAAAAACCATTCGTGTTTGGGAAAAATCTAATCTTTCTAATATTTGAAAATCTCACATCACAGTGTTTGTTATCGAACTCCTTTGAAACAGCCGGCTTGACCGATTTTTATGAAATTTTTTCTCTTTATTTGGTGGGTCTGAGAATAGTCGTAGGCTATTTTTTATACCCCTATTCTTCGCAGATGGAGTCGCTGACAACAGCTAGTAAATATAATTATATCTAAGTGTCCTATATTAAAATTGGTCCCGTCAATCAAAATCAATATTTTGTATTGCATCAATCAGTAGGTGGCGTTGTCCGAACGACTGTTTTGCTTTAAAAATATTACCGTAATAAATTTTCCAACACGGTTGAAGCCGGGGGTTAAAGCCAGTAAAAAAATATATTCTTTCGTTAAAAAAATAAAAGATAAAGATAAAGTTGATAAATACGGTACATACTTGTTATTCGTATTGGCGACAAGTATCACGCCTCCTCAAGGAATACCTGAACTCATAAAAATGCAAATCTTTAGATAGAGCCTGCGAAGTGATGGAATTGATACACGGCTGTACAATATCGTGGGCCACAGAACCAGCGGGATTCATGGGAGAATCAAAATAACATTGTTATACAAGCTTCTTTGCTGTGCTTGTCAAAGTACATCAGCTTTGAGGAGATTCGTAGAAGAACAAGGGTCACCGATATCTCGTCGTCGATGCTCGTTGAAATGGCAATGGGCAAGCTGTAGCACGCAGAATACGATGGATGGTGGGATTACGGTTGAAATGATGATGATGCTCCGACTTTAGGTACGGCGTATTCACCAATATTATTAACCTTTTCAGCGAGAATGTCATGGCATAAAGATCACTCTAACGTTGTACTTCGTGACGCATATCATCGTTGGTGTTGATAACATTTTTATGAAAAAGTAAACTTAGTGTATCCTGTTGTATGTAGCTTTCAATTCAGTAGGCCAGTTCTTAAAAAAATAATAAGTCCGTCATCGTCAGTTAGATCATCCAAAAAAAAGATACGTACCTATTTTTTCTTTTTGTCAATTAAACAAATTTTCATTCATTATTTTATCATGTCGATAAAAATGCAAAATCGCTACTTTCATAGCCCGAAACCACCTCCGGTGCTTAGTAACAGGAAAAGTTACTGAATCTGAAAAAAAAAACTTTACTACCGAGCCATGATCGGAGTTTCGGGGCTGCTGCCAGATGGCGTAATTGAAAAGATAAAAGTCGTTTGATACAACTTTGTGTCAAGTTTAAAGTGATACATTGTTCGATACTTACGAGGATGGTAATGAAACACTTTTAGTAGCCTTTAACCGCTGCTTCGCTCCTGTAAAACCATTAGTAATTGTGAATTACTATTTACTTACTTTGTCGGCTATCCCACGGGAACTTCCAACATAATAATATAATCGTGGTCTTTAATTATGTTGTATGACGAATTGTCTAGACTTAGCGGTTATTCCATTAACATATCATTCACGAATTGCCAAAATGTATCCCATATAAATGTAGGCTCGGGGACACCATTGAAAGAGAAACAACTGTGATAGCACTGTATTTCCACAAATAAACAAATTAAAAACTCCTTACAATCAAGACACACCTATCTCCGTTAATTTCTCCTTTTTCTCTCATTCACTCCTACCATTCACTCCTTCGCATTCCTTCATCCCAGTCATTCATCCAGTCACTCCGTTCAATAAGTACAATCCTACAATATCGGCCATTCTGTAATCCAGGCTGTCCTCAGACTGTCTTGAAAGCCAAACACAGCATGCACCATGCCTCTTAAACTAAACAAACACCTATGGTTGTAGGATAGTACTTCTAGACTAACACTAGGACATAACTCTAGTTATGTTTACATTCTAGGGTATGCAAAATTAAAGAACTTAAAATATACGTAGCACTAATAGCTAATAAAATTATCAGTAGTACTGTGTATGATATCAACTGCTAACAAAATGAACAGGGACAATCTCTTACAGTGGTAACGTTATATAATAGTTTTAACATGTAAAACTTTCAATCATAACAAACAAAATAAAAATAAAACTTTCTGTTTACCCAACAGTACATCAACTAACAACAATTTAAACACCCAGAATTTATCAGAAGTATGTATAGGGCAAGAGCTGTTGCACCCTGGAATAGACAATTTGTTTTTTATTTTTTTTTTATTTAAATTTTATTTAACAGTAAGCAGTTCTATGTAATCATTAAAAGTAAATTCAACAGCCTGGAAACATGGGTTCTATAAATTAATTATAGCAAGTTGTTGATAAGTATTTTGGGTCAAATGTCATATATAATGAATGGTAAGTATCATCAACTTATTATATGAAAATTACATATAGAAGTGAGATAATGGTTACGTCAAATCAAGGCCATCTCTTCATATAGTCAACCCCAGTAGTAGTCCGGTTAGGTCCCTCAGTATTACTATTGACTTTTTCCACCTCATAGCGATCCTTGCCAAGCACCTTTGTTACTTTATATGGTCCAAGATATTTTGGTCTTATTTTGAGAGTATTTCCAAATTGTGTCCTTTGTATCGCTACCAGATCTCCTTCTTCATACTTCTGTCCCTCTTTTCTATTCTTGTTGAAAGTTCTGCGATTTTCCTCCTGTATTTTCAAAATTTGAGCTTTAGCTTCCCGTCGTAATTCTTCTCTTTTTTCCGTAAATTCTTTGTGATTTTCCTCTTCTAACATTTCAATTATTTTCAGATCTTCTCGAAGTTTCAGTTTGGTCCCCGTGAGCAGTTCAAAAGGAGATGTGCGTATCGATCGCTGGTAAGTGCCATTTAGTGCTTGTTGCAATTTACTCACATGTTTGTACCAATGAGTTGGTTCTTCGATACACATTTTTGATAACACTGATATTATTATTTTGTTTATTATCTCAATTTGTCCATTACCGCGAGGCATTCCTGTCGTAATTTTTACGTGCTCAATCCCTTCTTCTAGGCAGTATTCTTCAAATTCTTTTCCAGTGAAAGCTGTACCCCTGTCTGTCACAAGCCGACTGGGGTTGCCGAAATCCTTCTGATGCAACTTTAATTTCTCAACGGTCTCCTTAGCGGTAAGAGATTTTGTAGGATAAATCCATACAAATTTGGTGTAGCCATCAATAACTGCTAGAATGTAATTGTACATTTTCTTCGTTGCATCCAGAGGTCCTAAGTGGCCACAGTGAAGAGTATGCAAAGGTGAGTCTCCTTTATCTATTGGGTTTAACAGTCCTTCTTGCTTACCCGTCTTCCTGCTAGCTAGTATGCATGGCACGCATGTAGAAGTAACTTTATCGATTTTCCCATCCAATCTGGTTATAAAGTAATCCTTCTCAATTAAATCTTTCATCATCTTTTTCCCAAAGTGTCCTATTCCATGAGATCTTCTAATAATTTCCATATCCATAATTTCTGGTACAACTAATTTTTTCGCCACTCCTTTGTAAAGGATCCCATTTTCTAAATAATAATCTTTATATTCTTTCTGTTTCAGGACTTCCTTTATTGCTTGGAGACTTTCATCTGAATCCTGAGCTTTACATATCCGGGCATGCAGTTCGCTATGAATGATAAACACATTCCTGCTCAATGAGTCAACGTGCTGCATCTTACTACCAGCTCTGTGTACTACTGTATAATCAAAATCTTGTAAAAACATAATCCATCTAGCCACTTTTGCAGACACATCTTTCTTAGTCAATGTTTTTTGAAATGCTTCGCAGTCCGTCACTATCGTGAAGTGTATTCCCAGCAGGTACTTTCGGAATTTTCGTACTTCTTCAATTACTGCAAGCGCCTCTAACTCATAACTGCTGCAATTTTGTTGTAGCTCACTCGTTTTACGACTCATGTAGTGTATGGGGTGCATGTGGCCATCTATGGGATCTCTCTGCATTAGAATTGCTGCATATCCATGCTTAGACGCATCTGTGTGTAATTCCGTTTCCAAGTTAATATCAAATATTTTTAGTACAGGATCACTACATAGTTTACTTTTCAACATTTCAAATGACTGCCTTTGCTCCTCTTGGAATCGAAAATCACCACTCTTCAGCATCTCACTAAGCGGTCTTGCTATTATAGCATAGTCTGGGATAAACTTACGGAAATATGAGGTCAGTCCTATGAAGCTGTGTACTTCCTTAAGACTCTTAGGCTCTGGAAATGCCTGTACTGCCTTTGTCTTTGCTGGGGACGGCTTCACCATACCATTCGATACCACATGTCCCAAATATTCCACAGATGTCTGCAACAATTGAGTTTTTTGCCAGTTAATATTTAAACCATACTCTGAGCATACCTTTAAAACTTCTTGGAGCCGTTCTATGGCTTCTATGGCTTGTTGTTCATTTTCAGCAAGGATTATTAGGTCATCGATAAATATAAGAACAATGCCACGTGCAATCAGATCTTGAAATATGATGTTGATATACCTCATGAAATACTTTGGGCAGATAGATAGTCCAAATGGTGCTCGCAGGAACTCATATTGTCCTTCAGGGCTGCTGGTCACAAATGCTGTATATTTAATGGAATCTTCTTCAATAGGTAAGTGGAAAAACCCATTTTTCAGATCCAACGTACTGAAGACTCGTGCTCTACTCAACTTGTCTATGTGATCATCAATAACAGGTAATGGGTATTCATCTTTCATCATTTTCTGATTTATTTTACGATAGTCTATACACACTCTTGTACTGCCATCTTTCTTCTTGACAAGGACGAGAGGGCTGGCATATTCAGAGTAGCTTGGCCTTATGATGCCATTTGCTAGCCATTCTTGGATCTGGTTCTTAACAACTTCTTCTTCAGTTAATGCTAACCGGCGGGGACGTTGTGCAACAGGAATTTCATCTTTCAATATAATTTTCATTTTTATTGGGGCTTCTTTCACTTTTAGGGGTTTATAGTTGTCAATCAGGTGTTGTACTGCTGGGGGGTAGGCCGTTTCCTCATCCTTACTGGAAAGTAAACACCAAAGATAAGAAATATCGCATGACTCTGGCCTTATTTTGACGTTACCTTTATCTATTAGAATCAAAGCGTTTGCAAGAAAAGGTTGCCCCAAAATTACTTTATACGGGATTACCCGATGATCTACGACATGAAAACAAACAACGTAACTATAACCATCTATTTCAAGTGGCAAAACCAGCTTACCAATAGAATATATAGCGCATGAACCCAAACCCG
The DNA here is from genome assembly GCA_947563465.1 of Archips xylosteana. Taxonomy (NCBI): domain Eukaryota; kingdom Metazoa; phylum Arthropoda; class Insecta; order Lepidoptera; family Tortricidae; genus Archips; species Archips xylosteana. The sequence continues at coordinate 2,162,494 of OX387366.1, read as the reverse complement.
TTAGCGGCGTCTTTGTTTGTTCGAAAGAAGTTATTTTTAAGTCACATATCATATCGGTTGTGATCAAATTTACCTCACTGCCCGTATCTAGTAAGCCATCAACAGTAATACCACGTATTTTAACAACTTTAATTGATTTTTTAAGGGATCGAGAACCATCTTTATTTACCGTGAAAACGTTTTCGCATTGATTGGTTGATGTTGACATTTCGCCAAACCGGTCACAGAGGTCATTCGCTCCCTGGTTTTGTTCATTCACTAATATGACGTTCGCGTCACTCACTTCATGCGCCATCGCCGCGCCATCTGACGGATATTGTTCGACGAACATCGATCTTCGCAGGAATGAGTTTCGTCCGCTCCCATTCGGATTTGTTACGTTGGTATTGCGACCGGTCGGCGAATGAGATTGAGATTGAGTGGTGACTTGAGCCGCTCCGCCCGCCATGTTGTTGATCGCCGCACACTGAGCTCCAATATGACCATATGAATTACATCGAAAGCACTTTAATCCATTAACACAAGTACTTGCCAAATGTCCTCTGCCGCCACATTTAAAACAGCGTTGGCTTAGAGTACTTGCCACTTCATTGTTTGATGCAGGTTTTCTTTTTTCTACAGAATTTGGCGGAAAACTTGGTGGCTTATCGCGACTATTCATCTTTTTCTTCATAGTTTCGTAAATAGTTAATTTCTTTTTCAGCTTCGCGTACATGTTGGCTCCGTATAAAACGACTTTGTTAGCTTCGTAGTCGCTAATGCCATCAATTATGTATTGAATTGCTATATAGTCTGGGAATTTAGCTCGTTTTCCCAGCTCTTTCATCACGAGCATATACTGGTAGCAGGATTCTTCTCTCTTCTTTTTACGTGAGCTCATCATCTCGTGCATCTGCTTAGCATTTACTGATTCGGGGAATTCCTTCACGAGGGCTGCTTTGAGGTCCTCGAAAGACTTAAAAGCGTTTTAAGACCTTAGCCATAGTTCAGCCGTGCCGGTAAGTGAGCGTCTTGCGATTATTAATTTTTGCTGTGCCGTCCAACCAAAGATATCGGCGTTGTCTTCAATATCTTGTGCCCACTTTATTGACGAGTAAGTAACATCTTCGCCGTTGAACTTAGCCACTGCCTCCGCCATATTGAACGAGCTATGAGACTGCAAGTCGTCGTTATTGTTAGGCATCTTTCCTTACACTTTTCTTCGTGTTTTCTTCGTTGTTTAGCTTCGTAATTATTTATCTTCGTAAGTATTCACTTCGTAGTTGATTAATCTTCTTTTTTTTTCTCGTCGTCAAACGCCGGCGCCACGTGGTTAAGTCGGTATTATTACGTCGTCGTGCTATTACCTCGTAAATCAAAATTGGTATATCCCGGACGAGATTTGTAGGCTCGGGGACACCATTGAAAGAGAAACAACTGTGATAGCACTGTATTTCCACAAATAAACAAATTAAAAACTCCTTACAATCAAGACACACCTATCTCCGTTAATTTCTCCTTTTTCTCTCATTCACTCCTACCATTCACTCCTTCGCATTCCTTCATCCCAGTCATTCATCCAGTCACTCCGTTCAATAAGTAAAATCCTACATAAATATAAATGTTTAATTTTTTCATAATGATTTGAATGTTCTTTTTTCTCCATGTACCTACCTACCTATTTTTCTGTAATATTTTCTTTGTGGTAGCCAGTAAACAATAATTGTATTGTAAAGATTTGTTTTATTTATACTTTCAGTCCTAAATTTATACATACTACCTATCTCGAGATGTAACTCTTTCTTTTTTTTCTCATAGGTAGTAATGAAAAATAGTGTGCGTCATTCGAGGCCAAAACATTTTGGTCTCGGGCGGCGTATATTGAATTCCCTGCTACGCTCAGGATTCTACTTTAGAATCCCTTGCTGCGCTCGGAATTCTACTATAGAATCCATCGCTTCACTCTGAATTCAAAATAACGCCCTCGAGGAACAAAAAATTGTTTTGGCCCCTTGTAACACAAATAACTATTGTTTGTTTGTCCTTTTTTCACGTCGAAACTGAGCAACGGATTGCCTTAATTATTTTGTATGAACATAGTTGAAGGGCTGGAGAGTGACATAGACTACTTTTACTGCGGGAAAATATCCTATTCCCACGGGAAAACACGTTTTACTCTACTTCAGCGGGGGCGAAGCCGCGGGCATCAGCTAGTAAATAAATCTATGTCATTTAGTCAAGCGATGTGAAGTTAGTGAGCTATGATTTTTTTTCTATAAAAATAAAAATTAAAAATTAAAGGGTTTTTTTATGTTAGAGAGGCCAGACAAACGAACTAGTGGGTCACCTGATGTTAAATGAACACCAACTATCCATAGACACTCGCAGCGCCTTACGCTATACCAGTGCGTTGTCGGCCCTGCAGAAAATTGTACCCTCGCCTCTTAAAGGCACCCAGGTCGTTACTCGATGGGAAGACCCCAGCGGGAAGTTCGTTCCAGATTTTACAAGTTCGTGGCAAAAAAGACCGCTTAAAACGCACCGTCGAAGACTGCCATTCATCAACATGATGACGATGAAATGAACGCTTACGACGGGTGGAAATGAAGAAGGTTAAGTAAAATATATTTTTAACCGACTTCATAACTTATTTAAAACATAATTACTATGCGTTCATATACATAACAATTATAATTTAAAAATTTGCATATTTAAGTTAGTGCATCTTAACTCTGAAACAAGATTTTCGTTACACTAAAGTTATTCCCTGCTCGAGGTTTTCACAAAATGCAAATATACTTCAAGTGAAGATGAATATCACAGAGGTCGGGCAAACCAAAAATAATTAAATAGTGACAAAATACTAGCTAACTATCACTATATAATATCATTGCCTTATACCAAAACTTTGGAGTCATAATGTAGGTCATAACTCGCATACTATCTCTGAACTCTGCATGATTTATACACTAACTTTAAAATGGCTGAAGTTCCAGATTTCGCCTAATCTTAAGCCCAGTTTAGACTAGCAAGAAAAATCGCGCAAATTGCTTTACATTGCAGCGTTCCATTCATCATCATCATCAGCCTATGTTCGTCCACTGCTGGACATTGGCCTCTCCCATGGTAGTACGCCACTGAGCACGATCCTCGGCCACTCTCATCCAGCTCTTGCCAGCCGCCTTCCGAAGATCATCGCTCCACCGAGCACCGAGCTCGCGTTCGATTGCCCACTTCAAACTAGTTTGCTTTGCGGCCGCGCAATGTAATTCAACTTGCACGATTTTTCTTGCAGGTCTAAACTTGGCTTTATACCTCCGGATGTTTAGAGCTCAATGCGTAACGTGAAGTTTCTGAACTGAAGTTCAAACGTATCTTTTGAATTTCGCTTGTCATTTTATTGTTGATCTAAAAATCTAAACAGTTTGAAATGCGTCGCTCAGCCGTCTAGTTGTTGGAATAAATAGACTCGATTAGTTTCTTGTAAATAAAAATATTGTTTTTTGCTCGTAGTACCGCGACGCGCCACCGTCCCACGTCTCTTCTGTGTTGCGCTTAAGGTTTTAGAATGGCGGTCGTGAACCGGAAGGCGTGGGAATCTCCAACAAGATGGTGAAGGTCACAAGAAAGGCAGCACAGGACCAATCGTTGTGGAACTATTTAGGAAAGGCCTTTGTCCAGTAGTGGACGTATTTTGGCTAATATGGTGATGAAGAGGGTGTTTTTAAATTAACCCAGAATATTTTTCAGTAGGTTGAGTTAGTTTGATTGAACTCTCTTTCAAAACCCCTGTAAATATTATACAAGATTTAGAATTGCGGTAAACAAATAAGTATTTTTAAACATAGAGCCAACGGCCGTTAATAAGTATACTCTGACACATAAATTATGTCAGTGTGTTGTGCCACAGCACAACTATGAAGTTTCTGAATATTGACAATGTGACCCATAGGAAAAAATCTAAATGTTTACTATTCTGTCACACCCAACATCTTCTAATATTCTTCTTTCTAATATATAAAAATCTCGTGTCACAGTGTTTGTTATAGAAATCCTCCGAAACGCCTTGACAGATTTTTTGTCTATGTATATTTAGTAGGTTTTTTTATACCCCTATTCTTCGCAGACGGAGTCGCGGGAAACAGCTAGCTATATGCCAGAGTATGTATAGAATTTATTTTCCTATGGTTTACATTGTGAATATTTAGGAACTTCATAGTCATTCTACGTGTCAGAATGTACTTTATAGCTGCCGTTGACTTTAATCGATATTCGAAGTTTACGGCGTCAGACTACCTAGAGCCTACATTTTGTTGTCAAAATTCCTTTGAAAAACTTTTACAGGGTTTTTTAGTCAAAGTAACCTATCTGTTGTCTTTTTCTTGCTTTTATTTCTAGTGGCTCGAGCGTTATTATAATATTTGTGGCGGGTTGGGCACAAACACTGTTACATTTCAAACTGTCCCAGTATTATTATTTACTGCTGCAGCAAAGGATCATGGCGCCGGAATAGGGTTGCAAAGGGGTGCACTCGCACCTCTTGTATAAAGCAGTCTCAAGATACAATGCACACTCCTGTAAAAAATCTTGATGGCGCCCTTGCAAATTAGAAATAGGACCAATTACTTCTGATTCATGCTGTACACTCGCTCCATGATGCGCTGCGTCACTATTATTTTTATTTGAGAAGATTACACTAAAACTATGGATCCGAGACGTGGTGCTTCATTATAGGCCTGATGAAAAGGCCCAGAGTCGCTCAGCGAGCTATGGAAAGGGGGGATTTCTCGGGGTTTTCTCTACGGAATCGAATCAGGAATGAAGAGATCCGTAGAAGAACAAGGGTCACCGACATAATCAAACGTATTAGCTCGTTGAAATGGCAATAGGCAGGTCATATAGCACGCAGAACAGATGGCCGTTGGAGCTGAAAAGTTCTCGAATGGAGACCACGTGGGACGTCCACTAACAAAATGGACGGACGATTTGGTAAAGGCCACAGGTTCAAGGTGGATGCAGCTTCCAATCGTGATGATTGGGAATCTATGAGGGAGGCTTATGTCAAGCAGTGGACGTCCTGCAGCTGAAATGATGATGATGATGATGATATTAAAACTCCCTCATTAGATTATGTCATAGTTCCAAATTGCGATACACTTCGTTAGTTACCCTTATTCGTATAATCAATCGAATGTCGAAGTATATCGCTGGCAGCCTCAATATAATTTAATGGATGCAGCCCCTTCTGATACTTGACCTATTTTTATTTCCCTGCCTACCCTCGAACGCCATTGGCTCCACGGGGCACGTATTCCAATAGATTTCAGGGTATTTGGGCGCGGGAGACCGTGCTATTTCAGGTGAAAATGCGAAGGGAGAGATTTCCGCTTTGAATGCTGAAGGAATTTGTCATTTTAAAAGAAAATTAACCAGAAAGGTGGCGCGCTCGCGTGTTGGGTTGACGTGTAATGGTTTGAACGATGTTGTTTGATGCGTGGACTGTATTACTTATTAATTAAAATGAAATGAAACAAAACTTCTTCGATAGTAAATTGAGCAGGGTGTCTTGTTCGTGTGGCGGAGCGGAGTGGTCGGTGGCGAGTGGCGAGTCGGCCGGAGCGGGCGATATTTAAGTCGTCGCTCGTGGGCGCGAGGGAGGGGAGCGCGGGCGATCATGGCGCCGCGGGGAGGACCAATCAGAGGGCAGGAAGGATGTATTGTGTTCAGTGGGATACGTGTCTGTTATCGGCGTGTGTTATGGTGTAGTGTAGTAAACTAATAATCTTTATTCATAAAAGCACATAAAGATGACACAAAACATAAAATATAAACACAAACAAACTTACGGACTACTTAGGAATATAATATTAAAATGTATAAACTAGCCTACTCGTACAATTATTTATTTACAATTTAAAACTATATCCTACATCTAAAGTAGCCTATTTCTAACATTCTCCCCCACGTGTGCCAACACCATTAACTCTAGAAATAGGTATTAGCCTTGACGCGGGTCTGCGGATCAGTCCAGCCGCGGTACGTACTTCTGTTACGCGCGTGACTCCGTCAGGCCCAGGGAACGTCTTCATAACTTCGCCCTTGGGCCAGGTGCCTCGTGGCATTGTACCGTCGGCTATGATGACGATGTCTCCTACTTCGATGTTTTGTTTAGACGCTAGGCGTGGGTTGAGTCGTAGCTTCAACTGGGGTCGGTATTCACGCGTCCATCGCGTCCAGAATAGTTCCGCCATTCGTTGTGCGAGATGCCACGACTTAGTGGATGCCGGGACATCCGCGAAACGTCCGAATGGGGACATTGCATTTGACCTCCCCAAGAGGAAGTGGTTGGGGGTCAGTGCTTCGTTATTGTCCCACATTACGGGCGTAAGCGGTCTACTATTTATGACGTGTTCGGCCTCGAGCAGGAGAGTGTGCAGAACCTCTTCAGATGGATTCTTCTCTTTTAGGGTCACTCTCAGGGCTCTCTTGACGCTGCCGACCAATCTTTCCCACGCTCCGCCAGCTGCTGGATTTCCTGGCGGTATCTTTTTCCATGTTATCCTTTTTCCTACAGCGAAGTGCTCCATGGATTCCTCGGCGGTCTGCAGGGCGTCACGTATCTCACGTTCTGCTCCGACGAAGTTCGTAGCGTTGTCACTGTAGAGGATAGTGGGAGTGCCTCGCCGCGCCATCATTCTTCTTAGAGATAATATCATCGATGATGATGAAAGAGAGGCGGCGAGCTCCAAATGCACGGCCCTAGTGGTTAGGCACGTGTATAGGACGCCCCACCTCTTTTCGTGCCTCCTACCGATAGTGATGGTAAGGGGGCCAAAGAGGTCACAGGTAGCTGCGGTGAAGGGTGGCTGGTTGGCCGTCAGGCGTTCCGGCGGCAAGTCTCCGAAGGGCAGCTGTTTCGGCGTTGCTTTATGGGTCCTGCACCATTGACAGCTAGAGCATATGTAGCGTAACGCTCCGCGTAATCCAACAATGTGATAACGTTGACTGAGCTCGTTCATCACGGTAGCATGATTTGCGTGATGAAATAACGCGTGGTAATGCATTATTAGGAGCTTCGTGAACTCTTGTTTCGCGTGCAGGACTGGTGTGTTCGTTGATCTATCGAAGCGGGCGTCGAGCAGTAGGATCCCGTTGGCGTCCAATTTCACGGCCAATTTGCCTAGCTTCGATCCCTTCTGTATTGCTTCGTTGCGTTGTAGCCTTCGTATATCATCTTGGAAGCTTTCCTGCTGGCTCTGTTTTATGTATAGCAATTCTGCTAATCTCATGTGGTCGTTGTTTATCTCCGCGACGTGGCTCTTTTTCAGCAATTTAGCCTTAAAAACCTCGGCGGCTAACAGCACGGTCGCGGCAACTCTGACCAAGCGATTAAAGCTTGAAAAACGTTCTATACGGGGTAGGTAGCTACATGCATCGCGCGACCTAACCGTTAAGACTACGCGGGGGGGGCGCTCCTCGCCTGTGGGCGGGGCCGACGCCGGCGCGGACTTATCTTCAGGCCATTCGTTCGAGTCGCGCCTAATAAATTCGGGACCGTGAAACCATCGGTGGTTTATTCCGAAGTTAGGCGGGACGCCTTTCGTCGCGTCGTCGGCCACATTCAAGGCGCTCGGCACCCAACGCCACTCGTTAGGCGATGTGACGTCTTCAATTTCGGCTAGACGATGAGCTACAAAGCTCTTAAATGACCGCGGGTCCGACTTGATCCATGCGAGAACCGTTCGCGAATCTGACCAATAGTAACTCTTACTAATTTTATAATCCGTCTGTTCTCTAACGGTTTTAGCCAGTCTGGCGCCTAACACACAGCTCTGTAGCTCCAGGCGAGGGATGGATATAGTTTTCAATGGTGCCACCCTGGCCTTCGCTGCTATCAGGCTTGATGTTTTGGTTCCGTCGGGAGAGTCGCTCGTGAAGTATACCGCGGTCGCATAAACTTTTTCGCTCGCGTCGCAAAATACGTGCAATACGCCCTGCCTATTAAACGCGGGTACGTGCCTAGCCAGTTCCAACTCTTTTAGTCGCGCTATGTTGTCCCTAAAATCGTTCCATATGGGAACTGACTCGGATAGGATAGTGTCGTCCCATCCTATGCCGGTTCGCCAAATGTCCTGAACGAGTACCTTGCCTATTACTGAGATAGGCGCGATGTATCCTAGCGGATCGTAAATGCTCATCGCGCTACTCGTAACCTGTCTTTTTGTTGGCAGTTGAGTACCGTTCAAGACGTTTGGTGGCGTATTACGCAAGTTTACGTTGAACCCTAACGTGTCCCTACTGTGGTTCCATATTAGACCCAGTGTTCGCTCGGATTCCGTTTTCGTACCTAACGGCGTACTCGTTTGCCTATCGTTAGTGACGACGTCTTTAATGACCGTAGGCCGATTCGAGGCAAAACCCGTTAATTCGAATGAAGCTTTTAAGTTAAGCTCGTAAACTTCGTTGATTATTTGCCTCGCTTCCGCTTCCGAGTCGTCGAGCGCGATAAGAAAATCATCCATATACGAGTTTCTTTTGGTAATCAATGCGGCTCTAGGATACTGCTCGGAGTGATAGTCTGCGTTTTTATTTTTAACGTACAGAGCGGTTGCGGGGGAGCATGCCGACCCGAAAATTAATTTTTTCATCCGGTATTCTTTTGGTGGGCTAGCTCTGTCTCCCTCCCTCCATAAAAAACGCAAGCTATCTCTGTCGCACTCGTCTACCTCTATTTGCAGAAACATTTCGCGTACGTCCGCGATGACGCCTATTTTGCCTTCGCGGAAACGTAAAAGTACTCCGAACAGCGATTGCAATAAGTCCGGACCCGTTAACAACGCATCATTTAGGCATTTACCGAACGCGCGCGATGCCGCGTCAAATACTAGCCTGATTTTTAGTTTTTGTGCGTGGAACACGGGAAAATGTGGGAGGTACCACGCGCGGGGCGAATCAGGCGGGGGGGGCGATTGCATAGCCTCGGCGTAGCCTTTGGCTATCAAATTTTCGATCTGTTTTGAATACGCACTTTTTAAGTTCGCGTCTTTATCCAATTTATTTTCAAGGCTATGCAGCCGCTTTATCGCCTGATTTTTGTTGTCCGGTAACGTTTCGGTATCGGAGCGCCAGAGCAAGCCCGCTTGGTAAACGTTTTCTTTTTTACTTTTGCGGCATGTCGTGGCCAAGATATTTAACGCGCGTTGGTCGGGGTCGGACTTAGGGAGTTTTTTATCGATCCCTAACGACTCGATACTAAGTGCTCTTTTATTAATGAATGCACTTCCTGTTCCGTAGGCTTTACGTGATTTACTACGAAAGCTGTGCTACGGCCCGCCTCGTGTTTTCCGTGTAAAATCCATCCTAGTCTGGTGAGCGAAGCTACCGGCATATCTCTGGGGCCACTGCGTATCTGTTTGGATACCAATAGGTCCCAGTGGTCCTGGCCCACCAGAATAGTCGGAGTGGCGCGGTCGTAACACAACTCATCTGCTACTTCTCGTAAGTGTTCGCACGCATCGACTAAATCTCGACTAACTGCCTGAGACGCGAGGTTTAAGTGATTTATCGTATGCGCGGTTATTTTACATAGATCTCTGCTACATGCACCGCGTAGCGTCAGTTCGACCCGGCAAGATTCGTTGTCGTCGACTACATTACCGCCTACGCCTTCGATGGATAAAGTTTCGACTTTAGTTCGCGGCGCGACTTTATCCGATATGTGTCGCTCTACCATCGTGATGCTACTGCCGTCATCAAGAAGCGCGTAGGTATCGACGACTCCTAAAGGTCCTGACACTTCTACGGGTACTATTTTCAAGTACATGTTCGCTCTATGTACGTGATTTACCGAACTACTCACGTGCGCACGCGCGGGTGCTTGATTACTCGTTAAGCCATGTAACATCTTATGATGCCCCGCTTCGCACTGATTAATACCGCATGGAACGTATTTGCATTTACTTTGCCTCCCGTGAGACGCGTCCAGACAACGGAAGCATAATTTACTATTTTTTGCCACTTCCCAACGCTGTGCTATTTGCAACTTCGTAAAATCCGAACACAAGTTAACTCTGTGCTCGCCGTTGCAAATAACGCATTTATCTTTGTTCGAACGCGTGGGGTAAGTCTGCTTCGGTTGTCGCGGCGCGTGAGACTGCGTATTTTTCTTAGTTGGCGGTTTGCGATTTACTTGCGCGACTGTACGCGGCTTAACGTCGTCCTCATATTCTGAATCTGATTGTTCGGTATCGCTATATCTGTACGAGTGGTTCCGCGTGCTAAGTGCAGCGCGGGCGCGCGGGGGGGCGGGGCTATGGGCGTGGTTAACGTTCGCACGTGTTTGTCGCGAACGTGCGTACGTTTTGCGTGAAGCGCTACTTATCTCGTTTAAGAATAGCGCCATAGCCTCTAATCCCGGTACCGACTTGTTATTTGAGCGATATTTATTCCACTCATACCGAACGATAAGATTCATCTTGTCGACGATTTTGTTGACTAATTCGGGCGCGTATAAAAACTCCTCTTGGCGTAACGATTTTATCGTCGATACAACGTTGGCTATTTGGGCGGCAAATGTTGTGATATTACTATTGTCATCTGCCAGCCGGGGCATGCGTTTTACGTTATGCATCTCCGCGAGGACTATCTCTTCGGGGTCGCCGAATTGCCGTTCTAACGCCTCTAATATCTCGTACGGATTAGATACTGTGTACATGATTGATCTAACCGCAAGTCTGGCTTCGCCGCGTAGCGATTTCCGTAATCGACCTACATTCGCGACGTCTGTAAAAAGCGAAGCCGTGTCGTCAAACTCGGCCCGGAAAGCTATCCACTCCGTAATGTTGCCATCAAAAGGCGGGAGCTCCGGTGCATGCCTCTGCATGGCCGGCTTACTACTGCTCCTATTCACCGCGTCTACAACTCTAGTGGACAGCAATTCCAGGTCGCGATTGACGAATGTGTGCTGTACGTGGGTGTTATCGCGCGGTGATGTATATAACTGCGAACGAGGTGGCGGCGGACCTAATGCGGGCCTATCTACCTGGGCGTTGTTAGACGTGTATCTATGTTGCTCAACCCAACCCACTACGCGCGACTCTTCTTCAACATCAGGCGGCGGCGCCGAGCTAGGAGGTTGAGACGCCTCTATACGTGCTATCTCCAACCTACTCCTAGCCGCGGCCGCGGCCCTCTGAGCCCGCTCGAGTTCGGCATCTTGCAGTTCTAACTCCGCTCTAAGAATAGACATTTTAGTGGACACCGTGTCCGCCCCCCCGTGGGGGTGACCTATAATCGTTTCGTTCGACTCGTCATCTTCCAATACCGGCGCGGGATAACGTTTCGCGGATAGCGCGGCAGGCTGCGCGGAGCCCTCTAATGCGATTACGTTCGCGGGGCGCGGCGCCGTAGTCATGTTGCCTAAACCGTGCTGTTCTCCGCTGGTGCCGTTGCTCCACGTGTTTGATTCTGCGGATGTGGTGTCACCTGACGACGGTGTACCTTCTGACATCTTCTTGGTCGTCGATCGCAGGGTGCGCTCTTCCTTCGCGGACATCTTGGCACACGTGGGGGTCCCTAACAAATAACCCTAATACCCTAACAACCTAATAACCTATTAATCTAGGGCCCTAATCGCGCTTGCGTTTGTCACCGTTAGGTGCAAGCACGATACCCAGCTAAAGCTGGCAGTTCAACCCTGTTGAACTTTTGTGACTAAAGTCACCAATGAAAACACCGAGCTAGGCTCAAGGACGTTTTGTTAAGAAGTCAATCGCCGATCGAAGCCGAAGCCTCAAAATCGTTGAATGACTGAAAAGTTAAATCTCCGATCGAAGCCGAGGCCTCTAAATCATTGATAAAACTGCGTGTAAAACCGAGGACTGGGCCTCCAGGTTTTAAGTGACTCGACACCGAGCGCGTTTTCTTCACTCCACTCGAAGGAAGACACGGAGAATTCCAGCTGCGTATAATCGAAGAATCTTGACTCGGAAGTATTCTTCTTGCTTGAATTCGCCGTTGCTATTCTTGACTTTCTTGAGATCCGTGCCGAAGTACCATTGTTTGATGCGTGGACTGTATTACTTATTAATTAAAATGAAATGAAACAAAACTTCTTCGATAGTAAATTGAGCAGGGTGTCTTGTTCGTGTGGCGGAGCGGAGTGGTCGGTGGCGAGTGGCGAGTCGGCCGGAGCGGGCGATATTTAAGTCGTCGCTCGTGGGCGCGAGGGAGGGGAGCGCGGGCGATCATGGCGCCGCGGGGAGGACCAATCAGAGGGCAGGAAGGATGTATTGTGTTCAGTGGGATACGTGTCTGTTATCGGCGTGTGTTATGGTGTAGTGTAGTAAACTAATAATCTTTATTCATAAAAGCACATAAAGATGACACAAAACATAAAATATAAACACAAACAAACTTACGGACTACTTAGGAATATAATATTAAAATGTATAAACTAGCCTACTCGTACAATTATTTATTTACAATTTAAAACTATATCCTACATCTAAAGTAGCCTATTTCTAACAGATGTTATAGTAAAAAAATCGCAATGCATTTTTTTTTAATTTATTGAATCAGGCGTTACTTCGCGGAGGTCCATTTTAATGAACGATACAATTACTTTGCTCACCCGCCACCCAGCCGCCCTCGCAACTGGTCGCGGGTGAGCAAAGTAATTGTTTCAGTTATTTTTTTTACTTAGGTAATTTCAATTCTAACGATTTTATTTACAAAACAAAAATACAAAATATTTTATTCATACAGTATAACATAACTAAGCTTATTACAGAAAACTTATTAACTAGCCACGGTGTTGTATACTGCTCAAAAGTTACCTGATCAAATGCCTGTATCACCTACACTAGGCAAAGCCTGTACATCGTAGGATGACACTTTTGAGATTGCCAACAGCGATATGCGTTAAAGAAAAAAAAAATATATTAATAGAAACAATAGAACAAACATTTAAAAACAAATTTGGAAATTATGATAAAGTGGTAATAATGTGAGTTTAATGTACGTTTGTGCGTGTGTGCGTGTGCGTGTGTGGGAGTATGCGAGTGTGTTTGTGTGTGTGCGTATGTGTAATGGGTGTGCGTGCGTGTGTGTGCGCGCGTGCGTGCGTGTGTGTGTATGCTCGTGTGTGTGTGTATGTTTATGAATTTGCCCTTTTTAGCGGGTGTAGTATTCATTGCTTTTCAGTGTCTCTATAATTCAAGGTGCTTAACCAATTATAGATTTTAGTTTTCAGTTCTCTTAGCGAGCAAGATTTAATATTACAGATGGAATTTACTTTTTTATGTATGAATAACTGCCTGTATACCTAAGCCGAATCTTTTAGCAAAATGTGACCTAACCGTTGGTAATGGATAACTAAATGTACGTTATTGTAGCAGCTTCTTATAGTTAGGCATATTAATAACATGTGAATGAGCTATTGTGATACACCTTAGAATATACAGTTTCCGAACACTGAGCACTTGACTTTCTTCGTACAAGGTTTGAGTTGGGTATCTACGTTGTCTTGAATGCATAACCTTCAAGAGCGACCGTTGTGCTCTCTCAAAGAGTATCATGTGCGTGCTAGCAGCCCCTCCCCATACCGAGATTAAAAGCAAGCAAGCATTTGTGGCGACTGTACTCATTAGTTTTAGACGTGAGTATTGTCACGTCCGTTCGGCAGACTTCGGGAACTCTCGCGAACTGTCGCCACGCGAACAGAGCCGAGCGCCCGAGTGCGTCCGAGCTCCTGCCGAACGGTCACGAGCGAATCAGTGACGACTTTGACAAAATTTGACATATGAGCTGAACTCAAGAATATCACAGGCTATTTTTAAGGCCGCAAAAACTACAATCACCGAACAACGTCGCTCCCAAAGAGAGCTTACTTTGACACTGGCGAAATTGTCCTGAAATAGGACAGAAGCCATTTTTTAAAATAAATTATAATAATAATAAAGGCCGTAAAAAACCGGTGGTTGCCTAGCGGTTAGCTTTATGGCCTCTCAAGCAGAGAGTCGTGAGAAAAATTACATTTGGAATTTACTGACGCTTGCTTTCGCATTCACTATATCTTTCTGTCAAACGGTATAAGATGGTGACAGAGAGAGATGAATGCGATGGCGTGCGCCCGTGTTAGACAATACGGGCTCAGGTTTTTCCAATAGAACCCCGGGTAAAGCTACAAATGCACAGACAGCGGTGGCGTGGCGGTGCGGTGGCGGTGACGGTTGTAATATTCTAACTTGTATGAACGGTTGTGCGTTACCGTACCGCGAACTCGTTCATACAAGTTAGAATATTACAACCGTCACCGCCAAAGAATTGTATATAAAATATGCAAAGCGCTAGCCCCACGGTTGACCGTAACCGCTTACGTCCCCGTAATCCCGTAAGCCGTGAGTTAATTTGGCAATTTATGTAACTACCAAACGTCGCGGTAAATCGTCCCGAGGGGGCGCCACTAATCTCGTAAGGCTAAGGCAGCCCTGATGAGGTTAAGGCACGGTTGTGCTTGCAAAATGTAAATTAATATTACTTTAACTAGCTGTTGCCTGCGACTCAGTCTGCGAAGAAATTTAGCCTACGACCTATTCTCAGACCTACCGAATAAAGAGAAAAAAGTTTCATAAAATTCGGAGGAGTTCGATAACAAACACCGTGACACGAGATTTTTAGAACAAACCGCCTGTATAATTCCCGTTCCCATGGGAATTCCGGGAAAATATATATCCTATGTCACTCGCGGAACAGAGACGAACCTAATGACACCTCACACTTCAAAATCTATTGAGGCGTTTAAGCTGGAGAGCTTGCCAAAGAATGATACATACGTACATAAATAAATACATACACTCGAAAAACATAACCCTCCTTCAACATTCGGGTGAAAACTAATAGCTGAAGTCCGCAAATCCGTCTGCGATGAATTGTTTTATCGGTATCCCGCGGAAATTATGCAATTTTACTGGATAAAAAGTAGTCGTAATTTATTGAATCAGGCGTTACTTTGCGGAGGTCCATATTAATGAACTAAAACAATTACTTTGCTCACCCGCGACCTTACAATAGTTACGTTTATGCAAGAAATGTGCGTTCATGCAGTTCTGTTCCTCCACCTCCACACTGTACGAACACACACAAATCACATAAACCCAACCATCACCACAGGTTACAAACTATCTGTGTGACAGATTTTATTTGAATCCTTTTAACTGTTGTAGCGTGAAAGAGTAAGAAACATCATCATTCATCATTTCAGCTGAAAGACGTCCACTGCTGAACATGGCCTCCCCCAAGGCTCGCCAAACAGATCGGTCCCGTGTCATCCGCATTTGACGCGATCCCGCAATTTTAACCAGGTTGTCGCTCCATCTTGTTAGAGGCCTACCTACACTGCGTCTTCCGGTCCATGGACGCCACCAGCCATCAGCCATCAGTTCTATGAGCGATGTGCCCTGCCCACTGCCACTTGAGTCTGGCGATTCTTTGAGCTATGTCGGTGACTTTAGTTCTTGCGCGGATTTCATCATTTCTAATGCGATCCCGCAGAGATACTCCGAGCATAGCCCTCTCCATTGCCCTCTGAGTGACTTTGAGCTTCCTTATGAGGCCCATCGTTAGCGACCACGTCTCAGTGCCATAAGTCATCACTGGCAACACACACTGGTCAAAGACTTTTGACTTGAGACATTGCGTTATATTGGATGACAAGATATTGCGGAGCTTCCCGAACGCTGCCCAGCCGAGTCGGATTCGTCGATTGACCTCAATCTCAAAGTTGAACCTACCAAAAAACAAAAAAAATAGTCAATTTATTTTCTTTGAATATTATTTTACTTCGCATAACTGAACTCTCCCTTAAGCTCTCTCCACTTTCACGACAAGGGTCATATTAAACGCCACGCGTTTCCCACGTATGTAATTGTTAATTATTATGAAGTTTTACCTTCAACGCTTCCCATACTTAATTGAATAAAGCCAGCCAAGAGTGTGTCGGGTCATGCACCGTGCAGGGTTTCGAGTATACGGCAAAATTATATTTTAAGTTTTTATCGACTATTTCTCGTTAACAAATTTGCTATGAAGTATCTTTTTGTGTTTTTTATTTTTTCAACTTCATTTTCTTACTTTTACGGTCATCCCGTGAAATCCATATATCTAATACCTTTAAACGAGCAATTCTTGTATATATGTATATATATATATAATCAGGATCTCGGAAACGGCTCCAACGATTTCGATGAAATTTGGTATGTGGGGGTTTTCGGGGATGAAAAACTGATCTAGCTATGTTTCATTTTCAGAAAATCGCTTTTACTCGTGTTTTCCGGCTATTTTTGTTTGCATTAGAATATAAAGCTAAATTTCGCCGACTTTGAGCAGATCATAATGGCACATTAGAAATCGGTTGGTCGCGGATCCAGCCGACCTCGGTTCGATTCCGCGTTTTTTTTCAAGATTTTTAGTTTTTTTTTTTAAGTTTATTTTTTATGAGAAAACGTCAAGTTTCTTCTTTTGTGAGAAAAAGTTACTTTTTTGTGAGAAAAAGTTACTTTTTTGTTAGAAAAAGTATTATAGGGAACGTGCAGTAACTATAGGCGGCAGCACTAATGCGACAGAAGAGACACTATGCGGACAGTAAAACAAACTTATCAAGGTAAAACATTCAAATTGATGGCACCCTTATGGCACCAGTTGCCAGCACCGTCTATGTGCACGTTCCCTATTGGGAGCACAGAACAGGAAAAGCCGGTTGTCTGTAAAGTCGGTTTACGGACGATAGTTTAACGTGACTCACCCCCCCCCCTCCTCCCCCTCCGGTGTTTTTGTCAAATATCTTGAAAACGGTGCATCCTACGGCAAAATCAATGAAATTTTCATCCCCCCTTTAATACCCCCGCGCTCCCTCCCCCCTCTCACCCCCCCCACCCCTCCGGTGTATATAATCAGGATCTCGGAAACGGTTCCAACGAATTCGATGAAATTTGGTATTTGGGGGTTTTCGGGGGTGAAAAATTGATCTAGCTTGATCTTATCTCTGGAAAAACGCTTGGTACCGAGTTTCTGCCCGAGCAGAGCTCGGTCGCCCAGGTACTTTCATACTAAATACAAACTGAAACATAGATGCAAAGATAAAATCCCAGAAAAAAGAGGCCAGCGCGAAGCTGGGAAGTGTTGACATCTCTCGATGAGGGTGTAACATAGATGGCGCTGTATCACGGCTTAATGTGATTAGTTAAACGAACTGAGAAGTGCGATGTATGGGAAAATTTTGTGTCTAAACTCCTGACCAGTGGTGGTGTAGGGGTATGGCACGCGGCACGGAATGCTGAGGGTTCGTTTCCCAGCGCTGGTTTTTTCTTTTTGTTTTATGCATCCATATTTCAGTTTGTATTTAGTATGAAATATATTTCTCGTTAACTTATAAGCTTTTTATTACAAACATGATCGCATGATGATGATGAACGAGATCGCTTCAAAGTGACCTTATTTCAAAAACAGCTCAGAGGGCGATGGAGAGGGTTGTGCTCGGAGTTTCTCTGCGGGATCGCATTAGAAATGATGAAATCTGCGCAAGAACTAAAGTCACGGACATAGCTCGAAGAATCGCTAGACTCAAGTGGCAGTGGGCAGGGCACATCGCTCGTAGAAATGACGGCCGATGGGGCCGAAAGGTTCTTGAGTGGCGTCTGCGGGCTCCGGCCCAGTGCAGACGCAGTGTAGGTAGGCCTTCAACAAGATGTAGCGATGACCTGTTTAAGTTTGCGGGAACGCGTTGGTTGCGAATGGCGCAGGACCGCTCTGTTTGGCGAGCCTTGGGGAAACCCTATGTTCAGCAGTGGACGTCTTTCAGCTGAAATGATGATGATGACTGTTTAAAACTCGTTGATGACACCTCTACATTCGCTCTGAAAGAACCATAGTTCAAGACCTCAGCGAGATTAAGTCAAAGCGTTTTACAGTTCACATGCAAATCTACTGATTTATGATCCCGTCCGTTACATATAAAGAACCCATCCAATGTGACAGGTGATTAATGAGCGAAAGACCAAGTGAAGTGATCCCCATAAAGAACCTAAAACATAATCAAGGCACTCCAAATTAGCACTGAACGTTTTTAACATAAGGTTTAAATTTCAAACACATCTGAAGCCACTATACCCCCTCATGAATAGATTCTACTCAAGTTACTGAAACACTAAGTCAGAATGCGGTTTGGAAATTCAAGCACGTTTCAATTTGAAACCTATGTTCTAGGTCGAAGGGTTTACGGCAGTTTTTGGGATTGGTATCAGTGTGGTTGGTTGGATTTATGTATTTCCGAAATATGTGACGGGACAAACGCGAGTTTTTCGGTTTGTTATGGTATGTTGGATTTGATAGGTTTTTTTCCAGATTTCATTTAGGAGTTGTGCTTATATTTTGAAAAAGTTGCTGTCCGCAATTTTGTTTGCCTCCTACGAGAATTGACCACTTTTCGGGGATAAAAAGAAGGCAATGTTAATCTGGGCTTGTGTCTTTTTCTGTCTTATTATGAATAAAAAAAGGAGACAAAAAGACCTGAGTCAAACTGAGGGTGAGTGAAACTAAAATTACGGGTTTAATAGTATATATTACTGCATAGGCCGGCAACCCCTGTTCCGGCCGAGGCTTGTATACTTTGCGAAGAAAGTAACTATTGCTTATGTTTATTTTAGGGCTGAATGCCATGATGCCATAGACCTATATAAACGTCATGATGCTGTGTCACATGAAACAATAGACGATCGCTTTCCCGGCCTAGGCCTGCAATTCTGTATGAAAATCCATTACATAGCACTTGTCTAACCGCGCCCGCAACGTGATACGCCCCGGCCTACTATTTGGAACGTAAGGTTAAGTAACATTTCATTGCATCTTTGACAAAAATTATTTTTTCGAGTTTAATTACGAAGCCAGCACCCACAATTGCGTCCTGCGGGAACTATGTTCTTTTATGGAATAAAAAATAAACCTTTTCTCAAACATGCTCTGAAATAGTATGCGTTAATATCACGAAATGAAGACATGAAGTTTCTTGTTTATGGCTCCCTTTATTACTTCTTGGCCTAGGCCAAAAAAGAAAATCTGAACAACCATTATTGTCCGCTGCTCTAACTTTTTAAATTTGCTTACTAACATTCTCTGACAAAGGAAAAATGACATACAGCCAACCATCACTAGACTCTGTAAGCATACTTACAACATTAAAAAAATCTATAGTACTATTTTATGTGCGGTTAAACATGGTGCTCGTATAGCTCGTTCAAATGGCAAGTTTCAAAAATAAAAAAGCAGGCAAATTAAACAGTTTTACTTGAATATCTAGTCATTATTTTAATTTTACATTCAGAGAGGAGGCCTGTGCCCTGCAGACGTTTATAGGCTGGGATGAAGATGATGATTTTAATTTTAATATTTCCTGACATTGTTTGAAAAACCGGCCAACTGCGAGTCGGACTCGCGCACGAAGGGTTCCGTACAATTATCTATAAAAATCACGTTTGTTGTATGGGAGCCCCCTTAAATATTTTTTTTTAATTTTAATTTAATGATTTATTTTTAAAGTCAATACATAATTAAATATTCTGTGAATATTTCAAGCTTCTACCTGTTGCCGTTATCAATATCGAGCAAAAACCAGCAAAAAATCACGTTTGTTGTATGGGAGCCCCCTTAAATATTTATTTTATTCCATTTTTTAGTATTTGTTGTTATAGCCGCAACCGAAATACATCATCTGTGAAAATTTCAATTCTCTAGCTATCACGATTCCCGAGATACAGCCTGGTGACAGACGGACGGACGGACGGACGGACGGACGGACGAACAGCGGAGCCTCAGTAATAGGGTTTCCGTTTTTACCCTTTGGGTAAGGAACCCTAAAAAAGCACTCTACAATCCTCGGCCAGAAAAGGGATTGCAGGACTCGTTTTATCCGTTCTACCCCATCCAGCAATTCCTTACTTAACGGCCTCTGCAGTAATGTACTATCTAGCTAAGCTGTAGTACTTAGTGTAGCTTTCTACAAGCAAAAGTTTAACTAAATAATTATTAGTATAGTAATAGAAACGCTGTAGATGCATTGGTTCGAGCTATGGGTTCTAAAGGATTAAGGATGTGCTACTCTATCGCACTGGGTAACTGTAGTGATAGATTGTATGTGGAAATAAATAAATAAATAATGATTTAGGTTCCTGCCCGCTCTCGCACCTTGAGTTTTTCGTAAAGTGCAATTAAATTTGAATTTCGTGAGAAAACTTACACAGAATCTGCACTGAGTCTGCGTTGGAACTATAGGTAACGCCACCAGAGTCGAGGTCACGCACACAACAACACGTCATGCAATGACAGCGGGATTTTGACATTTATTCGTACCGAAAGCAAGTTCAACAGACTCAACAGTGAATTACAAGATTGACTAAAAATTTCTTCAACCTATTTCGTCAAGAATTATTTAGGAAAATACATCTACTTCGAACAAAACATAAGATAAATTTTTTGTTCTATTTTATTTAAATTAGATACGTATATTTTTCGCTATTTATAAAATAACATTTTTTTTCTTGCGCATATTTCTTATCAGTTTCAAATTGTTTTATTTCAAAAATAAGTTATATGAAAATGAAAAATTATAATATGCATAGTATTGCATAGGTATTTCATCATAAGACCATATAACTCACATTTTCATTCACTCACTGTTTTCATTCATTCACTACTTTTTTGCAATTAGTACTTTATGTAGCTGTGTGTGTGTAGTACATACAACACTTACGAGTTACGAGAGCGGCGGCGTATTGGCGCGGAGCGACGTGACCGCGCGTTTAGGATAGTGATGAGTCCCTCACTCGTGAGGTACCTCGTTTGAGTTCCTCATCGCGACAAAATGAGGGAGTACTCGAATTGCAACTTTGAACCACCTCATTTAGCTACTCATTTTCTATTACGAGGCGCGAGCACAGATTACGAGACGCGAGGTGCGAGCACAGATAACGAGGCGCGAGGCGCGAGCACAGATAACTCACTATACGAAGCGGCAACGATGCGCGCGCCTCACTGCTCACTTACTCATTCAACTCATTGCGAATTCCGATCGTTTTAATTCCTCACACTTCACCTCACCTCAAATGAGGGGTACCTCGTGAGTACCTCGCGAGGCAAAACGAGTTACTCCCTCATCCTCATTTACAAAGCAAGAGTTACACAACGCTAGTTTAGGATGCTTGGCTCGAACTGGCGGCGTGTGCGGCGACGCGGCATAGCAGGAGCGCGGGCGTCGGTTGCTTGGCGCATGCGCAGTGCGCGGGGGAACGAGCGCGAGCGGCGTTACTTAGAACTAACCCTGCCTGTGCGTTGGCTGGCATGCCGTGTGGTATTAAGTCCGCCTCAGTACTCCCCCCCCAGAGGAAAACCAGGAGAAAATGAAAGAAAAGAAGGGGGAGGGGTTCGCCAGTATACTTATAGATTTAATCTGTTAGGGAATCTAACAGCTCTGCCCAATCTTGTAGTCGTAGAGGTGAGAGAAGGTGGTTGTGGGTTCGGCGCAGGTATTGGATCTTCAGAATTTTGAGACGCAGGTGGTGGTAAGGCAGAGGTGTGTGTTGAATGGTTGTCGTCTGTGTCGATAAACGCTGGCTTGACGTTATTGATAGAAATTACTCTAGGCATGCCGTTGACAATTATAGTGAAAAACTTATCTTGTCTATCAACGACTCGATAAGGTCCTTCATATGGATTCTGTAACCCTTTTTTATTGAATTTCCTGATGAAAACGTGTGAAGCAGTAGCTAAATCCTTGTGAACGAAGATTGATGGTTTTATGTGAGAAGATGTACTGACTGGGGCTAAACGGTGGAAAGCAGATCTAAGTGCAGAGGCGAATGCTGCTTGGGGTTTCAGTGTTGATGGTTCAGGTGATAAAAATTCTCCAGGGAGTCTGATATTCTGACCGAAAATCATTTCAGCTGGCGTAGCATCTATATCTTCTTTGTATGCTGCTCGGAGGCCCATCATCACGACTGGCAGATCATCTGACCACGAAGGGTTATTATGGCATTTTAAAGAGGCTTTGAGCTGTCGGTGGAGTCGCTCGACTAGGCCGTTGGCGGCTGGATGATAGGGTGTGGTGTGGATGTGCTGGAAACCACACAGTCGCGACAAGGATGAAAAAAGTTCTGACTGAAACTGTCTGCCTTGGTCCGTGGTTATCCGAAGTGGCATACCATAACGGCATATCCATCCGGAAAACAATTTTTCTGCTACGGTTTCCGCTTCAATATTTCTAAGAGGGTATGCTTCCGGAAGTCTTGAGAATCGATCAACCACTGTTAGTAGGTAACGGTAGTCTCTAGATGGTGGGAGAGGTCCAACTAGATCTACATGTATGTGCTCGAATCTGGTGTTAGTGGGCGCGAAAGTTCCAGGTGCAGCAGTGTTATGGCGGCTAGTCTTGGCAGCTTGGCACGCTAGACAGGAACGTGTCCAAGTTGCGCAATCTTTCCTTACTCCAGGCCACGTGTATCTATCCGTGACAAGTTTGGTTGTCCCTTTTACACCGGGGTGCGCCAGGTTGTGAAGTGAGTCGAACACCTGTCGTCTAAGTAGTTTTGGGATGTATGGTTTAGCTGAAGATGTTGAGATGTCGCAGAAAACATGGCTGTTGGTGTCAGGGAGAGCCATTTTCTTTATGACAAGACTCGTGTGGTTGTCAGTACTGAGAAGTCGTTGCAGCTCTTCGTCAGTTGCTTGGGCTGTAGCAAGGTCCTGTGGGGCAACTGGTTTACTAATCGCATCCACTCTTGAGAGAGCGTCTGCAACTATATTATTGGATCCGCTGATGTGTTTGATATCCGTGGAAAATTGGCTGATAAATTCCAGGTGTCGGAACTGGCGTGGACTACATTTATCTGGCTTTTGATGGAATGCGAATGTCAACGGACGATGGTCAGTGAAGATCGTGAAATGTCTTCCTTCTAACCAGTGTCTGAAGTGATGGATAGCTTGATATACAGCAAGAAGTTCTTTATCATACGCACTGTATTTCGATTGGGCTGAAGTAAGTTTTCTAGAGAAAAATGCGATAGGTTGCCAGTCTTCATCATGTTTCTGATGTAGTGCAGCCCCCATTGCTGTATCTGAAGCGTCGGTGTAGAGGGCGAGTTCACAGTTTTGCTTTGGATATGCGAGTCTGGTGGCGTGGGCGAGGCTTTGCCTGCACGCTTCAAATGCAGCATCAGCGTCAGGAGACCATTCCACAGCGTCATTGCCTTTGACGCCATCTTTAAGAAGATTATGGAGATGCGCTTGTACTTCAGCGGCATTTTTAATGAAACGCCGGTAAAAGTTAAGAACGCCTAAAAATCTGCGGAGTGCTTTGACTGTTGATGGCTTAGGGTATTCTTTGATGGCTTCTATCATTGACGAGGGAGGTTCGATACCGGTTGCTGATATTTTGTAGCCCAGGAACTCAAGTTTAGATTGTCCAAATAAACACTTAGATTGGTTTATAATAATTCCGTAATCTTCGAGTTTCTGAAATAAGCTCTTAAGGTGTTCCAGGTGTTGAGATTCGCTGGCGGAAGCTACTAGAATGTCGTCTAAATATGGGAAGGTAAATGGCAGGTCTCTAGTCACTTCGTCTACGAATCGCTGAAATGTTTGTGGTGCGTTACGTAAGCCAAACGGCATTTGAACGAATTCGAAGAGTCCGAAAGGTGTGATAACGGCTGTCTTTTGAATATCGTCCTCGTGTACTGGGAGCTGGTAAAATGCATTAACTAGGTCGACTTTGCTAAAGATAGTAGCACCTTGAAGGGACATGCTGAAGTCCTCGATGTGACGAAGAGGGTAGCGGTCGGGTAATGTGCGCGCGTTTAACGCTCTGTAATCGCCACAAGGACGCCATCCTCCTGACTTCTTGGCAACCATGTGTAGCGGGGACGCCCAAGGGCTGTCACTAGGTCGTAAGATACCTTGTTGAAGTAGCTCGTCAAATTTTTTTTTAGCAATTTCTAGTTTTTCTGGAGGCAGGCGTCGTGCCCTACAGGCAGTTGGAGGACCTGGAGTCGTCCGTATGTAATGTTTGGTGCTGTGCTTCGTGTTGTCGACAGCGCTGGTAGGCTTCGTGATTGCTGGGAATTTAGACAGGAGCTGGTGGTAAATGGTTGTGCCTGCGATTGTCGTGACAGATGGTGGGTCGTCATCGCCGAATGTGTGCTCTACATATACACCTATACCAGTGGTGGGGTCAAGTAGGCGTTTATGTTTAAGGTCTACAAGTAGCCCATAATGCGTCAGCAAATCGGCACCTATGATAGGTTTACTGACGTCGGCGACAATGAAAGGCCAATCGAAATCACGTCTAAGTCCTATAGCTAATTTTATTATTTCTTGGCCGTACGTTTTTATTGGTGTGGAATTGGCGGCGTATAGCTGATATGATGCCGGTTGGCGCCGTCGATTTAAATATGAGTAGGGAAGCACACATACATCTGACCCGGTATCTATGAGAAAATCGTGTTTTGTGTTTTGATCAGTGACGAATAGGCGGCTAGGTTTAGGTGTAGGTATAGGGTTGTTTTCCGCCTGCAACAACCCTACTGCTTGTTTCCCGACACGAAACTGCACGGTTTTTCACATTTGCGGGCTTGTTCACCGAAGTTATGATGGTAAAAACAATAGTTGTTCGGATAAGTATTGTTATTGTGGTATACGTTGCGAGAGCGGGAACGTGATTGGCTACGATTTCTATTGAAATTTTGGGGTTGGCAGGTGAGCGTGGTTATTAGCCGGGTTAACTCGTTAATTTGCAGTTGCATCTCGTTTAGACGTACGTTCAGAGTGCCGATATAGTTAGGAGTAGGTATCACTGCGGCTGATGGTATCGGTGCAGGCGGCGGTGTTGTGCGCTGGGCGTGGACGGCGGCAGTATGTACTTGCGGCGTAATTTCAAACACTCTGTCGGCGATTTCTCCGAGTTCATCAAGCGACATCGTGTTAGGTTGAGCGATCAAAATTTGTTGCATAGTAACAGGTAGCCTGCTTATCCATATTGATTTAACTAATTGATCGGAGCCTGCACCTTTTGCCAACGATTTCAAATGACGCAAAAAAATTGAAGGCTTTCTGTCTCCTCTTTCTTCTTTTTCTAACAAGCGGCTAACTCTTTCCTCGCACGAATCCGAAAATCTTGATATTAATGCGTTTTTTAAAACGGTATAGGGGATATCGGCGGGCGGGTTAACAATCAATTCTTCAACCTCGGAAGCGTATTTTGTCTCTAACTGTGATATCGTATAATAAAATTTAGTTTGCTCTCTAGTTATGTTATTGAGATGGAACTGTGCTTCAATACTGGCGAACCACAGGGCAGGTCGATCGGGCCAGAAGGGCGGGACTTTGATACCAACACGGCTTACCTCGAGATTCGGCGGTGGCATCGCGTGCTGGTTCGCGTACGTGTAGGCAGGGTCGGGGGTAACAACGGGGTTGTTGGCCTTGGGTATGTTTCCTTCGTCATCCATGGTTATTTGTAGGTGTTAATGTGATATTGGTTGCGCTATGGATATTTACGAGATGTTGGAAAATGTCTTAAGCTTTAACACAACACAACGATACACTTTGCACGAAGTTTATATCGTTCGTATTTCGTCCGATTAATCACTAAGCACTTCACAGAAGGTTCGATGTTTTTGTTCGTTTACGGGGTCACCAGTTGTAGTACATACAACACTTACGAGCTACGAGAGCGGCGGCGTATTGGCGCGGAGCGACGTGACCGCGCGTTTAGGATGCTTGGCTCGAACTGGCGGCGTGTGCGGCGACGCGGCATAGCAGGAGCGCGGGCGTCGGTTGCTTGGCGCATGCGCAGTGCGCGGGGGAACGAGCGCGAGCGGCGTTACTTAGAACTAACCCTGCCTGTGCGTTGGCTGGCATGCCGTGTGGTATTAAGTCCGCCTCATGTGTAATCATTCGCCTCCACTCTCGTAACGTTACCTATACGACCGAAGCTCTCTCATTCCGAGAGGAAGCCTGCTATACAGTGGAACTAATGAATAAATAACGCTTAAAACTTTGTAAGGAAACTTTTGCAAAAGCTTTCTTGTTCTTTATTGTTTCGATTTAAAAAGTTTTCTCTATAGAACAAAAAAATTTTAAATAAAAAATAGAACCGCCTTCAAAAACACCCAAAAAATATTATTTAAAAATTTAACCGACTATAATGAGCATTATAATATCTTTCTACTAATCTGTTTGAAGTCGGGCCTCAGCTCGAGCTAGCAGGAGTAGTAGACGCCCAATAGATAGTAGGTATCTATCTATGTAGGTAAGTTAAATTACTACTATAAAGCTTGAGGTCCCAGGTTCGGTCCCCGCGTTGGGGCAGATATTTGTATGAAAAACACGAATGTTTGTCTTGGGTGTTTAATATGTATTTAAGTATGTATCTATCTATATAAGTATGTTTATCCGTTGCCTAGTACCCATAACACAAGCTTTTCTTACTTTGAGACTAAGTCGATTGGTGTGAATTGTCCCGGGATATTTATTTATTAATTTAATTACTAGGTCCACTCCTGCTGTCTCGAGCTGAGGCCCGACTTCAAACAGATTAGTAGAAAGATATTATAATGCTCATTATAGTCGGTTAAATTTTTAAATAATATTTTTTGGGTGTTTTTGAAGGCGGTTCTATTTTTTATTTAAAATTTTTTATTTTTGGCTTTTTAGTTGCTTTTGTATAAAAAAGATGCGTAGGCGTAGCCAGTAGACGAAGCCCGGCTTCTGTTTCCGATTTGAGGATCGCAAGGTAACTAACGAACCTAAGCAGGTTAAACGTGGGATGGTTTGAAGGTATTTTTTTATTGCAGGGGGGCTCCGCTCCCCGAGCCAACTCTCTGGTAGCAAGCCTACCACTTCCAATCTGAGGGATACGAGATACTAACGAACCTAAGCAGGTTAAGCAAGGAATGGTTTGAAGGTTTTTTTTTGCGGGGGGCTCTGCCCCCCGAGCCCCCCGTTCCGGTATCAAAACTTCTATTACCACTCTGAGGGACGCAAGATAACTGACGAATCTAACCAAATGAAACGGTAGATGGTTTAACAGATTTTTTACTGCGGGTTGTCTCTGCCCCCGAGCCCCCCCCCCCTCCAAGAGCGGGGCTTTTATTTTCACCCTAAGGGACGCAAGGCAGCTAACTAACCTAACCAGGTTAAACGAGAAGTGATTTAAAGGTTTTTTTTATTACGGGAGCTCCGCCCCCAAGCCCCTCTACCGGGACCGAGGTTTCTATTTCCACTTTGAGGGATACGAGATAACTAACAAACCTAACCAGGTTAAACGGGAGGTGGTTTGAGGGTATTTCTTATTGCGGGGGGCTCCGCCCCCCGAGCCCCCTTTCCATTAGCGAGGCTTCTATTACCACTCTGAGGGACGCAAGATAACTGACGAATCTAACCACGTTAAATGGGAGGTAGTTTGTCTGTATTTTTTATTGCGGGGGGCTCCGCCCCCCGAGCCCTCCTCCAAGAACGCGGCTGCTAATTCCACTTTGAGGGATGCAATGTAGCTAACTAACCTTAACCAGGTTAAATGAGGGGTGGTTTCAAAGGATTTTTTTATTACGAGGGGCTCCGCCCCCTAAGCTCCTCTTCCGGTACCGAGGCTTCTATTTCCACTCTGAGGAATGCAAGATAACTGACAAATATAACCAGGTTAAATCGGAGGTGGTTTATCAGAAAGAAAAAAGAAAGAAAGAAAGAAAAAATATTTATTCGTGACATAATCTTAAATTAACAGGTGAAAGAACGGTAACAGATACAACATTATCACGAAATGGTCCCAACTCAGCATGATGTCGGCTATGCAGCTGACGCTGGTCTTCCGCTGGAACCATATCATCAGTATTTTTATAGCGGGGGGCCGCTTTGAGGGATCCAAGGTAGCTAACTAACCTAACCAGGTTAAACGAGAAGTGGTTTAAAGGTTTTTTTTTATTACGGGAGCTCCGCCCCCAAGCCCCTCTACCGGGACCGAGGTTTCTATTTCCACTTTGAGGGATACGAGATAACTAACAAACCTAACCAGGTTAAACGGGAGGTGGTTTGAGGGTATTTCTTATTGCAGGGGGCTCCGCCCCCCGAGCCCCCTTTCCATTAGCGTTGCTTCTATTTCCACTCTGAGGGACGCAAGATAACTGACGAATCTAACCAGGTTAAACGGGAGGTGGTGTAAGAATATTTTTTATTGCGGGGGCTCCGCCCCCCGAGCCCCGCCTCCCCCTCGAAGAGCGGGGCTTCAATTTCCACTCTAAGTGACGTAAGATACTAGAGAACTAATGAACCTAACCAGGTTAAACAGGGGGTGGATTGAAAGTGTTTTATATTACGGGGGGCTCCGCCCCCCGAGCCCCCATTCCAGAACCAGGGCTTCAATTTTAACTCTGAGAGACGCAAGATAACTAACGAATCTGGTAAGGTTAAACGGGAGGCGGTTTGACACTATTTTTTTTACTTTCAACAGTATGCCAAACATTCTTGGCCAGAAATTTTTAGAACAATCAACATTATGCGATACAACAGGCACTCTTTGCTGACTGTACTTTTTGACCCTGGTTACCAAAGTACTCTTCAAGACGAATCAAATGAGCTCAAACTCGATGGGGTTATGTCGTTTTATTACGGAGTTCTTATGGTCACCTTCTAACTCCATCTTCAGATCCTATAGTTACCATCTAGGATCAAAGTACTCGTCAAGACAAATCAAATGAGCCCAAACTCAATGCGGTCGTATCGCTTTATTACAGAGTTTCTATGGCCATCTTTCAGCTCCATCATCAGATCAGCTCCATGTCATAATAATATTGCATCGTCATCCAATTTACATATGCCTGCAAAATTTCAGCTCAATTGGAAACCGGTTCAAATTTAACTTGCAAGATTTGACCCGTTGAGGAGTTCCGTTGGCCATCTACAGTCTTCTTCAGCAGGTCCAGTTTACCAAATGATACTTTCTGAATGCAAATACTTCACTTGATGCTAAAAATGCTAAAATCACCATAGGTTTGCCTGTAAAATTTGAAGGTTGCCCTCGATTTCTCTAGGATCCCATGATCAGATCTTGATTTGGTGCCAATGGGACCACCTCAGGAGTATACTCTTTCAAACAAAAAAAGAATTTTGAAAATCGGTTCACAATTGAGGGAGAAATCGCGTAACAAACATACAAAAAAAAAAACATACAGACGAATTGAGAACCTCCTCTTTTTTTTGAAGTCGGTTAAAAAGAAAATAGAAAATGGATCTAGAGTTGTTGTCATGAAAAAGTTGAAGGTTTAGCAGCGTGTTATCTTTAAATTTGGCTTTGTAGTTTTTAATGGCAAACAACCTAAATAAGTTTTTGTAAGTTGTACTTAAGGACTCGTTTTAGTGTCTAATTTGTCACAAAGTTAAATTAAAATCTATTAGAAGTGTTTAAGTAAAATTTGAGGAGGCCTATGTCCAGCAGTGGACGTCATAGGTTGGTTTGGTTTTCTATCCCGTGGGAATTTTGCATTTTCCCGGATAAAAAGAAACCTATGTCAATCAAAGATAGTGTAGCTTTCTAATTCTGAAAAAAATTTTAAAATCGTCTCAATAGTTTCAGAGATTCCGTATCAAACAAATAAACAAAGATAGTTGAGATATTTCCCTATCCCGTGGGAATTTCGAAAAATCCTTCCTTAGTGCACCTTTACAATACTCAAGGTACATGTCTGCCAAATTTCAAGTCTCTAGCCCCAGTAGTTTAGGCTGTGCGTTGTCTGTCAGTCAGTCAGTCAGTCAGTCAGTCAGTAAGTCACGGTACTGTTTTATAGGTATAGATATATTATCGAATAACTTTGACTATTTGAGAAAGGAGACTATCTATTTTTTTAAGTCGACAATGCGCCTGTGGCTTTCACGGATTCGCTTGTAACAATAGGCGGCGGAGATTACTTTCCGTCAGAAGATACGTATGCTCGTTTGCCTTCTCCAAAAGCTCAAGAAGCTTATGGTTTAGATACATTTAAAAACCATATGGTTACAGACATTTTTCAGCAACGCACCTGTGATTCCCCTCGTGCTGCGGGTGTCCATGGGCGACGGTGATCGCTTTCTATCAGGTGACCCCTCTACTCGTTTGCCCCCTCTTATATAAAAGTAATAAAACACGAGTACATGGGTATTTTATTTTAGCACTTTATTTTTTTCTAATATTATCACAAAATAAATTATAATATCAGACTGTTGTTAAAAATGTAAGGTTTTGAATTAAGCGAATTTTAATTAATTAACTACCTAATGTTTTAATTTAACAATCCAAAGCTCATAATTAACATAAATAGAACATTTATGAATAAGAAAAAAATCACCACAAAAAATGCGTTAAAATCTTAGCTACGTGTTTATTATGACTAATTTTTAATTATTACAATAAAATTATCATACTTACTATTATTATTACATGTTTTATTTTAATATACTTAAATAAACAACTATAATGTATTTAGGAACAATGACAAACAAAATAAAATCTATAAAATGCACATAATTAGATATGACATAAAACCACGTTTCTGAATTAAAATGTATTGAAATACTGTTCATTAAATCTCGTTTATCTTTTAAACTACCTTACTTTGGGATTATTTTCAAATATTAAAAACATGAAAAAATATTTTTACAAAGAGTAAACGAAATAAATTAAAACTAATAACATGTAGACTACAGTACTGAAAGATAAGAATACTGAAAATGAATACCTACGAAAAAGCGTTTATTTCAATAGTTTTTTACAAAAAAGTTACAACTAAGGGTCCTGCGCTAGTACTATTGCCATATTATAGACAATAATCATATTACATTTCTAATTATTTCGCAGTAAAAACTTATACAACAATGAAATGACAGAGTGAAGTTAGCGAATAACTATTTATTCAATTGTTTCCGAAATTACCCCAAAGCAGGTAACAATTATTATTTTCAAGTAAAATCAATTAATTATTACTAACAATAAATAAGTAGTGACTTTTCTTACTTAAAGACATCTTGTGACTTAGTTCTAACAAATAACGTTTGATCGATGTACTAAAATAATTTAACTTATCTAAAATACATTATTTTTAACTGAAGGTTAGTCTTTTTTAGTATCAACTAAATTAAATAAAGAAAAACGTGTTTACAATCAGGAACCAAAAATTCGAATGATAGAAGCAAACAAACAGTTCAATCTTCATTACAATAACATTCACGATTAAACGATAAAACCTAACTACTTAAGTTGTGATCTGAGAGAAGAAAATACTGTCAATGAAAAAAACGTTAACGTAAACGTTACGTAAGTGTTAAAAATATGGGTGGATACTAAAAAAAAAAAAAAAAAAATACTGGATACAACTTGCTTATAAATATGTTGAATTTCTATCATTATCAATCATCGTTTCAGCCAGAAGACGTCCACTGCTGAGCATAGGCCTACCCCAAGGCTCGCCAAATAGATCGGCCCTGCGCCATCCGCATCCAATGCGTTCCCGCCACGTTAACCAGGTCGTTGATATGGAATATACTTAAAGAGAGAATTAACTCGAAACATATGTATTTTTGCACTTCACCCTAAGCAATAATTTATTACAGTACTTATTATTATTAATTTTTCGAATCTTACGTTTGTTATGATTATCATAATGAAGGTAAAAGAGTGCAGGCGCGACCGAAATTGACAGTAAATTAAAAGTCCATTTCCTACAAAAGCATCATTTCACTACAGAAGCGTTATTTGTCCCCGTTATCTATAATTAACAAACTCACTTATAATCCTATACTACCCGCTATTATTAACTTACAGTATTATTTTTACATTCAAAAGTTTATTTTCCTACAAAAGTTTCACCATTAGGTGCACGGAAAACTCGAATCACCGAAGTTCTTAATTACAAAGTAATGATATATTCGAATGCGTATTTAAATCACCGTTTGAAATAATACGATTTTTCTGGTAAATTAAATGGAAAACTTTGTGCCTTCCTTAGCTTATTTCAAGCTTTACTTTGAAACTTCGTAACTTCGGTTAGTTATTTATAATATCTATAATTAGCTTTTTTTTATTTAACACTTTACTACTACGATTAATAATGCTAAAAGATCCAAAAAAATAACTACTACCAAGCGTTGGAAGCCAAAAAATTTTAAATTTTGAAATCATTATTATTGTGTAACATTACGTACATGGTGATTATGGTGACGAAATATCTTTGCTACGATTAATTCTGCCAATTCTTTGCTAGCTACTCGATTTTGAATTGCCTGTCAGAATTTGCATAACATTATTATGCACCTCACAATAATTATACATAATTGCAGCACTAAAATAAAAACTTAACTTGAAACAAAATGGCCTATTCAATTAAATTCGTCATATAGAAGTCAATTCAGAGTCCCTTCTTCTCGTAGAACCAGGTACTCTAGACAATTGTCCCGAACCCTGCCTGTCCAAACGTTCCGCCATGTCCAAACGGCGTCGATGCTTCTTGCAGAAACTACAAAACGCACACGCCAAAGTATTCTTGAAAGCGTTCCTAAAGTCTTTGTTAAAATACGCATATATGAGCGGATTAAGTACTGAATTGAAGTAACCAGTCCAGAACATAATAGGTGTGAGCACTTCTGGGAATTCACACGTCGGGCATAGTGATGTCACTACATAGAACACGAAAAACGGTAGCCAACAGATGATAAATGCTCCCATTATGATCCCTAGAGTCCTGGCAGCCTTATGTTCTCTCTTCATTTTTAGAATGTTCTTGTCTTTTATATCCCTTGAATGCCTCTGCATTAGTCTTGTGTGTCCCGCTATAGCTTTCTCTTGCCTGTTGGCCTCTCTGAATATAGCGAAGTACGTGAATATCATGATTGTACAAGGTATCCAGAAAGATATCGAGCTGGATATCACAGCGTACGGCTTGTTGACCACCCATTCGCATGTTAATTCACTAGCGTTTGTCATTCTGTAATTAGCGTGATCTGCTGTTGTGTACCACCCCATGAAGATAGGCGCATACGAAATGGTGACGGGACTCAACCACGTCGCTGCTAACATGATGAATGCCATCTGTAAGCAGAAGTTCACGTCCTTAGCGTTCAAGTCATTTGACACATAAATGAAATAAAAAAATAAGACACATAAATGAAATAAAAAAATATCTGTGTTATTTAGGTGAAGAAAAAAAACATGCTTATTCATGACGAAATGCTGGACACAAATTTTGATTGATAAATTTCTTTAGTTACTTATTAATATGTGTTCAATTGGGTATGTATTACAATACCGAAGTACGAAAGACCGAATGTATTAAAACATCGAATGGGTCAAAAGACCGACAAGATTATTTTCTGAAACCGTTAACTTTTTAAGATTGTTATAAAACAAACCTAACCTAACCTAATGGGTTCTGTATGATGCCGTTTTAATAAATTCTGAAAAGTTTACGGTTTCAGAAAAAAATCGAGTCGGTCTTTTGACCCATTCGATGTTTTAATACATTCGGTCTTTCGTACTTCGGTATTGTAAAACACACCCGTTCAATTTCAAGGCAAAATTTTGTTGTACAGAATTATTAAATAAAGTAAATACTGGTGTCTAAATAAATGAGCTCGTGATTTTTTCAGACGGGGTTGTAATTTGTATGATAATGAAGCCAATTAAATATTTTCAAATTGCAAAATTAACAAGGTTAGTTAAATAAATATTCAGGGGGTGAAAATAAAATGTGTCTGATACTCGCGTATGTTAATCAGGGAGGTAAATGAAACAACACATTATATATTATGTACGAAACAAATTTCGTTTATTTTTGCAAAAAGCATTTGATTACACGCACAGTATTAGGTTAAATACCTAATAATATCTAATCACTCCATGCATCATTTTTTAATAATTCAAAATTAAATACATTCTATAGCAATGGTGACAATTCAATTTGCAAATCATTTGACATCCGCAACTAATATTATTAACAATTAATAAATATCTAAAATGTTTAAATATTAACTTGTAAGTTGATAACTTACAAAATGAAATCACTAATTACTTTGCTATGTAAAGTGGCTTCTACGTAATTAATACAACAAAATTGATAAATTATTTACAAAATGACATTCTAATCTATCACAGTCCAAAATAGGATGTAACAGAACTACTTAAATTAAAATTCATTTAATGTTTAACGGATTTAATAAGCATAACACAGTTATTCATCACGATGACACTCAGTTGAAAATAATGTATGAAAAT
This sequence comes from Archips xylosteana, assembly GCA_947563465.1. Lineage (NCBI taxonomy): Eukaryota > Metazoa > Arthropoda > Insecta > Lepidoptera > Tortricidae > Archips > Archips xylosteana. The sequence goes on along the minus strand of OX387366.1, from coordinate 2,128,182 downwards.
TAGAGAAATTTACATTACCATTGAGATTTTGACTACTAATAAATTTAACTTAGAAAAGTCCAAGAATACATAAGATACTTTTATCTATGAAAATTAAATAGGTTCCATAGGAAATTTATGAACATGTCCAAGGTCATGTTGTCAAGCAACCGCGGCTTACGCTAAAAAAAAATGTTTATCTTCCGTTGACGCAAGTATCAACGGTAGCATTCAGTCATGTCATAATCGAAAGTTCATTATTGTGTTAATTGACGTGATTTGTGTACAAGTTAAGTTTTTGTCATAACTGTAAAATCTGTGCTGGCAAGGTTGCGGGAAAAACTAATTTAAAATTAGAATTAGTAATTACTAAGTAGTCAGAATCCCAAAATCTTGATACTCGTACGCGCTATTATTGTTTTTAAAGTTACATAATATTGCTGTTTTCTTTTTTATCTATGATAATTTATCAAACTACAGGGTTTTAGCTATGTGTTATAAAAAAACGTTATTAACTAAAATAATAAGTTTCTATAGTAACGTGATTCGACAGGTTATGTACATTCATTAATTTCACAATTATGCATTGACTACAAAATACTTCAAGCTAACACATATTATATATCATTTGAGTACACTGAGCTATGTTAAAAGTTGAAGATGATTGTTATATTTCATTAAATAAATATTGGACGGATATTAAAAAAAATGTAAAATAGACAAATGATCAATGATGTAATGTTTTGTTTCATTTTAAAGACTTTCAAAGTCTGCGTAAAGTTTAAGTTAGTAAAAAATAGTTATTTGAAAGCAAATAAGGATGACAACGTTAGAATTTGTTAGACAGTTTTCTTAGAAAATATACTTAACAAAAATACAATTTGTCAGAGATATGATTGTTTGTTACAACATAGTACATCTAAAGAAGTCACAACCATTTATTATTACTTTTATTACATTTACTGCCCGTCTGTAACATTGTTAAATATAATATTAATTAGCGAGAATTAGTGATTTTTCAAAATATTCTCAATTGCTTATAAAGTTACAAGGGTAATAATATTTACTTTCTAAGTAATAATATTTTCGGAAATATTGTTACTATGAATATTCCAAATCACTTACTAAATTACACAGAGAATTTGGGCGTAGTACTACAAATGTTGCTAAAATTTTGGCTATTATTCTTTTTTACTAAAAATTCGTTATGTATCTAAATTCAATTTTCAAAATCCTATATTATTATATTACCTAATATTATAAGTTTTGAGCCTTAATTACTTATCCAAAAGGAAGACACATTGAATTTACATTAGCGATTGTTCGTAGAGGGCAAATAAATGCATATATTTAATAAAAGTATGCAAATAAGTAGGTACTTTTCATTTGACCATAAATTGTAATACATTATCCTTGCATTATAATGTAATACTTCATTATTATAAACGTAAATAAAATATTTATTCAATTAACAATAAGCATAAGCAAACATGTTGTTTCTGCGTATTTTTGGTCAATTTTATATACTATACAAATATTAAAAACCTGATTTCATTAACAGTTTAAAATTTAACAAATATTATGTACTATTTTATTTGGTTGTGAATGCGAAAAGTGTATTATTGGAATCAAACAATATACTATAAATTTAATTATATATCGTAAAAAATAACATTGCTTCAGTTGAAAAGTAATGACAATAACATAACATTAAAATTGCTATTAGTTAGTTAGTCATTTTAATATTTTAAAACCTACTAAGTTTAAAACATATTTATTTGACACAACACTGACACACCAAATCTAACGGATTTGTTAAAAAGTTACTTGTAGCACATCGATAATTATTTTAAAAATTGTTTTTTTTTTTTCTATTGAAGCGTTATTTGTCCCCATATCTTTACCGTATCTTCCTATTAAAGTTAAAATAAAATAACTTTTAAAACTAACGACTGTAATGGTAATATTTCTAATATCTACAGTATATTTTCTTAATCTAACGACTTAAAAATATTTATCTAATATTTACATTGTGATAGCATTTTTTGGTAAAATACACTGCTAGAAAAATTCCACCAATCGTAATAAATAATGTAAGTACAAATATTTTTATCATTAAATCCAGAAAACCGATAAAAATAAAATAAAAAAAAAATAAAAATCCATTTATTGCCACAACCATACAAAATAAAAAGAAACACAAAAAAAAGAAGAAGAACAGAAACACACAAAACAAAAAAAAAACTTCGTGGCAATAGGCTCAGGCTCAGCATAAATGCTGCCGGTTAGGAAGCCGGCGGCGCTGATTTTCAGCCTGCGCCCTCCCGCAGCGCGTTAAACACAGCAATAATACGGGAAGGGCAGAGCTCACAATATTACGTAAATACAATATATTTAATTTACCAAGATTACTTTTTGGAGTCTTTTTGTATTCTTATTTTTAACTCCAAATTTTTACTTTTACGGTCATCCCGTGAAATCCTAATATTTTATACTAAATACATAAGTAACTCCAGTATTGAATTAAAAGGGAATAATTAAATCAGTAGATAATACAGTATTTAGTTAGATGCCAATTCCCACTCAATACTGAAAATCCGGAAGAAAACAAAACAACATAAAGTTCATGAACAAAGCAAACAAACCATCTCAATGAAATTGATTGAATTGACTTAATAAATTTACCAGTGATCCGAACATCATAAATAATTTAAACGTGGCTGGATATGGCTTTAAACGTTGATAGACAATACAAAGTTTAAACGAGACAAGAAATTGTTTAGAAAATGTCGTAAGAACGTAAAGTGAAAATGGATTTCTATTTAAACTTTTAATATAATATCCAGATTTTAGAAATATTTTGTTATATTGTAATGTGTACTAGGATAATAAATGATTAAGGATATCTTTAATTTAGTAGTGTTTTTACTACAGCAATTTATAAAAATACCGGTTTTAAGGTTTGTTAATTTACGTTGTCCCCAAATTCTATGTGAGCAGACTTATACATTATAGCATAGTATCTGCAACACACTACAACTGGCCACTGGATTTAATTTCTTTTCTATTACAAAATAATGTAAGCCTCTTTCTGTAAAGTCATGTAGACATGAATGAGTTAGCATGGTTTTCTTGATCTAAGATCTTAGTTATCCGGTCTTACTGCTAAAAAATAAATAGTCTGCTGGTTACACGAAAATATACTGGTGTTTGATCCTAGTTAAGATTTTTATAGACCAGTAAACTGTGTCATCATTTTGTCGCTATTGGCAAAGCTCACAAAACGTCAAAATATTCAAATTATGAATGTATTAAGTTAAAATAAAAATGTTTAGTTTTAGAGTGTTTTTCATTATTTCTTTAATTGCTAGTTATGTATGCTAAGATGACTTTTTATACAGTTATAAATCTATGCATTAAAGTCATATCAAACATTATTACTTCCAATAAAGATACTTACTTCCCCATTAATAAAAAAAACTACTAACATACCTTCATTTTATACATATTTACAAATTTACTTTGGCTTGAAAGAAAATAACACTAGTGACATTTTAGGCCTTTACTACTGCTACTTAAAACTAAAACTTTATTTAACACAGGCTTTAATATAATAAAATCTTTGCAAAGTATATCACGTCATCAATAAAATTGAAGTATTCGACATTTGCACAAAAAAAAAACAAAACCGTAATTCAACAATATTAGTAATTTAAATTACAAAAACAATGGGTTTTAAAAACGTGCGCTATTTTTTTTAATAAAAACTCCTACCTAAAATTATCGTTACGTTTACGGCGCAGTTCTAAAATTTTAATCTATAGACACACTTTCACTGAACTATCACTCAGTCACAATAATTAAGTACATCGCCGTTTCGTTTATTTTAAAGGCTTAGACTTTAGCCTCTTTACTAATCCTTGGTATTCAAAGTGATGCCAAGTCTGATGCTCTCCTGGAAGCCGCCGGCACTCTCAACTGAGCCGAGCCTCGTCTATCTAACCTCTCCATAGCATCAAGATCAGAAGCATTCCGCTTGCAAAAACTGCAGAACGCGCAGGCTAAAGTGTTTTTAAACGCATTTCGAAAGTCTCTATTAAAGTACGCATAAATGATTGGATTTAGGGCTGAATTGAAGTAACCAGTCCAGAACATAATAACAGTCAGCACTTCTGGATACTGGCACGTTTGGCACAGTGACGTAGACACGTAAAACAAGAAGAATGGCAACCAGCAGAGAATGAAAGCGCCCATGATGATGCCTAAAGTCCTTGCCGCTTTATGCTCCCGCTTCATCTTCAATATGTTTCTATCCTTGGTTGGTGTATTGGCGTTTATGTGCAACGCACCATTTTTATCACCAACTTCCCTAGAATGTCTATGCATCAGCATCGCGTTACCTGCTCTCGCGTGCAACATCTTCTCTTGTCTGTTCGCTTCTTTGAATATCGCGAGGTAAGTGAAGATCATTATTGTGCAAGGTATCCAGAAGGAGATTGAGCTGGATATCACTGCGTAAGGTTTGTTGACTACCCATTCGCATTTCATCAAGTTCTCTTCCAATTTTCTCGAATCCATATGTTCTTTAGTCGTGTACCACCCCATGAAGATCGGGGCGTAGGATATTGTCACTGGACTCATCCATGTTGCTGCCAACATGACGTAAGCCATCTGAAAGCAGAAAGTGTTTAACTACAATGTTTTCTTTTCTCTTTACAGTGCGACAGATTCGGCCAGCGTTTGATGTCGTCTTAATCACAGCATGCACAATTTTGGTAATGTCACAAATAAAAAAAAATCATGCACTACTTCGACTGCGGTTTTATCCAGTTTTCTCATTGTATATTCCCATATCCAAGCATTTCCATTCCGTTTCCGTAAAATTAAGTATAAAAAGCGCCAACAAGTAAACCAATCACAAAACTGTTAAATAAAACTCGACCGTAAATGAATAAGTATAAGTTCATCACGTTTTTTATAAACTGCAGTAAAATAATTAAATTCACATACATTAATTCTGCGCATTAACTAATTTTTCGTTATTTGATAGCTATTTACAGCATAGAGTATATCTTATGGCGATTAATACTTGAATCTTAAAGCCCGAAGGAAATTTATAAAATGTTGAAAATATAATTTATAGCAATATACTTCCGAACGTGGTATAGTTTATCAAACTTTAGTACCGAATTTGTGGACCGTGAACGGCGAAACCTGAACACAAATCATTTGCTGTCTCTATAATGGAGCTAGAAATTAGTACACTAAATTTTGCCCAAATTGGGTCAGGAGTGTAACTTTTGCTTTTGCCAAATGCAAGTGACTTAAAATTTTGGCAATATTAAAAAAATGTTTTAAATGTATCTAGGCATTATAAAAAAATATAGGTACATATAAAGCTAGTGGCAAAAAAGCAAAATAATAATAATACGCAACATGCGCAATTCTCCTGCTCTTTTTAAAGCCATAAAAAGAAAATTAATGATAACGCCTTTAATAAAAATGATCACCAATGAAATGATGAAACTTATTAAGAAGCAGAGGTAAACAAATTTTACCTTCTTTGTCATCTTGACAGGGTACTTCAACGGTTTTACAATAGCATAGTATCTGTCCACTGATATGCAACAGAGATGCAATATGGAAGTAGATGTGAAGTAGACATCCGAGGAGTTCCATAGGTCACAGATGATAGTGCCAAAACGCCATTGGCCGTCGTAGAATTGGACGCTGAAGTTGAACGGCATTACCACCATGGCAACTAAGATGTCCGCAAAGGCGAGCGACACCACGAAGTAGTTTGTGATGACACGGAGTTTCCTGTAAATGTTATTAGTTTGAGTGCAAGAAAAATTAAAAAGTGGATTATTGATAGTTGTTTATTGATTTTAATTGAGTTTTCACATAGTTATCATACTATGTATCAGTATCTGCGATTGGCTGCTCAAATCTTACGATTATCGATACCTTCAAAAAATAATTTTCATCTACACGTAGGTTAAGATTTCTTTTGTAAAAAGATCAAACAAAAACCTAATCGACGAAGTAAGAAAAACTATAATATTGGCTCACATGTAGTTTGATCTATATTATAATTATGCCATAAACAAGAACGGAAAAAAATAGATAGAAAAGATGAAGTAAAAAGAGAAACAAGTATGTACCTGTGTCTCATGACAGAGACGATGACGAGCATGTTGCCAAGCACCGCCATAATGACGATGAGAAGAAGCACGGCGACGCGGATCTTGAAGAAGACGCCATGTGTCCATTCTTCGCCAGCGCCGGTCGCATTGGCGCTAGCGTTGTGGAAGTCTGTTTTGTTTAGATCCATCAGGGGTCGTCTGAAATTCATATTGATTATGTGAACTTTGGTATCAACGGAAATGGAAAAATTACAGAATAAGTGCAAGAGGGAATGCATGAAAGATCCCATCGGAATGAAGCGTATCCAACAAGACCCGTAGATACTTAATAAGTGGAAGCGTAATAAGCAGTACTTGCTATGTTGCTCTGTAGAAAATATACTAAAAAAGGCTTTTGATTCCTTTGTTTCAACAACAACATGACTTGAACTCATTGTTGATCAAGTGGCACACTAGAAACTTTGTTTACGGTATGTTTTCCTGTCCACACGCCAATCCACGTGAAAATTTTGCTCGAAAGAGTCGTAGTTGTTGTGGTGATGTGCTCTATCGTGTATTTATCGTATAAACTCCGAAAAACAAAAAAAAATGGTGGTGGGCACGAAAGTATTTGTTGCCATAATACACTTTTCGATTGAAACAGTTCTATTAATAGATATTAATTTCATCACTTTTTCACTGTCCCACACTACGGCCATGTTTTTAGAAAAATTGCAAACCTGTCCGTACATTTCATTGGCTATAACTCAAAAAGTTGCTTGGGTGACTGGACATTTTCTTTTCTTGTGCCTTTCAATTGCGATAATTCAATGACAACAGATGTAACACTCTTTATCGTAACCGTAACAGCTTCAAAGTTACCTTACTCATATTATCTGACGATAACGCAAAGTGTGAAAATAAAATACCCATTCTCAGATTTTATTACCTTCTATCTCCCTCGTTTTATTTTAGCTCCTAAATTCACTTCCAAGACGGGAGCCTCGAAACTGTCGTTTTGCATCATTACGTTGCACTTAAACGTGTCTCTGCAATTCTTCCACCATCATCAAATTCAGCCTTTTCTTTTTCACTGTCTCAGTTCTTATGTTCTCATACAACTTTTCAACATACATGTTTACTTATGTCACTTTCATATTTCTCTTGAATGTTGTTCGGAAGAAAAGCGTTGAGAATTGTTCGTAGCTTCATTTTCATGGCATTTTCTGTAACAAGGAAAAATATAATATGAAAATAAGCATAGAGACGTGTTATGTCGAGATGGATATTCGTAAGCAAATTTGTCTGTCGATTTTATATTGCTAGCCGAGAGTATACCATGTGTTTTTTGTCACTAGGCAGCGAAAATTACACACCGAGATTATGAAGAAAGACTAGCAACTGTCTCAGATTATAACTAATATTTCTCGGGACTTAATCGTAATCATTTCCAATAATTTAGATTGAGATAATTTCACTTCATATACCAACGTTTGTCATAAAATATATGGAACCGTGCTGTTTTTAGTATTTTTGAAAATATCATCTTATATAATGTTTAATGGTTAAGTTAGGTTAGTTTAACAACAATTCTGAACAAAATACTGCTTCAGAAATAAATTACTTTATGACAAATTAAAATGGTGGAAAACGATACATTATGGCATATGAAATTCAGAAAAACGACGACTTTTGCTAGCGTCCAACTGTTCCCAGTGTGGAATAATTGAAAATAAATGTAGATGAAAATTTTATTCTGAGAGTTTAGCAATTCGCATATAAATTCAACACCTACCTTAATTTAATTTCTAGCATTCAAAACCGCCTGATATTCAATTTCCAGTGAATATTTCGTATCAATAAACAGAAATATTTCAATAACTCAACATCACGATCTACGTGTGAAATATGCCAATAACATTGGAATAGAAGATAGTAATCGAAAATATTCGACCGTTCATGCGAGTGACTATCTCTCTGTAACTTCTACATTATAGGAGTACCTACCAATATTATTTCTTTGTTAAAAAAAATCTCAGAGAGCGATGGAGAGAGCTATTTTTGGAGTTTATTTGCGGGATCACAATAGAAATTATGAAATCGCGCAAGAACAAAAGTTGCCGATATAGCTCGAAGAATAGCCAGACTCAAGTTAGCAGCGGGCAGGGCACATCGCTCGTAAAACTAATGGCCGATGGGTCCAAAAGATTCTCGAATGGCACCCACGGACCGGAAGACGCAGTGTAGGTCCAACAAGACGGGGCGACAACCTGGTTAACGTTGCGGGAACGCGTTGGATGCGAACATTAGGAGAGGCCTATGTTCAGCAGTGGACGTCTTTCGGCTGAAACGATGATGATGAAAAAATATTTTGCGGACCAACTAATCTGATAAAGCCCGATCTTTTTTTCTTGTCCTAAGAATAAACTATCAATCGTAAAAGGCCAATAAAATATAAGAAACAAAGTACCAAACCATGAGTTTCAAAACCATTAAAAAAGCATAACCCTTCTTTTCCTATGCCGTAGTCGGGCAGAAATAACATAAAATATACTCTTTATTCAAATCTTGCGTGAGCATAAAATTTGCACACCTCCATTTTTCCCCGCAACACGAACGAAGAAATTAGATTTATTGTCATTATAAAAAAGGTTTGTGTAAATTTTAATTTGTGTAGGCGTGTATTTTGTAACGCTGTGTCCGAGTATAATAAAACGTAAAAACCTTGAACTATTAACATAATTTTATTATATTTATTGTTCTTCAAAATTTGTTCACCGCTGCTGAAATTGTGAAGGGCCTTTCCAGAAAGAGTTGAAAGTTGAGAGTTGAGTTGAGATGTAGAGTTTCAATTAGGGTTCCTAAAGTTATAAGACCATTTGTATATTGTGCCTTTACACTCCTTATGCGTTCATATCTCATCCTTCTATCCTACCAATAGTTAATAATGTAATTACAAATGAGAAAACTTGAGTATTTCGGTAATTATGTGCGAAATTACATTTATTTCGAGATTTTTCAAAGCCCTTTTATTTGTTAGAGGAAGCCTGCCTAAGGTGGGACGTATAACCGCCAAGGTGCTCTGTCAAAACTTTAGATTTATACATACTTAGACATATTATTTATTTAACGCCCGTTTCACTTTTTCTCATTTTTGGCTGTTTGTAGTTTTACGTGTTATTTCATTAGCATAAATTAACTGTGGCATATTTGCTGGCCTATGTATTACTTAAGTTTTTCTTTAAGTTCACTCATTATATTGTGCCGTTTTTTGCCCAAATAAACATTAAACATTAAACATTAAACAAGATGAACCGGAGTAACACTGTTGTACCATCCTAAAGTTCAATGTCTTTTTTTCTTTATTCTGTAAACAGCTTACACAGAAACAACACACTCATTGACATAAAACACGTAAACGCTTGTTTTCCGCCGCATATTTTATCTAGGTACTTATTTTTTAAGCCGCCAACGGAACATTACACAAATGCGTGTCTAAATTATTTTACAAGCTCCGTACTCGTACTCTTGAACGTATTTTAAATAGATGTACGTTAAAAAACCAAAAAGTTATTATATGTGGAGACTTTAACATTAATTTTTTGATAGAAACTCCAAAATGTCGTGAACTACAGTATCTTTTAATGAGTTATAATCTGACAGTAGCTATAAAAGAGCCAACGAGAATTAGCAGTGGTACTTGTATAGATAATTTTGCTCACAATGTTAAAGGTTCTAAGGCACAGGTAATTGAATTGGCTTTATCAGACCATGCCGCCCAACTTTTAAAATGTCCCGTGAAAAGAACATGCTCAATTAAGTCATGGAAAATTAAACGTCGAGATCTTTGTAAAGAAAATATAAAAATATTTAGAGAACACATAGCTAATTTGACTTTCAATGATATACTTGCTTGTAATGATGCTGATGAAGCTTACAATGACTTCATGGACCTTTTCCGATGCATTTACGATCTTTGTTTTCCATATAAAATATTATCTAAAAGTACTATAGTAAAGCACAAATGGATGTCAAGAGGTATCAGGTTGTGTTGTAGAAGAAAAAGGAATTTGTTATGGCAGTATAGAACACATAAAAGTATGGCCAATAAATTAACTTTTAAAACGTATAGTAATAGACTAAGAAATATAATAAGACTCACGCAACGTTCTCAAAATGACTATTATATAAAGACTGCAAAAAATAAATCTAAAGCAACATGGAGAGTAATTAACCAATGCAAAACTATCCTGTATCGTGAACCAATATCTAAACTTACCATAAAAGGGAAGAGTATAATAAATCCCAAAGATATTGCTAACACTTTCAATGATTTCTTTATTGGTGAAATAGAAAGTACCTCTGCTGACCTAGCCAAAAAATACATATATGATATACCCAGTAATCTAAATTCTATATTTCTAACTCCAATTTCACCCGATGATGTACATAAAACCATGATGAGTCTAAAAAATACAAACAGTACAGGCTTTGACGAGATAAATACGATGGTCCTAAAAGAAGTAAGTTGTCAAATTGCAGTACCATTGAGCCACATAATTAACCTGAGCTTTGCAACTGGAGTTTATCCGAGTAAACTAAAGTTGGTCATTGTTAAACCTCTATATAAAAAAGGTGAAAAGGACGTGGCTTCAAACCATCGTCCGATTGCTCTATCGTCCGTTTTCTCGAAAATTTTTGAGAAAATAATGTATCAAAAAATTTATAACTTCCTAGACAAACATCAAATCTTAGTTAAAGAACAAAAGGGGTTTCGTAAGCACACCTCAATTAACATGGCAATCTACGAACTAGTTAAAAGGTCTATAACTAATCTTGACAAAAGGAATCTGTCATGTGCAATCTATATGGATATGACCAAAGCATTTGATTATGTAAATCATCAACTGCTTCTAAAAAAACTGAACCTATATGGAATTAGGGGCAATTGTCTAAAGCTCATTGAATCCTACTTGGAAAATAGAGAACAATATACCGAAATAACTAGAGTATGTAGTGCTACTGGGAGGGAAGGGGTCTACAAATCACACCGTAGGCTAATTAAATTCGGTGTACCACAGGGTAGTGTATTGGGACCACTTCTTTTCCTTGTGTACATCAACGACATCACCAAGTCTACTCAGCACCCGATGATGCTTTTTGCTGATGATAGTACTATTTTTGTAGAATCCCATAGTAACTATAATTTGGAAAATGAAATTAATTCAGCTATTAAGAATGTTGTTGAATGGTTAAATTGCAATAATCTGAAAGTAAATTTAGCAAAAACTAGCATAATGTACTTTACACAGAGAAAGGCAGTACCAAGTCTAAACATATCCTACGAAAATACGTCTGTGAATAGAACTTTTAATACAAAATTTCTAGGACTCCATATTGACAGTAACATGTCATGGGAATCACATTCCATGGAAGTGTGCAAAAGGCTGTACAAGTTTTCTTTCGCTCTTTACAAACTGTCCAAAACAAATGACTTGAAAACTGTATTAGCAGCGTACCATGGCTATGTCAATTCAAACTTGAGATATGGAGTCATTTTTTGGGGCAATTCGTCTTGCAGAGATATTTTATTTCGAGCACAAAAAAGATGCATACGAGCAATCTGTAAATTAAAACCGGCTGAAAGCTGTAGCTCATTTTTTATAAAACTAAAACTGTTAACACTACCAAGCCTATACATATTGGAATGTTGTATGTTTGTAAAGTGTCACCCTGAATTGTTTCCTGAAAGAAAAACTACATATTATGCATCCAACTTGCGTCCAAGAAAGCATACGGTGCAGACGAATAGATGCAATACTGCCTTGATGGCTAAAAGTATTATTGGCATGGCACCGAAATTATTTAATAAGCTTCCTGAACCACTCAAGGCAGAAAACACTAATAGGTTTAAATATCTGTTGACGAAACGCTTAATTGAAAAGTGCTATTATAGTGTAAATGATTACTTGAATGACATTGCTTAGGTTAGTTGTTCTTCTTGTGCATCCTAATAATAATAACAAGATAATTTACATTTATTTTTAATTTAAATTTAATTTTGATTATTGGTTTTTTTGACATTCTGTTATTGTTTTGATTATTTGAATTAGTGTATCCGATCTTAGTACTGTTAACTGACATTGTTTTTACCTATCCTCTATATTTCGACGCCGGCAGGCACATCATAGCTTGTTCTCTTGCATGGTTATCAATATCACCTAAATGTACCTATGTTGACGAAATAAATGAATTTGAATTTGAATTTGAATTTGTACATAAATACTTATGTAAAATTATGCGCTGCTCGCTTACTTAGGTCCTCCATATGTTTTTACACCTTCAGCGGTGTTATTTCTATAGGTCGAAAAGCAGATTTAAAAATAATGTCGCTGTCCACGGCAAAAGGGGTCTAATTGGGTTTGACACGTACATGATTTTGCGTTCTATTTGAGTAGAAAAAAATAACCAAAACCTCTAAACACAACTCTTTTACACAGGGTTACAGCTTAAGTATAGTAATAGTTCAGTCGTGGTAGACTGATGGTTTAACCTCTAAATTTTTCGGACTCTATGTGCAAAATAACATCAGAAATTTAGCATGACCATGAGCTATACGGTAAAGATATCGCTCGTAGAACTGATGGCCGATGGGGCAAAAAGGTTCTCGAGTGGCGTCCATGGACCGGAAGACGCAGTGTGGGTAGGCCTCGTACAATATGGAGCGACCACCCTGGTTAAGGTTGCGGGATCGCGTTGGATGCGGATGGCACGGGGCCGATCTGTTTGGCGTATCTTGAGGGAGGCTTATGTTCAGCAGTGGACGTCTTTCAGCTGAAATTATGAAAATGATGGTGATACGGTGAAGGACAATGTTGCAAGAAACCCTGCCCACACCTGGGAAGAAATTGAATGGTGTCCGCGAAGTTCGCAATCCGCACTGGGCCCGCGTGGGAACTACGGCCCAAGCCCTTTCATTCTGAGAGGAGGCCTGTGCACTGCAGTGGGACGTATATAGATAGGCTGGGATGATGATGAATTTTTGCTCCAAGTGCGCATTTTATTAAAGAAAAAGAAAATCAAAAATACCAAGTGTATAACTTGGGTGTACCCAAAGTTATACATCACGTTAATGCCTAGAATATCTAGATAAAATAATGCTTAGAAGAAATACATCAATTATGGATGCTTGTAAATAACAAACCAATTACAGGCACAGCTGTGAAGTATTGTATAAACACATTTTGTATGTTATGATGTAATGTGCCAATATTATGATTATGAAATATTGTAACGTAAAATATTCGAATATATAGCACCTGAGGCTCATTGGCGGAGTTTGGTGAAAGAAATGAAACTTTTAGTTTTTAGGGTTCCGTAATTTGAAAGGAAAAAGTCTTCCTTAGATCGCTCGTGCCTAAAATACCACGTTCCCAAAATACCAGATTTTCCGAAATAGGTACTAACATTACTTACCTAACTTTATTATTACGTTCCCAGTACGGGGGTTATTAGAAAAAAATGTACCCGTTTTGCCTGTGATAAAAACGCAATTTTTCATCATTTCAGCCTACATTATACGTCCTAAGGGCATAGGCCTCCTCTCAGAACGAAAGGGTCTATTTTTTTCACAATGAAATTATCTGTATTTAGTTTTTGTATGGGACAACGTTGATTTTTTTATGCAGAACCCTCATTGCGCAATTCCGTCTAGCTTTTGGTCGGTTTTTCACTGATATTTATTTTTACATGATAAATATCACACTTTGTATTATTACATTGGGAAATTGAGTTTAGGCTCTGTACGTACACAAGTAGTGCCTACGAGGTGACTAATCAACACTAAAACTAGCTTATGCCCGCGGCTTCGCTCTCGTGTAAGAATATAGAAAATATTTGTTTCCTATCCCAAAAAGAACAAAAATTAATCTTACGGTCATTGCCATTACCTCAGCCTTTATATTACTATGGGGTCCTTAACGGGTTGCATGCAATTATTAGTCATAAATTCATCATTTGTCATAACTCTTTTTTTTCTCAGAAACCATTAATTATTCAGAATTGACAACCTTTAATTTTTTTAACACCTGAAAATTACTGCAGGAATCGAAAGAGTTTCGCCTCCTGAACACGGAAAAATATTTATTATAATTTATTTCTCCATATTTAAAAAAATAGAACAAATTTAAAAACATATATGACGACCGGATGGCCTAGTGGTTAGAGAACCTGACTACGAAGCTTGAGGTCCCGGGTTCGATTCCCGTGTCGGGGCAGATATTTGTATGAAAAATACGAATGTTTGTTCTCGGGTCTTGGGTGTTTAATATGTATTTAAGTATGTATCTTTCTAGTATGTTTATCCGTTGCTTAGTACCCATAACACAAGCTTTGTTTAGCTTACTTTGGGACTAGGTCAATTGGTGTGAATTGTCCCCTGATATTTATTTTTATTTATTTATTTTATATATGTAGGTACTTACAAATAGTTCCACAGAAAAGATATGTTTCCTTTACCCTTTTCATTAGAAAAAAGAGCTGTCATAATTTTAAATTTGATAACAACCTTAACGTCAAATTTACGTCATCACTTTTTTTTAATAGAGACTAGACAAAAGTAATGGATCTATTCTATCGTTACGCTCTTTTAGAATAAGCACATCTTTAAAAAATTGTAACAAATTAATTAATAATCCTAGTGAAAATTTAAAACTATCGACGAAACATTTTGGACGCCGACTTAAAAAACTGCTTATGGATAAATCATTGTACTCTGTAAAAGAGTATGATATTATCATTATTTAATTTTGACATCTGAATTTGTATGTATTTTTATTCTTTTTGTTTTTATTGTTATTATTTGGTCTTTCATGACATCTTCACATTATGGGAATTAATATTATTCATTTAATATTTTTATGTTGTAGTTTTTAAATTTCTTTGACATTCACACATTATGTGATTTAATATTATATTGACATTTTTGAATTATCTCACTTTTATTGTTTTATTGTTTTTAATATTATTATCTTTGTGACATTTTAAATTAATATATTTTCCATTTATGTTTTTCAAATTCTTTTGACGATCTTTTTGTGAATTCTTTATATTTGTGACATTTCGAATGCTGAATATAATTTTAATTTTCAATCAGAAATAAATGAATCTATCTATCTATCTATCAGCGTCTTTCTATTTCCAAACAGAATACAGAGAACGAATCAAATTATAGTCTTAGAAATATGAAATGTATCAATTGTTATAAAATAAACCTAACCTAACCTAAAGAGTTCTACAGGATGACCATTTAAAAAATTCTGAAAAATTTACGGTCTCAACGGGAAAAAAATTATGACAAACATGACATTAGCATTTTCAGCGGGAGAATGCATGCTCCTCTCCCGGCCTTCCAGCAAATGGCTGAGGCAGGACACTGTGGGTATATTAAGTCCCCTCCCTACCCCTCCCCTCCTCAAAATATAAAGCACACGTTTTTTGTATTAATAATCAATAGAGAAGGGGACTTGTGACCGGGTTTTTTAGTCCGTGCAAGTCGGACACTGTCTGGGCCCTCCATTCCCAGTTCGTCCGAAGGGATTTTTCCCGAGCACAAGTCACTCTTCCTACCCTAAAGTTAAAAAACAGCAAAGACTTCGCGTCTTTGGCCCCTCTGGCGACTCATTCAAAAAAAAAAAAAACATGACGTTATGAATAAACGTTTTATGCCACCAGACACAGTCTCATTACTATGTCCCACCGTAAAACAAAGGCCTTCTCTCAAAATGAGTGTGCCGGGGCCGTTTCCACACGGGCCCACCGTGGATTTAGAAACTTCACACGCAGTTTGAATTTTCGCAGTTGTGTTTAGGTATAAATAAATAAATAAAATAAATATTAGGGGACAATCTTACACAAATCGATCTAGTCCCAAACTAAGCAAAGCTTGTACTATGGGTACTAGACGACGATAAACATACTTATATAGATAAATAAATACTTAAATACATAGAAAACATCCATAACTCAGGAACAAATATTCGTGCTCATCACACAAATAAATGCCCTTACCGGGATTTGAACCCAGGACCTCTTGCTTCGTAGGCAGGGTCACTATCAACTAGGCTAAGCGGTCGTTAACGTTAACGTTAATGTTATTCACGATGTTTTCCTAAACCATTAAGCTCAGATAGATACGGCAGTCAGAACAAATAGCTTTATTGCGTTACCCATGTTAAGTCAGTCGGTTAGTCCATTCATCTGTTCGTCTGACCATTTGTCGAATTCGATATATCTTTTTCTATGACTGAGCTTTCGCTCTTTAGAACGATCTTTCCCATTGTTCGGTTTTTACAGTATTACTTTTTCCCCTAGTTTATTTATATCCTGTTTACTATATCCAATATACTTCGGAATCCATGTTTGCCTACCAAGTCACCCAGAAAATTCCATGGACAGTATATTAATATTGGGACGACTTGATTGCCGAAACTTGGAAGTATTTCCATTACCCAAAGTATTGAACAAGTGATATTACTTACTGGGAACTTCATTGACCATTCCTTCAGCAGGTTAAGTTACTATCAACTTGAGACTTGGCTTGACTTATATTAATTAGGTAGTGATTTATTTGAAGATGTAAGATGTAAGCTAATCCGTTTGGCTATCTCGGTGACCCCGGTTCTTCTACGGATCTCCTCGTTTCTGATTCGATCCCGTAGAGAAACTCCAAGCGTAGCCCTCTCCATAGCTTGCTGAGCGACTCTGAGCCTATTCATCAGGCCCATAGTGAAGCACCACGTCTCAGATCCATATGTCGTCACTGGCAAACACACACTGATTAAAGACTTTTGTTTTGAGGCACTGAGGTATTTTGGACGAAAAGATGTTGCGGAGCTTCCCGAACGCTGCCCATCCGAGTTGAATTCGCCGATTGACTTCCTTCTCGAAGTTGGACCTACCTAGTTGGACGGTTTGTCCCAGGTATACATATGCGTCAACAACTTCAAGAACCGAGTTCTCGACCACAATGGGGGCAGGGACAACATGGACATTAGACATAACTTTCGTCTTGTCCATGTTCATTCTGAGTCCTACCCGTTGAGAGCCTCGATTGAGATCTTGGAGCATCGTGCTGAGTTCCTCCATCGATTTTGCCATGACCACGATAACGTCGGCAAACCGAAGGCAATAATAATCTAGTTAGAATCAATCTAATATCCGATAATTGTTTTGATTGAGTGCAAGTTAATTATAGACGTAATCCTCGTACTGAGTATTAATTTAATTTCTGAAGCAGACTTCCACAGACGAGATTGAACTATAACTCCGATGCTGACTTTTCATCATTATCATCATCATCTCAGCTTATAAACGTCCCACTTCAGAACATAGGCCGGGCCGTAGTTCCCACGCGATTGGAATTATCACACACACTATTGAATTACTTCGCAAGTGTTTGAAGGTTTCCTCACGAAGTTTTCCTTACAGCGCATGCTAAATTTAAACTCAGAGATGCGAGCCCGGTTTCGAATCTACGACCTTCTACTGGAGGGGCCATAGGTCTAACCACTAGGCTGCCACGGTTTTTCGTAGTGAGAAATGTATGGTATTATCATTCATAACATAACCCAGGGTTAACAATTAAATTTTTTACCCCTCTGGACCACAGATATTATGCATACAATTTTTTTTTATGAGAGGGAGTCAAACGAGCAAGCCGGTCATCTGATGGAAAATGATCACCACCGACCATAAATATCAGCAACTCAAAGAGAGTCACTGATCTGTTGCCGGCCTTTAAAAAGGAGAGGGAATAGGGAAGAGGGAGGGGGAGAGGTATTGGGCCCCTGGCGCTCTCACTGACCGTACGGAACGCAGCAAGATTACTGCTGCTTCACGACGGTGTTCTGTGAGAGGGTGGTACTGCCCCAGACGAGCCGACCCAGTCGTGACGCAGCGGCTAGCTACACTTAACCCTCTTTACACATAAAATAGAAAATAGCTGTTTAATTTCTGCAGACTTAACCCCTTTTTCACTAGGGTCCCTGTTTATCAAGCTTGCAAGTTAAATTTGATCATATTCCATTCGTCGCATTAACTTCAGATGAGAATTAGATTAGACAGTAAAAGTATAATTTATTGAATCAGGCGTTACTTTGCGTAGGTCCATGTTAATGAACTGAAACAATTACTTTGCTCACCCGCGACCTTCTGAGAGTGCAAAGTACCTAATTGTTTCAGTTCTTCAATAAAAGTACTTATAGTAAAAAAAACTAGAAATAATTAAAACTTCTTTACCTAATCATATGTTAACTAGGCCAAACAATTTTCCATACAAGCTGGAAGTAAAACGCGGCGGGTGTAACACACGGGCTATTTATCCCTGGTTTCATTCAAAAGTTCTGATTGGACGAAATAAAAAGGAAATTGCGTATTAGTCCGCGTCCGGTAGCGCCGCGGAGCACCTAGTAGGTAAGCGAGAAGAGTTACTGGATGTGGCTGGATTTACTATAATTTCTATGCAATTATAAAAACTCGTCATAAAATCTGCGTTCACTGATATATCAGTGAGTTTAGTTCTTGCGCGGATTTTATGCTCGAAAAAATCGCCGATGTGGCCATACGACCTTGGCCCAATTGCATAACAAATTACAAGCTATTAGCCATTTTGTATTGTAATTCACTAATACTATTTGCTTGTATTTTGTTATACAATTGGGCCCAGATCTCCATATTAATAATTACTAGACTCTTCAATGTCGTTATAACAGAAAAAAAAATATTTAGGATTTTTGGAAATGGGTGGATCAACTATTTCTTGTTGTTATTCTGTCCCGTCAGCGAGGGGACAAAAGTAGTACAGTTTAATTAGAAGAAATGTTGTGTCACATCAACTAACATGCTTATTAGATGACCATTTTGTAGAAGGGGTTTAAATCTACCACAAAAATGTGAATCGGATAAACTTATGGTTTAAAGAGTGACCCAGGAGACTGTCACTATAGCAAAGAGTGCCAAAAAAAAGTTGATCGACCCAAATTCTCACGATAAAGAATAAAGTGAAATTACATTTGCTTCAAAAAAGTCTATTTACCATAAGAACTCGAGATTTCGGCATTATTAATTGTCATTTGAACAAGATTTTTCAAAATCCTATGAAAAAGCGTAAAGAGGACTTTTTATAAGACATTTGATCCTTCCCAGATATCATTATGTAGTAAGAAGTGAATTTAGAATTTCCCGTGAGATAAAGAACCACAAACTATCCCCTGGTCGAAGATGAGGGCAAAAGCTAGCTTACACATTTACCTAGAATCAGCAGAGTTGATTTTGTGTCACGTAATAAAACAGTTTGGATCAATAGATGATCCAGTGCATCTAGATCTTTGTACACTCTATTGCTCGGGCAAGTTTAAATGACCTCTTCCTGCATAGCTTTTGTTCTAGTACACTTATTATTACATTTATTGCTACTTCGCTAGCCGGTACTTACAGTAATGCCAGTTCTTTTACATCCCTGTTTCGTTTTAGGATTCTACGAACTTCAAGATAAACTTGAAAGACATAGAACGACTCATTCACCTTCAGAATTGAACTGACTCAGTTCTAAATATTCTCATAGTTTAGTTGGATTAATCAGAACCGCTCTGCTGATACACAAAAAAACTACGAATTCATCAGCTCTATTCCATTCCACATTGTTAACTATATCTGATTGGTATCGCGTAATACAAAGAGAAAAAAGGTCGTTGTAAATAAAAATATTAGCTATTTTTATCTCCCGTTTGGGGTTTGGTAGTCTCAAAAGGAACCCTTATAGTTTCTAGTCTTCACTAACCTTCATCTCAATTACAAACTTTGTACTAAAACTACTCGGTGTAGTTTTGAAATGAGATTATTTTGAATTAAGCCAGTTTAATTCTGAAGGTGCGCTAGCTCATGGTAAATTTCAAATGGCACGCACATGAGTCTAACATTTGGTAGCATAGCGTATGGTTGTGATACCTACTAGGAAGATGAGCTCTGGTTGAGTTCGAAGCGCGTCAGTGTAATTTGGTGGTGGTGATAGTCGGGTTTGCATTGTGTGATTTGTGTGTGTTCGTACAGTGTGGAGGTGGAGGAACTGCATGAACACGCATTTCTTACATAAACGTAACTATCGTAAGGTCGCGGGTGAGTAAAGTAATTGTTTCAGTTCGTTGAAATTTCGCATTGAAATCTCCAGACTTCCAAAACTCGGAGATACAAGCACGGGCTTGAACCCAACACACACCGCACCCACAGGTACAAAAATCTACCAAAACTTGTGCTGAAATAATATATTGCGACTTAATTTTAAAGCGACTATAGGGTAAATCGCCAATACAGATACCCTTCAATAACTGGCCCCCTCATACTGAAAATGAACTCTGTCCCCCTACAAACAGAATTCAATTTAGTATAACGTGACCAGTTAATGAAGGGTGGCCAATAATTAACACCTTATACTAAAAATGATTTCCATTATGGGTGAATAGAGTTCATATTTAGTATGAGGTGGCCAGTCATTGAACGGTGGCCAGTTCTTGGCGATTTACCCTATATCTAAATATCTTTTGTCAGTTAACGACTTAAATTATCATCAAACCAACCGAGAAGTTTATTATTGTTGAGAAACAAACATATCATAGTTTAAACTCGTAGGCAGCGCGTTTCGTCGTACAAATTGGCTAAATTGTGAATTATTGTTATATAACTTGTACTCGGAGCTCTTAATGGACGGAATTAGTTATTTAATGGAATGCGATGCACCTAATTAAAATAGGACTAAATACACTCTTTCATTGCAGCTTTAAAAATAGTCATCTTCATCATCTCTTGAGAGGGCTTTGGCCGTAGCTTCACCGTTAAATTTTTTTGCAGGAGTGTGAAGGTTTTAATAATAAAATCTGAAACCGTGGTGGCCTGGTGGTTAGAGCTATAGCCTCTCAAGCAGAAGGTCGTGGGTTCGAATCCATATTTCAATTTTACCATAAGCTTTACGGTGAAGGAAAACATCGTGAAGAAACCTGCACACACCTGAAAAGAAATTCAATGGTGTGAGTGAAGTCCCCAATCCGCACTTGGCTCGCGTGGGAACTACAAAGGGGGCCTGTGCCCTGCAGTGGGACGTATATAAGCTGGGATGATGATAGAAGAAACCCTCCAGGTCCCAAGTATCCCGACCTTCAGGTATTAATTAAAATTCGCCTAGCTAAATAAAATCTCACTATCTTTGACGGAATTTCCACCGCCGCACTTTGTGAAGGCTTTCACGCTAAAAGCTACATTATATCGAGCCTCTTACCTTTGTCTGCCCTGGTACAGTCAGCTGTTGAACGTGAGAGTCTAAAGATGTATGTTAAGTGTATGAGAGCGGACTTTGCACTAGGTCTTCCTGTCGATATGATAACTAACGTTTGCCATAAAATATCATCATCATCATCATTTCAACCAAAAGACGTCCACTACTGAACATAGGCCTCTCCCAAAGCCCGCCAAACAGATCGCTGCTGCAGCATCCGTATCCAACGCGTTCCCGCAACCTTAACCAGGTCGCCGCTCCATCTTGTTGGAGGCCTACCTACACTGCGTCTTTTGATCCGTGGACGCCCCTCGAGAACTTTTCGGCCCCACCGGCCATCAGTTCTACGAGCCATGTGCCCTGCCCACTGCCACTTGAGTCTGGCGATTCTTCGAGCTATGTCGGTGACTTTAGTTCTTGCGCGGATTTCATCATTTCTAATGCGATTCCGCAGAAAAACTCTGACCATAGTCGAATCACTTTTTTACATACATTATTACAATTTTCAATAATTTCAACAAAATTTCAATCATTGAATGAAATTGTTGTTCACTTAAACTGGCCTATGGTTTTAATAGATTTGTTTTTTAACTAAGCTCAGTTTCATCCACGCTACCTACCATTTGTTATAAGTCCGATTCCAAGAAGAAACGTAGGTACAAAGTTTTAAAAAAATTAGTGGTCTTATAGCTTTTTGTCTCTTTTGATAGTTGCTGCTGACTGTACGTATTCACTAATGTGAGGAACCACAGGTAATGCATAAGCTGATCTGATCATGCATGAGAGTACAAATCAGTTGATTATGTGTACTTTTTGTAAACCCTACAAATATTGTAAACGAGTAAAAATATATCATCATCGCAGCCTATATACTTCCCACTGCAGGGCACAAGCCTCCTCTCAGAATGAAAGGGCTTGGGCCCCACGCGGGCCCAGTGCGGATTGGGAACTTCACAAACACCATTGAATTTTTCCACAGGTGTGTGCAGGTTTCCTCACGATGTTAAATTAGTAAAGCGACTTAATACAATTTCGACTTCTAAACATGCGTAACAACCTCATATTGTTCAGCCAATAAAAATGTTTATACAGAAAACGGTTTTTCGTTTTATTTTGCACTAATACGTACGGTAATAAAGCATCTTGTGACAGTGAGCAAAATAAAATGTCACGTCTCCTAACTTGAGGAAATTAATTACCTCAGACTATACGAAGAATATAAAAAAAATCAGATGAAAAAATCTTGGCAACGTCCTGTATTGTTACAGTATTAATAAACCAACGAAAAATCAGTGTAGGGAAAATGAAGCTTATTCAGTAAAAAATAAGGTCTGTCTTCATTTGTAAGTTAACTTATGTGTGGCAAGTGTTATAGAAAAGAGTGATAGTAAATCTTTATTATTTTTAGTGCATCGTATATGTATATTTTTTTTTTTTTTTTTTTTTTTTTTTTTTTTTTTTTATGTTAGATAGGCCAGACAAACGAACTAGTGGGTCACCTGATGTTAAATGAACACCACTGTCCATAGACATCCGCAGCGCTTTACACGATGCTAGTGCGTTGTCGGCCCTAAAGGAGAGGGAAGGAATGAGGGAGGGAAGGGGTGAGGTATTGGGCCCCCGGCACTCTCACTGACCGTACGAAACGCAAGCAGGATTACTGCTGCTTCACGCCGGTGTTCTGTGAGAGGGTGGTACTGCCCCGGACGAGCCGGCCCATTCGTGATGCAGCGGCTAGCTACATCATGGCTCTACCACTACAAAAATAGTTTAAGAATAAAGTGATATTCGTTTATCAGGTTTTATTGTATTTGCTTCTTGTAAATCAATGTTGATCTACGACATGTGTTCCGTAGAAAAACGATACATTAAAAACAAAAGTTAAAAAAAGATTACAGTGAATTTATGTCAATGTAATTCTTTTTTCAAATTAGTCGGTACACATAATAAAATTAATGTACAGACGAAAATCATTTATGAAAATATCATAATTTTTTAATTATTTTAAAAGAGATTTAAAGAGTGCGAAAGTTTGTGGCCATTTATTTGTGTCTCTGTATGTACCCGACACATATTTTATAACCTGAATTAATTAACACGTTGATATATTTTATATCAAAAATTTTCATAATTCCCACAGGATAGCGGCAGACAAATAATTAACAGACAAAGTCGTGGACAGCGGCTGAAGAATATTTTTTATTAATATGAAACTTAACAAATTATTTTCTTAATTACAACACTCCCAACTACCAACCATTTAAGCTTCTGATTAGATTAAGTTGCATCTTTTCAATTAAAACGCCCAATTATCCAATAAAATTGTGTCCGTTTTGCCCCAAACTACCCGAATCCGTATAACAATTAGGGCGTGCAAAACCGGAAAGTTGTCAAAACCAGTTTTGAATTGCGGTTTTGAGGGCCCAAAACCGGAAACCGGTTTTTTCCCCGGTTTTGGCAATGTTCTTAAATATTTTTTCATTATGGTAGTAATGGTAGAATTTGAACAGTAAAATCATATTCTTAGATAGTTAATATACCCACAAAATCTACAAATAAAACAAATTGCATGAAATACTTGTTTTTAATTATCCATTAATGCCTAGCCTACCAAGTAGACCTTAGATTAGATAGATCACGACGAGAGATTTGGACGACCGGAAAGCCTAGTTGTTAGAGAACCTGACTACGAAGCTTGAGGTCCCGGGTTCGATTCCCGGTCGGGGCAGACATTTGTGTGAATAATACGAATGTTTGTTCTCTAGTCTTGGGTGTTTAATATGTATTTTTAAGTATGATTATCCGTTGTCTAGTACTCATAGTACAAGCTTTGCTTAGTTTGGGACTAGGTCAATTGGTGTGAATTGTCCCGTGATATTTATTTATCACATTCATAAACACTCTTAGTTTGGCTAACAAACAATTTTAAAATGAACTTAAAATAATATTTATCCTAAAGATTAATTAACAGAGATCAAAATCAAATCACAACACAAGTAAGTATGTGGCATCTTTAGTTATTTAAATAAACAATAATCAATATGTTCGTATTTGTAGTTATAGTCGATGGCAGTCGAAATAAAAAACAGATCATTTACTGTACCACATTAATAAACTAAACTCTCTTAGTTTGGTTAAAAACAATTTTAAAATGAACTTAAAATAATATTCATTCTAAAGATTCTTTAACTGAGATCAAAATCAAATCACGGAGCGGGAGAGCGGGAGCGCGACGCGGGCGGAGGGAGGAGTGTAAGTAGTATAGATAGGTTGAGTTCGGATTTCGGATATTTTTCGATGACTCAAAATTAAATATTTCTTAGAGCGTTAGAAAAAAGTTGATTTAAATCAAAATGTACCTACGTCAATCAAAATGGAAAAACCGGAGCTAAAACCGGTTTTGTCTTTCAAAACCGGTTTTGAAAAATCGGTAAATTTTGTCCGGTTTCCGGTTTTCAGCAAAACCGGAAAACCGGTTTTGCACGCCCTAATAACAATGCTCCCATCAAAAGTAAGTGCGACCTTAATAAAAATATTATATTCTATCCACGGTCCATTTTGCCCGACCTTCCCCACAAGTAGTGTTGCAACTCTATAGCCGACTAACATATGCTATCGACATCGATAGTTTGGCTAGAAATAGGAGAGGTTCAACATTGAACAAAGGTCTCTTCAAGTCCTAAAGGTTGTACGTCTAATGGTACATATTTAATATCAGTAGTTAAGCAACCATTAATATTATTGACATCAATGTTTTTTGAGCATATCAGTATATAACTGAAAAGTTCACGGCCCTAGACAAGAAAATAGCATAAGCGCCACACGCCGTGACATTCAATCCCTTAATTACGCGCATACTTTACATTACATCTAATGCCTAAAATTTTACGTCTCCGTCGCTGACGCTAAAAATTATATAGTGTATCTCTTTCCTTGACATGAAATTTAAAATTAGAGTTTAAAGAATCTTACTCGCTTTATTTAGTTACTTGACTTCGAGCGCTGACTTTCGACATGAACCATCGATAACATGACTATCGACAGTTTCCATCTCTAACCAAGGCCGGAATCTACAAGAGATGGCAAACTCGGCTAACAATTTATGGGTTGATGCCAACATTGCCAACACAACGCTGGAAGAATGGTGACGAAATGACAGGGAGGATTGCGCTGTGGGTGTCCGTTACACCGAAATATTTATCCTGTATAATTTGTACTGGCAATCTGAATGACGCAATCCTGCCTATTCGCCTAAAATATATTTCCCAGCTAAGCCGTGGTGGTTTATGGCCTCTCAAGGAGAGGGTCGTGGGTTCAAATCCCGGCTCGCACCTCAGAGTTTTTTTAATAGTTAATAATGCATGACTTCAATATAATATAAACATGACATAATGTAATGTTTAGTTTTAAGTATTATTGTGTGCCCTTGCAGGGCGTCATGAACCGACTTATAAAACTATTTTAACATATTTTAAAATGTACATGACTTTACAGTGAAATAAGTAAATAAATAAATTTATGTGCGAAATTATATTTGAAATTTAACATGAGCTTTACAGCGAAGGAAAAACATCGTGAGGAAATCTGTATACACCTGCGAAGAAATTCAATAGTGTGTGTGAAGTTCCCAATTCGCACTGGGTCCGCGTGGAAACTACGGCCCAAGCCCTCTCATTCTGAGAGGAGGCCTGTGCCCTGCAGTGGGATGTATATAAAACATTTTGAAAGTATAAACTTTTCTTTGGTGACTGTAATTTTCATTGACTGCACAACTTATACGTCTTACGTCCACTTTACTCTATACATTCACTAAAAATGTGCAAAATCTACTCGCAAGATTTGACCCACACATGCATACTTACTCGGCAAGTTGAGGGAAACACGAAAGGTGGTAAAGTTGGTCTTATAACAAATTGAACGAATGACAAAATCATTCATTCGTTCTTTTGGTGTGACAGACGCCGATACTTAGTAATGAGGAGCCATGATTGTCAGAGATAAATACAGCGTAATGGGCAATGTCTGGTGGCCTATTGTTTTGCAGAGAAACGCCTCGGAGTGATTTCGCTGCATGAAACTATTCTGTGGTAATCGCCTTTGTTTTTTGTAAGCGGCATTTTGTGGGTTATCATTTGACGAAGTTCTGTGAATCGCGTTTGGAGATTTAAAAAGAAATTGAATTAAAGCAGGTTCTAAAAGTTGTCTCTCAAGCAGAGGTTCTGGGTTCTGGGTTCGAAACTGACGAGCTGACGAACGACCTGAGAAACGATTAGCTATCGACTATTTTCTCACTAAAGAAACGTAAAGAAGATACAGATCCCGTGTCGGTAAAAGAGACAGATATTTTTATTGTTCGCTGGCTGTTCACACTGCCGGCGAGTGTTCTCTCTTTACTAGTCGCTCGGAGCGATAAAAACTGTCAACGATAAAACTCACTCAGCGACACTCGCTCAGCGATGCTCGCTTGGCGGTCAGTACGCTTAGTATAAGTTTTACTTCACCAAAATACTTCTCGATCGCGTTTACGTAATTAAATCAATTCTATGGAAACATGGAAGCGTGCGCGCGGAGACGCTGTCCATGTTTCCCTAGTAATTGAATTTTTTACTTAAACGCGATCGAGAAGTATTTTGGTGGAGTAAAACCTATACTAAGCGTACAGAACTCACGCTGAGAGACCAACCGGCTATCATTCTACCGTACAGCGTGGATTTGAGTGCTACTACTACTACTTACTATGAATTTAAAACAATGAATTGGCGAGTAATCGCCCGTCGCACTCGAACACTCGCTTATAGCCGAGCGACAAAACTATTGGAACTACACACTCGCTTCTCACTATTCGCCAATTCGTTTCTAGTTTCTAGCTCTTATCGCTTCTCGCTCATCGTTGGCGGTGGGACCATTGCCTTTCGTCATCAACACACACTGGTCAAAAACTTTAGTCTTCAAACACTGCGGGATATTGAACATGACGACTAACATGTAGATAATGGAGATCTCAGCAAAATCCTACAAAGAGATTTATAAAGGAAAACTACAATCTGAAAATAATCTAAAACCTATCAATATGGCTTATACGCCTACATGTGGAGAATCCTAAAAGCGTGGTTCTATAAAAAAAGTAAAAAGGTTTTTAAATAGAAATCCCTTTTAATCCCTAGAATTGGCGACGTTTCTCTTCACGTTAGAAATTGAGGTGTTTCAATCACTATCTGCTATAGAAAATATGGTAAAGCTTTAAAAAATATCTAGACAAAATATGTTTTTATAACTGTATCGCGCTTTTATTTCACATAAAATCCACAACTACACTTTTCTCATTAGAGCAGTGTTACATTGAGCGATACACAATGAGGGACTGCGGGGTCTAAGGTTGACGTTTTGTACTTACTGATTGTTTCATTTTAAAAAGATTGATGTTACATTTTATAAAAATGCAGCATTCAAAAATATATAAAGATGGCAGCGTCAACAACGAAAATAATTATAGCGTAATTTTGCCAGTATCTTCTCAACAGGGGCGGAAAACCGGTAATAGAAGGATCATGCACATTATTTAGTTCGGGGCTCTCCTGTCGACGTGGCAAAAGTAAGTGGTCTACTTATAGCCAATATTTTGCCCATAATCAATTCTAAGTTTGCTGACTAGTAGTCGCTAATTTTATGTCCACAGAATAGAATAGAATACAAAATATTTATTTTTGAACAACTACAATAATACAGCTAAAAAATTACCCATCAGACCATAAACATAAGCATGAATGTAGTTGTTACAAAAAAAAGACACCCCACAGCATGTGTCATTGCACGAGGTGCCACGACGCTGATTTCCAGTGGGTCCACAGTAACTTAAAACTAAACTAAGTTAAACATACACAACATAGTACACTTCATACAATGAAACCTAAAAAATAAAGAAAGAAAGAATGAAATTGTGACATTACGCAGTGCAGCATACAGACAAAAACCAATCTTATGCAAAGAAATACAAACACCTGCAAATACAGGTTTTTAGGTTTAGATTAAGTAAATTTAAGTTTTTGTTTTTTTTATTTTTTTTTTTTATTTTTGTGTTTTAAAATATGTTTATGTATATTTAATTGTTGAATAAATAGCCGTTTATTAAAAAAAAAAAAAAAAAACACCTGCATATTGAAACAATCACAAGACAAGTATCAACATAGACAAGATAGACAAAAACCGGCCAGACTAGGCAGAAGAAAGCTGTTTATTGTAAAGGTGGAGTTTAAATTTCTTTACAGGAGAGATACATTTTGTTTCATACGCTGAGAATGACCAGATACTCAACCTTCATAAAGTGCTTATTATAACCTAAAATTGCATTAATACATTTTGACATTGACTTTGATTTTGAATTCTTCTTTTGTTTGTGAATTCTTTGCATACACTAAGCATGGCTTGGTAACAAGTGAGACATAATTCCGCTTGTCAATCAACCCCACGCTACCAAAATATTCACTCTTATTAATCCGTCAACACAATTTTTGTGCTCTCATTTTATTCCGTGGACCTCATAATTCAGCCCAAGAAAGAATATAAAAGAGAATTTTCTTAACGGGAAACTCTTCAGAAAATTTAAGTAAAGGCCCCAAAGGACAATTTGCGTGAAATCTCACGGACCCGGGGTTTAAATTGGGGCCTTTCTTAACTTTTTAATCCATTAACTGGTCGCTGAAAAGGAGATGAAAGTTTATTAATTGTTGTATTGCAACTTTTTGGATTCGCAAAAATTACTTTTGGAAATTGAATGGGGCCGTTGGGGAGTGGGTGGTTATTTGAGGTAGATCGTTGCTATCTTCGATTAAGTATCAAAGGGGTCATGGTTGATCCCTCGAAATAGAAGAGATACTGAAAGACTCAGTGGGTGTGACACACGCGTCTAAACTATGACCGAATACTCTATCGGCTTGTAAATCAATAAATCAGTTCAATGTACCTATTGCAGTGAAATACTTTACTAGATTATCGTAGTAGGTATTTACTTACTTTGATTTACCAAATTAAACATTCATTAAAGTATCATCATTGATCGAAATTTTACTTCGCCACTTAGCTATTTGAAATTGAAATGTGCAGGGCATATAGCACGCAGGACAGATGGCCTTGGTCCTTGAGTGGAAACCATGGACAAGCGCAGCGTGGGACGTCCACCAACGAAATGGACGGATGATCTGGTGAAGGTTGTATGTTCATGGTGGATGCAAGCCCCTTCCAACCGTAATGATTGGGTATCAATGAGGTAGGCTTACGGCTAAGGTACGGCCAACGGCTGAAATGATGATGACGAAGGGTTTCCTAAGCCTACAGTCAAAAATTGCTCTTATCAATTTTGTAGTAGCTAAAATAAACCTTCAAATAAATCAGTGTTATTTTATGGATGGATGCCATTAGTATAGAAAAAACATGGAGTGTCAAAACGGCGAGATAGCGTGACGAACATCCGACGAATGGGCTCATGTGACACCGTTGCGAGCAATAAACCTTATTATTATATAAACTCTCGGATTTATACCAAACTACAAACTAGACTAGGCTAGGCAGATATTTGTATCAAAAATACGAATGTTTGTCCTTGGGTCTTGGGTATTTATTATGTATTTTATGTTATTTTTTATATTATATTACCCATAACACAAGCTTTGCTTAGCTTAATTTGGGACTAGGCCAATTGGTGTGAATTGTCCGATGATATTTATTTTATTTATTTATTTAATCACAATTTCATCCAAATTCGTACAACCGTTATTACGTATTTCATATTTCATATTTCATATTTATTTATTCGCTGCAACCATGGTATTACAAGGTGAAAAATAGATATTTCAGTGCTACATGGACCCTGCTAGGGCGAAGCAACAACTTATCCTTAACTTATTCTAGATCAATGCTATTCCTATTCCAGATTAATGCTATTAATATTATTATCATTTTAAAATTAATAATAATAAAAATCTTATCTTACATTATTTGGCCTTTTTTTTGTCCTATAAAACTAAGTTTTCCATGTATTCCTTGACAGTATAATAACATTTTATAATTAAAAACCTCTTTAGCCTCTTGACAAATGTAATATAATTTCCTTCATTTAAAATATCTTTAGGTAACTTATTGTAAATTCTCACTGACATGACATATGGCCTCTTAGCGTAGATTTTTAATTTAGCGGGTGCACCTACTACTACCAACTTGTTTCTGTGCCGCAAGTTATGGGGGCCCTTGTATTGATCTCTAGATTGGTTATATAGGTCGGAATGTTTTCGAACGAATTTACATGTTTCGAGAACATAAAGGGATGCTAATGTTAGCATTCCAAGTTTTTCAAAATGTGGCCTACAGGTTTCCTGGTTGTTTATGTTGCTTAATATCCTAACGCACCTCTTCTGCCACAGAAACAAGTCACCCACATTGGTACTTAATGCCGTCTTCAAATCAGTGGTTTTTTTTATTTCTTTTAATGCATAGGCGAACCGAGATAGTTTTACCGCGACTTTACTGATATGGCATTTCCAGTTCATATGTTCGTCTATTTGTATCCCAAGTAAGGTACATGTAGTGACTAGATCCATTTTTGTGTTGTCGAATTTATAGCTCACATCCAAAGCTGTTCTTTGATGGGGCCTGAACTGAATAAGGTTAGTTTTTTTTAGGTTTACACAAAGATTGTGTTCTTTTAGCCAAGAAGATATAATATTTAAGATGGATTCTAGTTTACTTGTTAGTTCATTATTATTTTGGCAAGGTAGCACTAAGGATATGTCGTCGGCGTAAAGGAAACATCTTATATCCTTGTCTTGTTGTACGTGATTGAATAACATACTTCCGAACATCCAAACGTCTTCACAAACTTTCTCATTTATAATATTAGTAGGAAGTTATAGCGTGGATCGGATTATAAAGTTGAATTGTAGCTTTTAATTTATCTGTTTTTTTTACTTACTCCTTGACGGTGCCTTACTAAATGCTCTTTTCATCCATTCAAAAGTTGACTGGTAGAGTTCCCTTAAAGGGATAAATTTGCCTACATTTACATTATTATTTTACAAAAACTTGGTTTTAAGCGAATCGTTTTTAACACGTTTTATTTAGATCTTGCTTGGCTACGTTCGCAACGGTGTAACCGACGTCTCCCATTCAATTTACATACAAACTAACTAATTGTTCAGCTCGTAACTCGTATCTGTACAGTTTGCGCGCCATTCACTACACCATTAAAATCCAACCGCTCAACAACTGAGCATTGTTAGTTTAAAATAACTTTGTGTTAGTTTTAAAGGAACTGACACAATACGCGCACGACGGTGGCGCCGCGTATCGTTGACAACATTTCCTCCCACTTTACTTCCAATTTTTGCCATGTTGTGCGCTGCGATCGTTTTCTGTACCCCACCACCCGCTTCGGTACATAAGCTCCAGTTCAATAATGCGTTCAGGGCGCTGTTGCGGCTGCCTCGCTTCTGCAGTGCGTCATCTATGTTTGCCGAGGCGCGTACAGACGGCTTTGATGCCGTCTGGCGCAAAAAGTCTGCCTCTCTCCTGAATAGAATGCGCGGGAGTAGCAACAGCATCCTGAAAATTGTAGCTGGTAAGTTTGATTGTCCCTTGACAAAAATACTTACCGAACGCACTAAATCCCTTTTTACTATACATTACTAACCTAGTTTAAGATTAACTAACACAAGTGGACCTCATTGTTGTCTTTCAGTACTAAATAAATAAATAAAAAAAAATAAGCCAATTAGCTAGACAGTTTAAGTGAGCCCTCACCCGCACGGTACAGAGGCGCGGGGGTAGACGACAAAGGGGGGTGTTATCTCTGGGGGCGATAACACTCGACGATGAGATGAGGTTTTAGGTTAGGACAGATGAAGTGAAGGAACGACTTACTGGTGAGCTGATGATGGTATCGTACGGCGGGAGATGAAGATGAGCTGAGGGATGATTCCTTTCACCAAGTAGTTTGAAGTATTGTAACTGCACTACGTATATCACAAAACACTTTACCCGCCGGTGTGCGTGAGTAAGCGAGAGGCGCGAATCGAGAGAAAGAAACAATACGTCTTCACTTGTCTTGACAGTGTTAATTTGGCGAGTGATTGAGTGCGTGAGCGATGCCCGGATGTAATCTTCCGAAGTCACGTGACCGGGAACAAGTGAGCGCATTGAATATTTTGATGTAAATGTCACACGTCGCGCTTGGCGGGAACGGGCCGGGAGAGGGCGGGCGGTAGGCACACGAGGCGCGCTCGCCGCCCCGCACCTCTCCCGGTCCCCTTTGTCGTCATACCCCCCAGCACCTGTACCGCGCGGGCGAGGACTCATTTAAACGGTTTAGCTATAGTTGTAATATTGGAAGTCTTTCTGCATCTATAAAATACTATCGTCATCAAAATCCCAGTCTATACACGTCCCATTGCAGAGCGCAGGCCTCTCAGAATGACAGGGCTTGGGTCGTAGTTCCCACGCGGGCCAAGTGCGGTTTGGGTACTTCACACATGTAATTTTTTTCAGGTTTCCTCACTATGTTTTCCTTCATCGTAAAGCTCATGGATGCAAATGTAATTTCGTAAATTCCATTAAATCAGATATGCGAGTGGGCTCGAACCGACGACCGTCTGCTTGAGAAACAACTATGAAAAAACTAGGAAAAAAATACTGAATGTAGTTTTATACCTAACAGTTTATAAGAGAGCCTAATAACCCTTATTATTATCAGAGGGCGGAATTGCTCATGCCAAAAATCAAACGTCAATAGAGCTGGACCGTTGAATGAATTGTGTGTTGTGTGAAGTTCCCAATCCGCACTGTGCCCGCGTGGGAACTACGGCCCGACCCCTCTCATTCTAAGAGGAGGCCTGTGCTCAGCAGTGGTAGTATATAGGCTGAGATGATGATGATGATGATGATCGTACCCTTTCCGTACGAGTTCGACTCACACCCGCAGGCTTGTTGTTACGTTTCTGACGCTTACATTCGCAATCACTATTTCTTTCTGTCTAACGGCATAAAATGATGACAGAAAGAGATGGAGAATGCGAAGGCAAGCGTCAGAAGCGTTAGACAATACGGCCTCGGGTCTGTTTTTTTTTCATTAAAGTATTTTCTGTACGCATTTATTATCCAACCACCACGACCAGATGGCCTAGTGGTTAGAGACCCTGACTATGAAGCTTGAGGTCCCGGGTTCGATTCCCGTGTCGGGGCAGATATTTGTATGAAAAATACGAATGTTTCTTCTCGGGTCTTGGGTGTTTAATATGTATTTAAGTATGTATCTATCTATATAAGTATGTTTATCCGTTGCCTAGTACCCATAACACAAGCTTTGCTAAGCTTACTTTGGGACTAGGTCAATTGGTATGAATTGTCCCGTGATATTTATTTATTTATTTATTTTAAGAGGCTGACAACACCTAATTTTGTTGAAATTGACGTCATTTAAACAGTTTTTTAAGAAAAACTGTTTGTTCTAGCACATCAAAAAATTATATGTTAATAATTCATCATATTTCAAAGACCGTGGACGGACTCGATACATAATTGGACGAAATCGGCTCGATAGAAAATAATTGCAAAGATAGGTCTTAAAATCATCATTAAACGGTTCTATGTCTTTATTTTTTTGGCGTATGCGTCTGCAATTAAAAGCATGAAGTGAACATATTCATATCTAAACCACTAACGAGTCATATTTCACAAATAATCCACAGTTTTTTTTTAATTCAATATTTGCCCGATAAATTTCAATATACCCGGCTGCCCAGTAATAGCGGCATCTCGTTTACTCCGATACAAATAGACAGTGTGCGCCGACGTTGGTGTTGACAGCGTCTTAATAGTGCGAAACTAAGTCTCTAACATTGTAAACTAATCCAAATTAACAACAGCCTCATAAACCCAGGCCTCGTATAGTAAGAATTTTTTGAGGTGTCCCGATCTCGTTAAGATCCCACCTTTCGTACAAAGCCATTGTATTCTGATAAGTCCTCAAGTGAATAATCTTCAGTTTAAAATGACATCACTGGTTTTGTACTGCCATACCGAAAAAAAAACGTTAACTATATTTGTTTTTATAATTTGTTGTTTGGTGGCCATTATTGCTGAAAATAATAGCCCAGTAATAGTCAGACGAACAATCAGCGAAGGTCTTATAATAAGATCTCATTCGACATCGTAAAAATATGGGTGCACACAACTTGCTCAAAAATATGTCCCATAGCTCTTATGTCGTCGAATTAAGGTATAGGTACGACCGTACATAACCTTAAAAGCGAATAGATATCCTTTTCTCAATCCACCACAAACAATAAATCACTGTCTAACTCGAGTCGTATGCTACCGCGTTTCCATAAATAATACTATCTTTATATAGCATCAGTGTGGAGAAACATCGTAACCTATTAACCTGGATCTAGACTGTGGAGGCGTCCGTCAAAACCTAGCAATTCATCACGAATCTGGGTCTAGGCCTGAGCTTGACACAGCCGCGTTTTTGTACCTGTGTGACCTGAAATAAGTGTTGTATTTATACAAAACTTAGGAAACTTAAAAAATTCTAAGCATCTCGCTTGTATTTATGTAAGGGATATCTAAATTATCTATTGTTGATTCATCATCCCAGCATACGTCCCACTGCAGGGCACAGGCCTGAGAGGTCTTGGGCCGTAGTTCCCATGCGGGCCCAGTGCGGATTCGGAACTTCACATACACCATTTAATTTCTTCTTAGGTGGTTGGTTCCTTCACCGTAAACCTCATGGTAAATAATTACAAATGTAATTACGCACATAAATCCGGAAAAACTCAGAGGTGCGAGCCGGGATTTGAACCCACGACCCTCTGCTTGAGAGGCCATATGTCAAACCACCAGGCCACCACCGCTTCCATACAAAACTTTAGGAATTTAAAAAAAATTCTAAGGAATTTCAAGGGTTGTATTCCGACCCGACCAGCTCCCGACCCGCACGCGTCCTCTCTGTGTGTGTTGCGCACATTCCGTAAGCACGACCTATACTCACACCATTATACATATGGATGGCTTGGACCTCATAAGAAAGCTCAAAGTCACTCAGAGGGCGATGGAGAGGGCTATGCTTGGAGTTTCTCTGCGGGATCGCATTAGAAATGATGAAATCCGCGCGAGAACTAAAGTCACGGACATAGCTCGAAGAATCGCTAGACTTAAGTGGCAGTGGGCAGGGCACATCGCTCGTAGAACTGACGGCTGATGGGGCCGAAAGGTTCTCGAGTGGCGTCCACGGACCGGAAGACGCAGTGTAGGTAGGCGGATGGCGCAGGACTGATCTATTTGGCAAGCCTTGGGGGAGGCCTATGTTCAGCAGTGGACGTCTTTCGGCTGAAATGATGATGATGATGATGACTATGCTCAAAAATAACGATCCTTGCATATCAATCCTTAATTCCTTATCCACCCAATCACAAATAAGATTCTCGTCAAGGCACACATTTACATAAACAGATCCATTTGATTTGGCCTCAATAAAACGGATAGCCATTCAAAATCCAGTGAGATACGGCGCAAGTTCTTATTTTATGGGCGTAGGCGCAACTTATTTACTTGTTTTCTTTATTATTTATATTTGGCCCGATATGTTATTCGGAAGTTTTCTTACACAAAGTTTTTTTTATGGTATAGGGGGAAAACGAGCAGACGGATCGCCTGATGGTAAACGATTACCGTCGCCCATGGACAACTGCGACACCAGAAGAGTCACAAGTGCGATGCCGGCCTTTTAGGTAGGAGGTACGCTCTTTTTTTGATAGCTTGAAAGTCATTCGGACCGGGAATACCCCAGCAGATACTTCATTCCAGAGCTTTGCTGTGCGAGGCAGGAAATTTCTGGAAAAACACACAGTTAAAAGACTGCCAACCATTCAGATATAAGTTGGTATAGTACGATTTTTTTTTAAATTTCCCAATCTCGTTAGCAGCCCACATTTCGAACAAAGCCATTGCATTCTATTATGTTTATGTCCTCAAGTGCACAATCCTCAGTTTAAAATAAACAGAAATATATAAGCTCATAGAAATAAAGACTTTATTACTTACAGTAGAGAGTTCATTTTCAATGAAACTTTGTTGGCAGATAATATTTTCCAACATTGAATGCGTCGTAGACATGCAGCCAAAACAACCAAAACAAACAAATTTTCAATTAAAATTAACTCTATGTAGTAAATAATAAAGTCGTTATTTCAATGAGCTATCTTATCTTATATTTATGTTCATTTTTGTTTTTTTTTTCGTTATTAACCCCCGACACAAAAAGAGGGGCGTTATAAGTTTGACCGCTATGTGTGTGTCTGTCTGTCTGTCTGTGGCATCATAGCTCTTACTCGGGTAAACCGATTTGGATACGGTTTCTTTTTAATTGAAAGCAAGATTTTTGGCGATGGTTCTTAGACATGTTTCATCAAAATCAGTTCAGCCGTTTCAAAGCTATCAGCTCTTTTGTTAGCTGCGGAAGGGATCTTAGACGCAGAATGGGCATACACTTTATTTTCAAAATATGTGTGACCGAATTGCTTCGGGGGTTTTTATAGTACATTACTGCAGCGGCCGCGAAATAGGGGATTGCCGGCCGAGTAGTTATACGATACGAGGCCGGCAATCCCTGTTCGTGGCCGAGGCTTGTATGGAGCTTTTTTCAAACATGCATCATCACCATCACCATCATCATCACCATCATTATCATCACCTGGTGGTGGTTCATCAACACCATCATAACCACCATCATAACCACCATCATCACCATCATCATCACCACCATCATCATCATCATCATCATCATCATCTTAAATAAGCGTAGTGGCAGAATGTCATAATTAACCAAAAAAAAAGAAAATATTGCTGATAGTTTTCTTTTAGTGGCTGAACGCCATGATGCCGTGTCACTCCGTGTGTAAAGGAAATTAAAAAAGATCACTTTGCTGGCCTTGGCCAGCAATGTTGTATGAAATTCCATTATTGACCTCTCGTCTAGCCGCACCTGCAACGTGACACTTCGAGGCGTATTATAAGGAACATAACGTCAATATTTCATAGCATGTTTGAGAAAAAATTATTAATATATAGCTGTTATTAGTAATTGTTACATAAGTATGAGTGAAAATCACGAAAGTTTAAAACATTACCCTGGCCATTTTTGGCACTGTATACAGTTTTTTGTATTTTTAACCCCCGACACAAAAAGAGGGGTGTTATAAGTTTGACCGCTATGTGTGTGTCTGTCTGTGGCATCATAGCTCTTAAACGGTTGCACCAATTTGGATGCGGTTTTTTTAAATATAAAGCAGGTTTCTTGGAAATGGTTCTTCGATATGTTTCATCAAAATCTGTTCAGCCGTTTCAAAGTTATCAGCTCTTTTGTTAGCTGCGGAAGAGATCTTAGACGCATAACGGGCATTGACTTAATGTTCAAACATACGAGTGACATAATTGCGTTAAGGGTTTTTAAAATTTTTAAATTTTATAGTTATTGAATTTAACTTTCTATTCCATATGTCTGTTATCACTTCATTCTTACATTATATCGTTCCACGTTAAAACTCATCATTTTTATCGTTAGGTACTCTCTACTTTCCTTCAAGTATATACTAATATTATAAAGCTGAAGAGTTTGTTTCTTTCAGTGTTAGATAGCCCATTTATCGAGGAAGGCTATAGGCTAATATCATCACGCTACCACCAATAGGAGCGGAGCGGAGCCGAAAAATGTTTCAAAATCGGGGGTTTTTGAAGTAAAACTTCTATAGGCACGCTACTCCTCCCAAGAGTACGGTGGTGAATGTGAACGCGGGTGTGCGGGGGGGTGCGGGGGGGGGGGTAATTTTTTTCACATCGAGAAACTAAGGAGAGCCATAATTGATGAAAAAGCAAATTGGATTAAAAAAATAAGCTGCCCAAATTACTAATTCCACGCGGACGGAGTCGCGGGCAAAAGCTAACTACGATTAGCTACTTATAAATACGGTAAATAATACGAGATATTATTTTACCATCGTAACTCCACGACAGTTATAAATAACGAAGCAAATTCCACGACCTAAACAATTAATATTCCCGCTGACGGGAAAATATTCCTTTACAGGAAACGGTATTCCCAAATTACGCCTGTATTTCGGCTTGGACACATAATTAAATTTATTGTTTGTGAAAAATAATGGACTCCGTTGTAACTACCGGTTTAGTAGTCACACGCATATTTTAACAATATTGTTTTCAAAAAATCTACTAGCTGTTTCCCGGGACTCTTGTATTTTTCGGGATAAAACTATCCTATGTGCTTGAATTATCATCATCATCATCATTTCAGCCGTAGGACGTCCACTGCTGAACATCTAGGCCTCATTACGGTTGGAAGCGACTTGCATCCACCCTGAAGCAGTTCAGTTTCTGCGGCTTTCATCAAATCGTACGTTTATCTCGTTGGTGGACGTCCCACTCTGCGTTTGCCAGTCCTTGGTCTCCATTCGAGAACATTTAAAATCTTGAATTATGTCTATACCAAAGTACGTGCGAAATCACATTTGAAATTTACCGTGAGCTTCACGGTGAAGGAAAACATCGTGAAAACCTGCATACACCTGCAAAGAAATTCAAGGGTACGTTTGAAGTTCCCAATCCGTACTGGGCCCGCGTGGGAACTACGAACCCTCTTATTAACATTTATTTTCTAGCAAAAACTTATTTAAAATCGGCAGAAAACGTTTCACAATGAAAATAATTATTATGCTTGTTCACAAAACCTAACTCACATTCACGCATTTCAACCCCAAAACTCATATTTCTTCCGGAAACATATCATTCTGAAACTTTTTTCCCAATGATAAGGGTGCCGTGATAATCCCGCGGCATGATGGATGACGTCACGGGGTTATTAGAGGTTACAATGGATGGATTAGATTCATGGGGATGTTAACGATTCTGACTTCCGAGGACTCGGGGGTTTGATGCCGACTGCCAGACAAAGGAGGATGCATAAAAGATGCTAGAATTCGGTGGTCATCGTCATCATCATCCCAGCCTATATATTAATTAGGTTAGGGCATTTTCGTATTTTTCATACAAACCTCATCTTTCACACAAAAATTTCCAGACTTGAAACGCTTGAACCACATTTGTGCTACTCTTATTGATACCGCATTAGGTCCATAAACCGCACAAATTTTATTCGCGGCGTTCGTCGCATTTTTACCTTTTTTTTAAACTTTAAAATTATCGAATTTCATCGTCACATACGTTCATTTTGCTTGCTTTAAAAACAATTGAAAAATGGCGGGAACTAGTTTTTTTTTATTTATTGCATCTATGTCAACATTTAATGGTATTAAAACCAGCCAGTTACATTCAGCACAACTAAAGAGGTTCGATTTTTATAATACATTATAAATACGAAAATACTTTTGCCCCGACCTATTACGTCCCACAACTGGGCGCATGCCTGTCAGAATGCTTGATGCAGAGGGCTTGAGGTGTAGTTCTCACCTGGACCCAGTGCGATTCAATTTAATACCTAGCGCTTTGATCTATGGCCTCTCAAGCCGAGGGCCGTGGTTTCGAGCCCGGCTTGCACCTTTTTAAGAATATGCGCGCACGAGCATCTTTGTCTCCGCGACTATTTTATCAAGTCTATGGGTTAGTATGGAAGTGCGCACACGTAGCGCCGCGACTCCCAGGGTACAAATACGCAGACTTGATAAAATAGTCGCGGAGACAAAGTTGCTCGTGCGCGCATACCCTAAGAGTTTTGCGAAATTTATATGCAAAATTAACGTTTGAAATTTACCATGGGCATGGGCATGGGAAGGTGAATGAAAACATCGCAAGGAAATGCACACAGGATTATAATTATCATCAAGTGACGAAATTCCCGCGGGTTCAGTCTGTTTGGCGATTCCTGGCTTGGAGAGGTTTGTTCAGCAGTGGACGTCTTTCGGCTGAAATGATGATGACTATGATAAATGGCCAATGGCAATGGAATGGATTATGAATGGCCTCCAACAAGATGGAGTGACGACTTGGTGAAGGTGGCGGGAACGCATTGGATGCGGATGGCGCAGGACCGGTCTGTTTGGCGACCACTAACTACTGACTATCAGGGTACTGTTCCATATCATAAAATGTAATCAACCAATTCTATGATCTGGCTACGACATAATTATTACTCTATCACCAGTTTCATTTCGATTTATTACCAAACACCCTATTTGTA
Source organism: Archips xylosteana (assembly GCA_947563465.1). Classification (NCBI taxonomy): domain Eukaryota; kingdom Metazoa; phylum Arthropoda; class Insecta; order Lepidoptera; family Tortricidae; genus Archips; species Archips xylosteana. Next base: position 2,087,501 of record OX387366.1, on the reverse strand, counting down.
TGACACACCTATCTTATCGCTTACATCTTAATGGTGCCACATAATTCTTAGCAAGATAACGACATTGCCGTATCCCTTAATCGTATGGAAATCAGACTCCTATTGGAGCCACGAGATCCCAGAGTAACAACCTACTTAATACCCATAAGAACTGATGTACCATTTCTATCTCACTGCAAATCCAACTTTATTGTAGTCCACGCAAGGTTGGATGTCTTAATGATAATAGCTGAGATATGTGATTTTATGTTCGGTGTATTTCTCATACGTTAAGTTGCTTAATGAGACCTGAACGCTAACCAAGTAAATTAATGAACCATGGAGAGGATTAGAATCGGAAATAATGACTGGATTGTGTTAGTCATTTGTTTTTGTTTGATAGAAATGGTAAAGGCATAATTAATAAGATGTTTGCTCGACCGTAAAAACAATCAGGGTACGGGATTTGTAGGAGTTTTGTTAGGTATTGTTTTTAGCCGTGGTGGCCTAGTGGTTTGACCTATGGCTTTTCAAACAGAGGGTCGTGGGATCAAATCCCGGCTCGCGCTTCTGAGTTTTTCGGAATTTATGTGCGAAATTACATTTGAAATTTACCATGAGCTTTACGGTGAAGGAAAACGTCGTGAGGAAACCTGCATACACCTGCGAAGAAATTCAATGGTGTGTGTGAAGTTCTCTATCCGCACTGGGCCCGCGTGGGAACTACGGCCCGAGCGCTCTCATTCTGAGAGGAAGCCTATGCACTGCAGTGAGGCGTATATGATGATGATGATTATTATTATTATTTTTAGGTCTTCGTACACATAGGATGCCAAAGGGACCCTATTACTGGGACTTCGCTGTCTGTCTGTCTGTCCGTCTGTCATAGAGCTCTATCTCGTGAACTAATAGTGATAAGAAAAAAGTCACGGAAGTGGTTTAAATATGGCTTCTCGCTTGAGAGGGTCGTGGGTCCGTACCCGGGCTAGCACTTCTGAATTTTCGCAATTTATGTGTTCAATAACATTAGACATTTTACCATGAGCATTATGGTAAAGACAAACATCGCGAGAAAACCTGCACACACCTGCGAAGAAATTGAATGGTGTGTTTGGAGCGGAGTAAAGAGAGAGAGAGAAAGAGATAAGCATTTGTATAGAAAACTATGACCCAGTAAGCGTTGTATTGCCATAATAGGGGATAAAAAAATAGCCTACGACCTATCTCAGACCTGCCAAATAAAGACAAAAAATCATAAAAATTGGTCAAGCCGTTTCGGAGGAGTTCTATCTAACAAACACCGTGACACGAGATTTTTATATATTAGACTAGCTGTTGCCCGTGACTTTGTCTGCGAAGAATAGTATGAACCTACCACCTATACTCAGACCTACCGGATGTGGAGAAACAATTTCACAAAAATCGGTCAAGCCGTTTCGGAGCAGTCCGATAACAAACACCGTGACACGAGATTTTTATACAGGGTTATTTGTAATTCACTAGCATCCTTTTAACCCTAAAATTCTACCACTTAAACAAATGTTTACGGCTTTTGTCATAACTTAATACTTTTGATGTAATAACGTTTTGAAAATTTGAGATTACCTCTTATTTTTACGATACTCTGTGTATTTGTATGGGGACAAATAAAAGTGCTTCATTTTAAAAAGTCGTAGAACAAAAAACATTTGTTTGAGTGATAGGAATTCAAGGTTAAGAGGATGTCAGTGAATTAAAAATAACCCTGTATAGTAGAAGAAAAAGATAATAATTACTCAAAATTGACACCATGTGACCTAGCTGCCGTTCAGTTCTCAAGTTGTTGTATAGGACCTAGTAAAATGTTTCCATAAGCATCCCTTCGCAACTAAACCCTTAACACTTTGCAAACAGAAAATGTATTTCGCGGAAAACTTTCAAAATATGAAAAACTACACAATCACAAGCAATCACGCGGCCTAAAAAAACTCGTCAGAAAGCCTTTCCTAGGAAGATAGTTAGTACACTGCGTGTCAAATGATAGAAAAACCAATTCACGATGTTTGGTAATTCCTAATAGGAAAAAACTGGGGCTAGATTCAGGAACGGGCCTTCACGGGTTTGGTAGCGGTAATTCAATCGTTTGGGTTGGGTTTGATTTGAACTGCTATTCAGGAACGCCAAAAATCACTAAATAAATAAATAAATAAATCTTTATTCAAAAATACTTTTACAATATAACATCTATAGTCTAAACATACAAAAGGTAAGAAACACTTATGCCTGAACTAGGATGTTCCTGTGTTTCAGGCGAAAAGGACTTATAAACTATCTTAAATTAACACTTGCAAAAAACAGTAGTTCTTAATAACTTTGCTAAATTACAAAACACTATAAATAACAAAATATGAAAAATGTTCATTTCGAAATAATCAATAGTTTCTCTGTATCTTCGTAGGATAGTTTTTGAAGTTCATCTTGGAGAATTTTCTTAGTTATTTTATAAGTAAGAGGATATATGTCCCACTTGGCGTTTAATCTATTGTAAAGAAATGGTCCTAAGAATACATAAAATCTGGAAGAGAAGGCATGTTTTTTTCCCATATTTCGAGGGCAAACTATATCTTTCCGCCTTTTGTTAGTAGATTCAATGCTGTAGGGGAGTGCAGCGTGCTGTTTGAGGGCAGCGCTCATTATGAATATTTGTCTAACTGTTAGTACCTTACAATCTTTGTAGAGAAGATCAGTGGGGTAGAGAAAAGGACGGAAAGTGGAAACCTTAAGCACTGCTCGCTGAGCTCTTTCAAGGGTTAGTACTGTTTTGTGAGAGGTTCGGGCTGAGTTTGGGATGAGCCTTATTTATTTATTTACAAAGCGAATTATTAGGAAAATAAGGCTCATCCCAAGCTCAACACAATCCTATCCTCTTCCAAACAATTGAATTACCTCTCGCAAACAGTGTTGGGCCATTCCTGAATTTTAGCCCCTGAATTTATCTATTCAGTAACTAATATCGATGATAATTGTGAATGTTCGAAAGTTGCCACTGACCTTTATTTTTATTGATAGCTGTAAAAAGTTTTACCAAAGAATTCAGCACAAAATCGGGGACGAAAACTGGTATTATATGTAATTTTTTAGTTTTTTTTTTAAGTTTATTTTTCATGAGAAAACGTCAAGTTTCTTTTCTTGTGAGAAAAAGTTACTTTTGGGAGCACAGAACAGGAAAAGCCGGTTGTCTGTAAAGTCGGTTTACGGACGACAGTTTAACGTGACTCACCCCCCCCACCCCCTCCGGTGTTTTTGTCAAATATCTTGAAAACGGTGCATCCTACGGCAATATCAATGAAATTTTCATCCCCCCTTTGAAACCCCCTGAACCCCCTCCCCCGCACCCCCTCCCCCGCACATATATAATCAGGATCTCGGAAACGGCTCCAACGATTTCGATGAAATTTGGTATCTGGGGGTTTTCGGGGATGAAAAATTGATCTAGCTTGGTCTTATCTCTGGGAAAACGCTTGGTACCGAGTTTCTGCCCGAGCAGAGCTCGGTCGCCCAGGTACTTATATGTAATCGAGAACAGATAACCAACCAGTCATCTGTAAAGATTTATTCCTCGCGGATATACTAGTTATCTGGCTATGATTTTATTTTATTCATAGAAATTTAGTGTATATTGGCTGTCTGTGAAGAAATAATATTATTTGTTTTTATTAGCAGAGTTGAAGTTACATAAACTAGGAGTTTGACCTATGGGTTCTCCAGCACCTCTGAATTTATATGCGAAATACGGTGAAGAGAATTATCGTGAGGACACTTGCAAACTCTCAGAAGAAATTCAATGGCGTTTTTGAAGTTAAAACATCTAGTGTCAAGCCTTTTAATATAATATAGCCCAGTAGTCGGCCTCTGTCTGTCTTTGAGTGGGAAGAGCACGAGAGATATCTTTCGTACTCTTCGCACTCATTATACGGCCGACAACCGGTGCCAGGCGGGCTAACTACCGGGTATTTTACCCTATGCGTTATAGTTTGGTAGTCATTTCAACGCCCATGTGAGTTTGTGGCACCTGAATAAGACTTGAGACTGACAGCAGGAAGCGAAATCCATTTTTTTTCGTTTAAAAAAGACTTGGATTTGTAACATTTTTATTGCTCTCCAGTACACTATAATACCATATGGAATCTACAAAAGAGTTATTCGGAAGTCGACCGCTTATCTCCACGCCCGTCCGAACTATACTAACTAATGCGTTTTTGATAACTTCAGCATTCCAGTAATTTTGGTGAACCATCACGAGCTCGGAATGCTATTGTTAATGGCAAACAAATACCTACTTTTAATTGAGAACCACATGGAAAAATGTAATTAGGAATTGCTTAACAAAATGGGCTGTTTTATAGGAAGAATGATAGGTTTCTCGTCGGAATAATAAATTTTATGTGTGGTATAAAATTTATGAGCGACAGTAAAATTTTTGTTCAATACAAATTTTAATGCTTGGTGTAATACTATTGCTAAAAAAACATTTTTATAATTTTCGCGTGACTTTAAGATATCATCATCATCAGCATTTCAGCCGTAGGAGCTCCACTGCTGGATGTAATGCCTCCCTCATTGATACCCAATTACTACGGTTGGAAGCGGCTTGCATCCACTTTGAACCAGCGGCCTTTACCAAATCGTCGTCGTGGACGGTATACATCTTTATCATTATTATCATTATCATTATCATTATCATTATCATTATCATTATCATGTTGGTACGGATTTCCGATCACAGGCCCATGGGGATCCGGTCATTTGAAAGGCATTCATGGGGCCGAAGCCAACATGAAGAGGCCTTTGGTACCATAATGGCGCAACTACGGAGGTCTATCCCCTAATACATCAATATCATTATTATTATCATATCATTATCATTATCATTAATTATCATTATCAATATCATTATCATTATAACATAGGTATAAAGGTGTTACATAGTGTTATTTTGCTCTACTAGAGATAAACTACGATAACATGGCCCGCCCCTCCAAATTACTATTTCAATGTGTTATGCCACACCCTTACGAAAGAGTGTGTTATGTAGTCTGCTTTTGTTTGATTGCTGTCTCAGCGCGCACAATGCGTTGAAAGTTTCGGTGGTGCTTTATAAACACTTTCACAAATACATTGAAGACTTCTTGAATTTTGGAGCGGCGGGCCATGTTATCGCAGTTTATCTCTAACACTGGATTCTTTTACATTGGGCCGTTTGTAGCGCATTGGCGTAACTATAAATTTTGTATGGAAGCCCCAGTACGCGAGTCCGGCACACACTTGACGGATTTTTGCCTCCACATAGATTATTCCTGACTACGAAGCTTGAGGTCCCGAGTTCGATTCACGTCGTAGCAGATATTTGTATGAATAATACGAATATTTGTGTTCGAGTCTCGGATGTTTAATATGTATTGGAGCACTAGCTCATGCCCGCGGCTGCGCTCCCGCTGATGTAGATTAAAAAGTGTTTTCCCGCGGGAATAAGATATTTTCCCGTGGTAAAAAGTAGCCTATGTCACTCTCCAGCCCTTCAACTATGTCCATACAAAAAATCACGGTAATCCGTCGCTCAGTTTTGACGTGAAAGAAGGACAAACAAACAAACACACTTTCACATAGATCTATAATATTAGTATGAATGTATTAGTATTTATGTTAATCCGTTGTTGTATTGTTAATTCGTTGTTGGCCACGCGGCCATGATTTATTTATTTTCACAAATTTTAAACAAATAGTTTAATGAAAGTTCCATATTAAACGGGAATATTACCTTTGGTACTCTGCGAACCCAAAACAACATTCCAATGTTAACATTGTTGATTAAATCCGACATTCTGAGTGCGGGTAGTTTAAATTAGTTTCGTAACACGCAAGTTAAACAATTAATAGATTAACCCCTTAGTTCTTAAACACTCGTTAAGCGCGTGTTTATTTAACAATAGCCTTTACCTACTACTTCACACTTGTTTAACCAGTAGACGCTGAGTTGAAATTCCGGGATATCACAAAATTCCCATGGAAATTCCCAAAAATTATACTAATAGTCTTCTTTTGCGTTCCTTGAAGAACAACTACAATTCAATGTTACTGAACTCAGCCGATAAGGTTTTAGTATTTTATCCCGTGGGTATATATTGGCAAAAAACTACGTTTTAATAACATGGATATGTCAACTAATTTTTAATTACATTTAATTAATTACCTACATTTTCTATGGATTTAAAGTCCGAAATAAAAAATATTTAAATTTGAATTTAAAAAAAAATATATATCTAATCAATTAACGAGTACTTTTTTGGAAATCCTTAAAAAATAAACCCTAAAATTAACTGAATTGCATTCAATTATAATTTAAGACAAAAAAAAGTATTACTAAACATGATTGTATTCCATTGCTGTTCGCCATAAAGCTCTATTCCCTCTCTCCGTTACTTTCATAATAAAAACTAATAAAAACTATATTGTCTTTTTAATTATTTTCATTCATGTATTTTAATTTACACAAAATTGGAGAAATGAAGATGAAAAACTTCTATTGTACGAATTGTTGTGACGCCTCATCTCTCCACTTCCAATATTGTCTTACAAAGCAAAAGATAAACTGGAAGTTTCTATATCGAAAAGATAAAACTTCTTCAGCAAATATTTTACGACGCAAACAAAAAAAAAAGAAAATCTAACTTTAACACTTATCCTAGAGAAAGTCAATAGTTTTCGCGAAGAGGCGAGATGAGAGAGTTAATATTGAAATATTATTATTTTATTGTAGAATTACACTTTTTTTTAAAAAGTCATCATTCTTTTTAACAATAATAAATGAAAGGCTGTTTTGCTGTATAGGAAAATCTTTAAGTTTCAGGGTTTGTAATTTTCATATCACGCTAAGTTGAAAGCAAAAGATGAACCATGGCATCGACATTCACATTAAAATGTTACTCTTACTGGATTTTCCAAGTTTACTGCTGTAAAACAATTTGTACGTTTATAAAAGTAATTAGATCATTCAAACGATTTCAGTTAGCCCTCACCAAACCGTGTGTTTTTTGTCTAAGAAATTACCTTTTTTCGATAGATATGTTAATCTCTGGCTTATGAAAGCTGACCCTGTGAATTTTCTCAGCCATTTGGCTCGGGATAAACGGGGCTAGTTTTTAAAGCTAGCATAGTAAGCTCTGCTTTTGTTTTGTAGATACATAACTAGCTAAAGAATTCTTCAACTCTGACTTCGTATAAACAGAACGATGCCGTAGTTAGCTAACTTGCTATTTTAGCTAAACACTAGTCTCGTGTCATCATATACATTTCAGCCGAAAGACGTCCATTGCTGAACATAGGCCTCCCCCAAGGCTCGCCAAATAGATCGGCCCGTGTCATCTGTATCCAACGCGATCCCACAACCTTAACCAGGTTGTCGGGGTATGTACCGAAGTACGAAAGACCGAATGTATTAAAATATCGAATGGGTCAAAAGACCGACACGATTTTTTTCTGAAACCGTTAACTTTTTAAGATTGTTATAAAACTAACCTAATCTAATGGGTTCTGTATGATGCCGTTTTAATAAACTCTGAGAAGTTTACGGTTTCAGAAAAAAATCGTGTCGGTCTTTTGACCCATTCGATTTTTTAATACATTCGGTCTTTCGTACTTCGGTATTGTAATACATACCCGGTTGTCGTTCCATCTTGTTGGAGTCTCGAGTAACCTAGGTATTTTTAGGCTTAATTTAAATGAGCCAGAGTAATGTTTAAACTCTCTCATAAAACCTCTCTGGCCGAAGTATTTTAGATATACGAACACTGCTATCGCAACGACAACTAAATCTTTGGTTTGGTCGTTTATTTGTTCTCTATTTCTATGGAGCTCGTAAATCGTTGAGGTGAAGTGGACCTAATAATTTAATGTAGAAGTGTTTTTCTGGCAGAAAAACACAATCAACAACTTCGTGGAATTGACTTTAGGACAAGTTTAGAGGAATTAGTCAATAGAATGGTAAATAATCATCATCATCATCCCAGATTATATACATCCCACTGCATGGCACAGGCCTCTTGATGAATAAGAGGGCTTAGGCCGTAGTTCGCACGCGGGTCCAGTGCGGATCGGGAACTTCACACAGACCATTAAATTTCTTCGCAGGTGTATGCAGATTTCCTCGCGATGTTTTCCTTCACCGTAAAGCTCATGGTAATTGTCAAATGTAATTTCGCACATAATTTCCGAAAAACTCAGTTATGCGAACAGGGATTTTGAACCCACGACCCTCTGCTTGAAAGACCATTAGTCAAGCCGCTAAACCACCACGGCTTCTCATCTGGTGCTAAGTTATCGTTGGATTTCGGGACAAAATGTATATTTTTGCCCCTCGGTGCGCGAGTCCGACTCGCATTTCGCCGGTTTTATTATAAAATTAAGTAACAAAGTTGACAAAGTATCATAAAATTCTTTGTCCTGCAGTACACAGTCGAAAAAAACATCAAAACTAAAATACTACTTCAAAGCGTATAGTATTTCCTACGTTCGTATTTTTCTATTTTTCATTTTCCTGTATCCGTAATATCAGGTATAAATTGCGACAGAGCCATTCGTTCGCGCTTGTAATTTAAAATGTGTTGAACCAGACATCTACAGTCTAGATGGATAATGGAAGTGAACATTTCGCTTGTTAAAAGGAGATAAAGTCTTTGTATGACTCCTTTTATGAAAACTTGGAACGCACAGTATGCTAGTTTTTAGGGTTCTGTAGTATACAAAGAATCCTTCTAGTTACGCCATATCCGTCTGTCTGTTAGTTTGTCGAAGTCAAAATAACTTTATTCAATTTATTCTATAACAAACTCTTATAATGTCGAAGAATCTACCACGTCAACGGGGATCCGGCTTGTAAATGTTCACTTTCTCACAAGGATCACTTTCCCAATGAGTAACTTTCTCAAAAAGTGCATTTTCTCAGATAGAACACATTTTCAGAAGACATCTCTTTTCAAAACTTGCACTTTCATAAATTATCTTCTTTTCTGTATATATAAAAGGCAGCCGTTAGTGACTGATCTATCGACGCACAGATTAAACCACTGAACGGATTGCGCTGAATTTTGGCACGCAGATAGCCATTATGACGTAGGCATCCACTAAGAAGGGATTTTTTGAAATTCCCACGGGATAGGGGTCCGTAACCATTCCTTTAGGATCATAGAGGTGCAGTAAAAAGGTTTTTTTTTATTTCCCGCGGGATAGAGATCGGTTTTTGTCCATAAATCTTATTTGTGCGCGGATAATGTTGCGGGAAAAAGCTATATTAGATTTTAGATTTATTTATTTCATTATAAAAATTACAATATAAATTTGAGTATTTGTTGTAGTCTCTACTATAAGTATTAATGTACCTAAAAGTACGTAAGTATAGGTATATATCTCTATAATAAATGGTATAAAAACGAGCATTCTAGAGATCAGTCAGAAAACGTTAACATTAACATTGGTATCATGACTCATGCATGATCATCGACTGACAAAAGTTCGTGTGGACTTTGTGGTAAAGATGGAAATGGTGCATCTTTCACGAAAGTGCCCCAATCGGAAAAGTGAGCCTTACAAGCCGGACCCGTCAACGGGTTAAGTTAAAGACTGCTAGTGCAAGACCGTAATTTTGCGTATGCAAGTATTATATCGTCGATGAAACTTTACTACAATACCGCGTAACCAATTGCTAATGCCGCGTAACTGACTGTGGAAATTTAAATAGGAGAGCGTTAAAATTGAATATCTTTGTGTTTATTGGTGCCAAACTTACCCATATTTAAAGGTAACAGGTAATTTTGATATAAATGCCAAAATGCATAAAATGTTTAGATGTAACATTGTCAAAAGTACAAAATGTTTCTGCCACCAAGTCATTTTGTCTGAATATTTTAGGGGCAGAACATACTTTGGCCAACATGTTCTTTAAGTCAGAATGTTTCCAGGGCTGCATTCATTGTAGTCTAAATGTCCTTGTGTCTAAAAGCTTTTACAACAGAATACTCTGTAGTCAAAAATGTACAAAATGCGATTGACTGAATGGGCTCCAATGAGGAATTTCAATACATTAATATACCGTTTTGGCTTTTGTACATTTTGACAAAGGGATTTTCGAACCCACTGAGCATTTTCGGATCTTGGCCATTTATCTTCTGTTAGTTTTTTCTATTATAAAATTAGGCTCTTAGGTTTTTGTGGCATCTAATTATTTCGTCTTTTGTTCATTATAACATGTTTACATTTACATACTTTTTGACCGTTGTACATTTTGATAATGAGACATTTTTAACCATTGTATATTTAAACATTTTTGTACCAAAATGACCTTTAACACATTTTGTTACTTACGCGGCATTTAGTCATTGTTCGTTACGCGGTGTTGCAGTTTCATCGATGCAAGCATGCGTGCATATTCATAAACTTTTTATTAGTAGGATCTATATTGGCTCACTTTGTATTAGAAAAAACGATTTTAAACTATGTAAGGAAACTGATATTTCAAGCTAACCGCTGCTAAATATATCATATTGATTGCTGGACATATGACAGTTCCCACGATTATGTCTTATTCTACGGCGTTATTTGCGTTTATATGCATGTGAGCCTCTTTATGACATAAATATTTCAGTAGGTGATATCTATCTATCTATTTAACATCTTTAAACGAGCAATAGCCCTCTCATATAGGCTGAGATAATGAAATCTGGGGGCACGGCAGTGCCCCCGCTAAGTCGATCAAAACAAAGGCACGGCCGTACCATCCTTTTCACGAGACCATAAGTAGTACCTGGGCGACTGAACTTTTCTCGGCCTAAAACTCGAAAGCAATCGTTTTTTTTTTCAGAGATAAGATCATGCTAGATCGATTTATCGCCGCCGAAACCCCCTTTACGTGCATCGACTAGTCCATGGACTAGTTGAATTCGTCGACTAGTCGACGTGATGTCTGCGTTATGTAGATGTTCAACTTAACGACACGTCAATTTCTACGAATAGTTCATAGGTTGCAAGTCTACAGTACAACTCTTATTCAAATATAAACTCTATAACATAAAGGAACATAGTTCAAATTTGTGAACTACTACACATGAAAATGCTACTTTAAATTTAATTTAGTAATATTGCTAACATCACAATTCATTAAACTAACATTCTCATCTTAATTATATTATTAGAAAGGATGATTACCTTGAAGAAGTCCCGACTTACAATAAACAAGGACTTGGATTAATTTCTCGTGTGATTGTTGCGACAAAACACTGTAACTCTTGATACTATACTAAGAAAATGTGAGTTTGTTTTGGCAAAACACGGTATCTGGAGATAATACAGTGTTTAGTCTAATCAAGACTCTACATTTTAAGAGTTACAGTGTAAATTGCAATGACTGTTTCAATGTTTTTGATAGAAAATCAGTTACTCTAAGCATGCACATATAGATTAGGATCCGAATAGTTAATTTAACGGTGTTATCACAAAACACTGTAACTCGGACATCGACGGCAATGTTCCGCAACTTGCACAATTAGTATCTCTCACTCCATCTAAATGGGCCTTGATTCTTTTGACGTCAAAAAGTCTTTCGAGATCTCTCAATTTATATTTTATGGACAGCGTAAACAGCGAAATAAAATTGTGAGAATAAATTCTTTTCATAAAATTTTATACCGACAAAATTTTAATGAAAGAAGAATTTTAACATTTCCCAGCCTAGTTTTCGCTTCGGAGCGTTTTTTAAAGTTCGTCCGCTGTTTTTACGGTAAAAATCTGAATTAATAAGTTCTCTAAATTATTCCTTTTTCGAACGTTCGAATATTTTATAACGACCCCATGTTTTTATATTTGCACATTATCTCAAAGAGCGCTGCACATTTTTATTTTTTGCATTACGTTGTTACTTTTAGGGTTACTCGGCCCCGGCAAAACTAAATCTATTTATGTGACTTGAACCCCGACCAGAAAACATGGCGTGGGTTGGACCCAAACAAGATGGACCGACGCTCTGGTAAAGGTCGCAAGAGCCACTTGTCGCAGAAACATACTAAAAATAACATAATTTCGACGGTTAAAAGGCAAATTGATTCAAGCGCCATCCTGGGCGATATTGAAGTTATAACCCTAATTAGAATCAGCATAATATACTGCAGTGGTGTGTAGCTGGAAGAGAAAATAACTGCCTAACTTAAACTATTTAAATAAAAACTTGCATTTCAAGACTTGAGTTTATTTGACATTCGATTATACCTACATTATACCACGCGGCGGACACGACGTACAAATACGCGTTCTTGAATCTACATAAGCACGACGATGTCTGTACACGCGTACTCTTACATAAATTGCGCGCGCTCTCTTCTGGATTCCGGCGGGGTCCGGCAATCTGCGCCTTGAGGGGTGGGGTAACTCGAATCGGTGCGGGGTGGAGCATGTCCATTCTGTACGTTAGTACTATTATATATTCTGTGATTATACACAGAAAATTTCAGTAGCACCGCCTATCCAAGAATGGCTGCCCAGGCCGTCTGCTGTCCGCTGTTCGTTTCTTGATTCGAATTCTAGAAGCCACAAATTCAAATTTTCGAAACAGCAACACGGTCTCCGTGGCCAGTGTCTACAATACCAAAATGATAGGGTTTTTATTGAATCAGGCGTTACTTTGCGGAGGTCCATATTAACGAACTGAAACAATTATTTACCCGCGTGTGAGCAAAGTAATTGTTTTAGTTCTACAATGTATGTAGGTATATAATTCAATATCAACCAGGATGTCGCTTGAATCAATTCGCCTATTAACCTTTATGAGCCTGTTGAATCAGACCATCAACAACAGAACCACCGTGTATGACTGTGGCGTGAATACTACTACTCGCGATCACATCCAACATCTCTTTTCTACCCTCACTATATAATTGTGACAGAATGAAGTGATCAAATCGATTTTGATTCAAATTACGTTACACAAATAAGACACCAGTTGCCGAATTGTCTAACACTCTAACACGTGGGCTTTCGCGATCTCATTTACCATCTCTTTTCATCCTGTACAGTGTGACAGAAAGGTCTTATCAATTTTACATTTGTGAAAAGGCCCTGAGAGCCCCTGAAATTTGAGTGAGAGGTGATGAAATCTGCGCAAGAAGCTACCGACGTATAGTACCCGGCCACAAAGATTGCACATCGGTCTTTGGAAAAAGACTCGGCAAATGTCGGCTTCGTAGAGCGTTGTCGCACGCTACTTACAGTTGGCTAAGTAAAGTTTTTTTAAGAAGTGCTAATTATATTTTTTTTCGACAGTCGGCGTTCTGAAGATCGAGAAACTGCAGCTGTTTTATTTTTATCTCCTATTGTTTACTGGAAATATTTTTTTAAGTGTTCGAGTTGACAATTGTGAGATTTAATGGCTGACAAGTGGTTCGTGCTCAGTACTTAGTAGAAACAGAAAAAAAACTAAGTCATCTGTCACTTTTGTCCATGTCAAACCGTTTGCGTTTCGTTTGCTTTGCGTTTTGGTGTGATTTTTGGACTATTTTTAACAACCTCCGCACAAAATCCGGATTTACAATTTTACCGCATTTCTCCACGACTTTTGCACGATAATTGAATCACGATTGAATATTTTTGATCATTATTTTGGAACTGTTTTTTGGACAATGCAAAGTAAACGAAACGCAAACGGTTAGATTTCATTTGACATTGACAATTGACTTCGTTTTTTTTTCTATTTCTGCTAAGTACTGAGCACGAACCGCTTGTCAGCCATTAAATCTCACAAATGTCATCTCGAACACTTAAAAAAATATTTCTAGTAAACAATAGGAGATAAAAATAAAACAGCTGCAGTTTCTCGGTTTAGAAGAAGACTACTGTCGAAAAAAAATATATTTAGCACCTCTTCAAAAAACTTTACTTAGCCAATTAATGTGTGACAACGCTCTATTAAGCCGACATTTTGCCGAGTCTTGTTCCAAAGACCGATGATGTGCAATCTTTATGGCCGGTTACTGTAGCTTCACTATGGGCCTGATGAATAGGCTCAGAGTCGCTCAGCGAGCTATGGAGAGGGCTATGCTTGGAGTTTCTCCACGGGATCGGATCAGAAACGAGGAGATTCGTAGAAGAACCGGGGTCACCGACATAGCCAAACGGATTAGCTCGTTGAAATGGCAATGGGCAGGCCATATAGCACGCAGAACAGATGGCCGTTGGGGGCCAAAAGTTCTGGAGTGGAGACCGCGGACTGGCAAGCGCAGCGTGGGACGTCCACCAACGAGATGGACGGACGATTTGGTAAAGGCCGCAGGTTCAGGGTGGATGCAAATCGCTTCCAATCGTAATGATTGGGCATCAATGAGGGAGGCCTATGTCCAGCAGTGGACGTCCTATGGCTGAAATGATGATGATGATGATGACTGTAGCTTGTAGAATCACCAGATCCAAGCGGCAGTGGGCAAGGCACATCGCTCGTAGAACTGATGGCCGATGAAGCCAAAAGGTTCTCGAATAGCGTCAACGAAGCAGGAGATCCAGTGTAGGTAGGCCTCCGCCAAGTTGGAGCGACGACCTGTTTAAGGTTGCGGGAACGCGTTGGATGCGCGGCGCAGTACCGGTCTGTTTGACGAAACTTGGGGCAGGCCTATGTTCAGCAGTTGGACGTCTTTTGGTTGAAATTATGGTAATAATGAAGAGCTGCTGCAGTTTCTCCTGTTGGTTTGATGCTCTGAGCTGCATCCAGACCAACTTTTTATCAGCTAGTAACTCAAAGCTTTGGTATTTCATTGATAATTATAACTGATAAAATTAATTACTTTTCACAAGCTCTGGCTTCCCGGTATTCACGAGTTAATTAAGTCAAAACAGTTTGAGATTAATGGTAAATGCTTTAAAGAGATAATGTTCAGTTGTTGATGAAGCCATATTCCCATATTCGTGTGGTTTTCACAACATGGAAATAATTAATATTGGCCCTGGTGACACCGTAACATAGTTTTTACTCAATTAACTGAAAAAATTACTCACACCTCAAATTACTAATTAAAAACAAATGAGTTAGTCTATATTTCACCCTGTAGTTATTACACCGAGATATTCTCGACTATTTTGTCGTATGCAATATCACTGTCTGTGACCGTAAAACTTGAAATAATAGATTGTACAACAAGTGCATAAAACACGTCATTTTACCGGAGGTGTTTATATCCACCCGAGGCACGGGCGACGGTTGAAAGTTGACAGTAATAAGTTTTATGAACAAGTTACACATTTTGCTATTTTACTGCTACTTCAAGGAAATTAAACAGCAACAGTGCCAATAAATAAACAATTACTAGGTATTATTTTTCACGCATTGTTATTTCTATAGAAACTTCTCAGAATTGCCCAATTTTTTTAAACCTTCTTGTTTATAATAAACATTTTTTATTTTTAGATATTCTTTTTTATTTCATCTGTCATCACCTTTATTCTTGTAATTTAAACCAGTCAACATTCAACTCGTTATTTTATGTAAGTATTTATTTATTTGTTCGTGACTCTTGGCACCTGATTGCCTTGTTCTTAGACGAAGATTATACTTTACGTGCTAGAGCTTAAGGTGGTTCGACTTCCATACAAATCTCTGACCGTTTGCATTGCTTCCACAGACTTGTATTCAACGCGATTTTTTGGGGATAGTTAGTTGAGGACATATTAGGTGGGCAAATTACAAAACGGAGATGATCTATCATACCTAAATTGCAGTAAAATGCAGTAAATTTCGATGCATTTTACAATAGTGTGAGTAGCTAATGTCAAATAAAACGAATTGTAAAAAGATATTGACTATTTCGAGCAGTCACGTGACCACCTAGTTTGGCTCACTGGTTAAGATTCAAACTAGTGTCCAAGTTCAAATCTCACTGTCGCGAATAATTTTCTTTTTCCATTTTTATTATTATTTACAAGGGCTGACAACAGTATTTTAATTTTGAGTAAAAATCTTAAAATTTTATAATTTTAAAGTCAAACAAACTAAAGAAAAAGAGGTTTTTTTATAGGCCTCTTATTTGGACTTGCTTGAATACTTAACTACAAAATACGAGTATGCATTTCCTAACTTCTCTACTATGTTATGTTCCTTACATATTAATCCTCAAAACGATGAAAAAAAACGTAAGATGTAACCAAGTACATAAGTCCAGGAATTATTTCAAAATAACTTGAGACAGACTCATAGTTTCGTAAAACGCCTGCGTTTATTAGTAATAATAATGTTTAACAGGAGATTCATATTATGCAATGCTTTTCAAATGTATCGTATAACCTTTTCGTAGTTAAGCCGTCGTCATATTTGTAAAATAATTCACAGTGTCGTTTATTGTGAGAAGGTCACATAGCGGATCAAAATTTTGCTGTCATGGTTTGGAAACAATACCTACCTGGCTTGGAGCATTCATAGTCGGGAGGGGTGGTTAGAAATGAAACTAAATATTTTGCATACAATCTCATTACATTCGCGTAGATGCTAGCGCCATGCAGTCATGTACCTAATATTTACGTATCTATAATTTGTTTTGAGTCCCATGTTAAGAAGGGGTACTTTACTACAAAAAAAACACATACTGAAATAAAAATAAACTTATATCTTTGTTCATAATATTACGAAAGTCTATCACAGGGACTCGAACCCTAAACCTCTATATTCAAAGTCAATGTAATAATAACAATAACCATTGTAAAATTCAGTTAGCGGTCTTACCAAAATAGGCCGTTTAGAAATAGTTTTTAGCCATTGAAGAATGTTTAAAAAACTTGAAATGACATACTGGTTAGCTAGCTAAATAATTAAAAAAAAAAAAATGCCACGGAATTGTCACTGTGTCAATTTGTCAAACAAAAAATTCTTATAGTTTTTTTTTCAACTCATTTGATGTATTTAATAAATTGTAACATTTAGCAACACTTTATATGCTGTGAAATCCGACAAAACAATATAATAATAATCTAGGTAAGTACGTTTTTGTAGCTACATAGTTTGTTAATAACCGGACGCTCTCTGACCGGCTATGAATTGTTCGGGTTGTTGCCGGCAGCCAAGTTATACAGCATACTACGCGTGTAATCGTCAATTTATTTCGCCCTCATCACCTTGATGGTCAACATAGTCTAGCACTGTCCGCACCAAAGGAACTCACTAGCGGAGCGGCGCGGCGCGGTGTGGTGTCGGTTGTAATATTCCAACTTCTATGAAAGGGTTCGCATAGAACACCGCCCGGAAAAATGCTTGGCAGTAGCGGCGTGAATGAAGCGGTACCGAACGACGGTTGTATTTATTTACAACTTTTTAGGGTTCCGTACCCAAAGAGTAAAAACGGGACCCTAATACTGAGACTTCGCTGTCCGTCCGTCCGTCCGTCCGTCTGTCCGTCCGTTCGTCTGTCCGTCCGTTCGTCTGTCCGTCCGTCCGTCTGTCCGTCTGTCCGTCTGTCTGCCCGTCTGTC
>OX387366.1:1810000-2065000 GCA_947563465.1 Archips xylosteana | reverse complement strand
TGATGATGATGATGATGATGATGATGATGATGATGATGATGATGATGATGATGATGATGATGATGATGATGATGATGATGATGATGATGATGATGATGATGATGATGATGATGATGATGATGATGATGATGATGATGATGATGATGATGATGATGATGATGATGATGATGATGATGATGATGATGATGATGATGATGATGATGATGATGATGATGATGATGATGATGATGATGATGATGATGATGATGATGATGATGATGATGATGATGATGATGATGATGATGATGATGATGATGATGATGATGATGATGATGATGATGATGATGATGATGATGATGATGATGATGATGATGATGATGATGATGATGATGATGATGATGATGATGATGATGATGATGATGATGATGATGATGATGATGATGATGATGATGATGATGATGATGATGATGATGATGATGATGATGATGATGATGATGATGATGATGATGATGATGTGATGATGATGATGATGATGATGATGATGATGATGATGATGATGATGATGATGATGATGATGATGATGATGATGATGATGATGATGATGATGATGATGATGATGATGATGATGATGATGATGATGATGATGATGATGATGATGATGATGATGATGATGATGATGATGATGATGATGATGATGATGATGATGATGATGATGATGATGATGATGATGATGATGATGATGATGATGATGATGATGATGATGATGATGATGATGATGATGATGATGATGATGATGATGATGATGATGATGATGATGATGATGATGATGATGATGATGATGATGATGATGATGATGATGATGATGATGATGATGATGATGATGATGATGATGATGATGATGATGATGATGATGATGATGATGATGATGATGATGATGATGATGATGATGATGATGATGATGATGATGATGATGATGATGATGATGATGATGATGATGATGATGATGATGATGATGATGATGATGATGATGATGATGATGATGATGATGATGATGATGATGATGATGATGATGATGATGATGATGATGATGATGATGATGATGATGATGATGATGATGATGATGATGATGATGATGATGATGATGATGATGATGATGATGATGATGATGATGATGATGATGATGATGATGATGATGATGATGATGATGATGATGATGATGATGATGATGATGATGATGATGATGATGATGATGATGATGATGATGATGATGATGATGATGATGATGATGATGATGATGATGATGATGATGATGATGATGATGATGATGATGATGATGATGATGATGATGATGATGATGATGATGATGATGATGATGATGATGATGATGATGATGATGATGATGATGATGATGATGATGATGATGATGATGATGATGATGATGATGATGATGATGATGATGATGATGATGATGATGATGATGATGATGATGATGATGATGATGATGATGATGATGATGATGATGATGATGATGATGATGATGATGATGATGATGATGATGATGATGATGATGATGATGATGATGATGATGATGATGATGATGATGATGATGATGATGATGATGATGATGATGATGATGATGATGATGATGATGATGATGATGATGATGATGATGATGATGATGATGATGATGATGATGATGATGATGATGATGATGATGATGATGATGATGATGATGATGATGATGATGATGATGATGATGATGATGATGATGATGATGATGATGATGATGATGATGATGATGATGATGATGATGATGATGATGATGATGATGATGATGATGATGATGATGATGATGATGATGATGATGATGATGATGATGATGATGATGATGATGATGATGATGATGATGATGATGATGATGATGATGATGATGATGATGATGATGATGATGATGATGATGATGATGATGATGATGATGATGATGATGATGATGATGATGATGATGATGATGATGATGATGATGATGATGATGATGATGATGATGATGATGATGATGATGATGATGATGATGATGATGATGATGATGATGATGATGATGATGATGATGATGATGATGATGATGATGATGATGATGATGATGATGATGATGATGATGATGATGATGATGATGATGATGATGATGATGATGATGATGATGATGATGATGATGATGATGATGATGATGATGATGATGATGATGATGATGATGATGATGATGATGATGATGATGATGATGATGATGATGATGATGATGATGATGATGATGATGATGATGATGATGATGATGATGATGATGATGATGATGATGATGATGATGATGATGATGATGATGATGATGATGATGATGATGATGATGATGATGATGATGATGATGATGATGATGATGATGATGATGATGATGATGATGATGATGATGATGATGATGATGATGATGATGATGATGATGATGATGATGATGATGATGATGATGATGATGATGATGATGATGATGATGATGATGATGATGATGATGATGATGATGATGATGATGATGATGATGATGATGATGATGATGATGATGATGATGATGATGATGATGATGATGATGATGATGATGATGATGATGATGATGATGATGATGATGATGATGATGATGATGATGATGATGATGATGATGATGATGATGATGATGATGATGATGATGATGATGATGATGATGATGATGATGATGATGATGATGATGATGATGATGATGATGATGATGATGATGATGATGATGATGATGATGATGATGATGATGATGATGATGATGATGATGATGATGATGATGATGATGATGATGATGATGATGATGATGATGATGATGATGATGATGATGATGATGATGATGATGATGATGATGATGATGATGATGATGATGATGATGATGATGATGATGATGATGATGATGATGATGATGGTGATGGTGATGGTGATGGTGATGGTGATGGTGATGGTGATGGTGATGGTGATGACGACGACGACGACGATGATGGTGATGGTGATGGTGATGATGATGTTGATGATGATGATGGTGATGATGGTGATGATGGTGATGGTGATAGTGGGTGATGATGATGATGATGGTGGTGATGGTGATGATGATGATGATGATGATGGTGATGATGATGCATGTTTGAGAAAAACTCTATACAAGCCTTGGCCACGAACAGGGATTGCCGGCCTCGTATCTCTAGATGGCCTTGTTAACACTCGGCCATCTATAACTACTCGGCCGGCCATCCCCTATTTCGCGGCCGCTGCAGTAATGTACTATTACAGGGCTGTTTGAATGACGTGTTTATTACTAGCTTATTGTGTGTTTTAGTTTACCTCTCTATGACACTAATCAAGTATAATAATTGACTTCCAAAATTCAAAGGGTAAGGCTCGTAAAACACACTTTCCCGAAATGTGCACTTTCGGTGCACTTCTTTAGAAGGGTCATTTTCTCGGAAGGCACACTGTCTCTAAAAGTGCACTTCCCGATATGTACACTTTGTCAATAGGTGCCCTTTTCCAGAATGTGCACTTTCTCTAAAGGTGCACTACTTAAGAAGGGTCATTTTCTCGTAAGGTACAAAAAAAGTAAAAGTGCACATTTCGGGAAAGTGTGCGTTTTGGAAAAGTGCACTGTTTGAAAAAGTGCACATTTCGGGAAAGTTTCCAAATTGGGAAAGTGTACATTTTGGGAGTGTACATATTGCGGAAAATGCACGTTTAGAGAAATGCACATTTCGGGAAAGTGTGTTTTACGAGCCTAACCCAATTCAAGTCTCTGGTTCGTGGAGTTGTGGTGCGTTTTGCATTAATCAATCACACACTCATTCAGTCATAATATTATGAAGTTTTAATAATTTATTTTTTTACTCATTCGGATTCATAACCAGTTCTTAGTAACTATAGTATTTATGTAAGTACTTATCGCTATTATAGTACTATAAGTAAAATAAAATTAAGATAATAATCATCATCATCATCTCGGCCTCACTACTAGGCATAGGCCTCCTCTGAGAGTAAGAGGGCTTGAGCTGTAGTTCCCACGGGGACCAGTTCGGATTTGACACTTCACACACACCATTGAATTTCTTCGAAGATTTGTATGCAGTTTACCTCACGCTGTTTTCTTTTGGCATGAAACTCATGGTAAATTTCAAATAAACCCACAATCCTCTTGAGAGGCTATAGGTAAATCACTGTAATACCACGGCTGTAAACTGCAGGTAACAATAATATATAGAAATAATGCCTTCTCCTTTTGTGCATGTATGTGTATGTATGCATGTATGTTTATCTTATGGGTGAATTTTCATCCACTCCCAGTGGCAATTGGTTATTTTCAGTGCTGTCCTAAGACCGCAATTATGAAACTTGCGTGATAGTAAAGAAGTATAAAATACCTGTCATGAAAGCCTAAGTGTCATGGTTTTTAACCCCCGACACAAAAAGAGGGGTGTTATAAGTTTGACCGCTATGTGTGTGTGTATGTGCGTGTGTGAGTGTGTGTGTGTGTGTGTGTGTGTGTGTGTGTGTGTGTGTGTGTGTGTGTGTGTGTGTGTGTGTGTGTGTGTGTGTGTGTGTGTGTGTGTGTCTGTCGGGTGCACCGATTTGCATGCGGTTTTTTTTTATTTAAAAGCAGGTTTCTTGGCGATGGTTCTTAGACATGTTTCATCAAAATTAGTCTAGCTGTTTCAAAGTTATCAGCTCTTTTGTATGCTGCGGAAGGTATCTTAGATTTAATTGCGTTGGGGGTTTTAAATTTTTAATTTCTAGTTATACTATGATATTATTACCTGTAAAAAACGTAGTTTACCTGATGATCTCAATGGAGGCCTTATAGTTACTGTCTGTCGGTCCGTCCGTATGTCACAATCACTTAACTCTAATATTATAAGAGCTAGTATATGTACGAAATCTTGGAAAGTTAAGTTTATTATTATTTTTTAGAGCATTTTCAAGATGTATGTATCTTGAGTTTAAGCTAAGGACACTTCCTAGATTAGTCTTTAGTTTAGTTCCTAGTTTCTTAAGTACCACCTAAGTCTAAAGTACTTTGTTTAGTATGTCCCTAACCTTATATGAATTATTATTATTAAAAATTGCATGTCTTTGATCCTGTTCTACAATCAGACTGACTTTAAATTTGGTTTACACATCCATACTTTCCAGTCAACATAAACTAGAAGCAGTGAGTAAAACCTTCGATATTAATTTTTGGGTAAAGTTATATTAACTTTACGAGTATGTATGTGTGTTGGGGTCCAATCTTGCGAATAAATTTTGATTTACTTTAGTGGTCAGACTGACTCAAAATTTGGTAGAGGAGTATTATAGGACAGTCTATCAATTAACTTTTCTTGTATGCGTGTTTGAATCAAACTTTGCTAATGGATTCAGTTATTTTCATGATTGAATCGACTAATAAGTTATTTCCTCAATATACGACAGAGTCAAATAGAGAAAGAGCATCTATTTATTTAGCTATATTTGTATGTATCTGCGTATGTTCCTATGCAGCCCTAATAGTCCAAGAGGTGGCACCAATTTTTGGGTAGGTGTTTGAGGCAAGCTGATAACTTGACACATACTTTTCCTATTATACCCCAACACGAAACTGCAGACCTGCTGGTGAGTAGCGGGGCTAAATGAACCTATGAATTTTTATTTATTTTTTTGTTTCCAATAATATATTTGAGGCAATATGCAATTTTTATATGTTGTAGTTTTGAGTAGCGGGGCTAAATGAACTTTTGAATTTTTATAATTTTTTTTTTCCAGAAATATATTTCAGGCAATATGCAATTTTTATATGTTGTAGTTTAATGTTTAAAGAATTAAAAAAATAAATAAGCCAGACGATTGCCAGGCGCGTGCAAACATATTTTTCAAAAAAAAATGTATTTGAGGAGACTTGAAATTTTAATAGGGTATTATTTATAACTAAAAAATAAGATTCTCAAAAAGACAGGTCATTTTGGTGGGACTTTCTACCTGCCAGGTGATGTAACAAATGATGTATAGGTGCGAGTGAGTAGCGCTATTAGACAAGCTGTAGTGTAAAACTAATTACGAAAAACCGGCCAAGTGCGAGTTGGACTCGCGCACCGAGGGTTCCGTACAAATTTATATGTATCTATGAACATCCAGTCTTAGCAGACCCCTGCTCCTAAGCAAAATGTGCGCAGTGTGGGATCATTGTAGATTGGTTACTGATATAGACAGACAGACAAAAAATTACGCTTTTCGCCATTTTTCCTTTCTGTGCTATAAGACCTCGCTTCGTACCAAATTTCAAGATTCTGAGTTTACGGGAAGCACCCTGTAGGTTTTAATTCCCTTGCGAGTGTCGAAAATTTGCGGCATAAATGGTTGTGTCTTTTGATTGCGTTGGCTTAGAAGTTTGATTTTTTCACAGCTCCAAGGGACAGTTAGTAGACCTGATAATTTGATATAGAAATAACTCTAAGGACTCGCAGAGAGCTTTCACCGTGATGTACATTTGAGATAGGGCAGCAAGAAAACTATCAGAAAGATCATTCCTAATTGATTAATTTTGTATTATAAAAATAAACTAAACTTTGTAACTAATTTCAGGGTTGAGTGGGACAAATTTTTAAAAAATTTGACAAGCTATACTAAAGTGGACCAGTGGATGGTGAGACATTTCTGTTTTTTTTTCCCATACACAAAAATAGCAATCCCATCACACATCAGGAGTTCTCTCAGTGACACAGGTCTCTTCTCAGAATGTAAGAACCTGGGACAACAGTAATTCCTCCGCGGGTCCAGTGCGGATTGGAAACTTACACACACCGTCGAATTGTTTTGAAGGTGTAATTTCAAATGTTAAAAGCACATATAAATTCAGAAACGCCCGTCCGTCCGTCCGTCCGCCCGTCCGCGGCTTAGCTCAGAGACTATTTTTTTTCTCGTCTAGCCTTAGGTATAGTGTGTGGTATCGTTGGATAGGTCTTTTAAAATCACAATCACTATCATCATTACTATAGGTACATAGTATAAAATAAAGTCGCTTCCTGCTGTCTGTCCCTATGTATGCTTATATCTTATAACTACGCACCGACTTTTGATGCGGTTTTTTTTAATATATAGAGTGATTCAAGAGGAAGGTTTGTATGTATGATACATGCATCATATAGTTGCACCCGTGCGAAGCCGGGGCGGGTCGCTAGTCAACAAATATTTTATTTTTATTTTTTACTCTTTCTCCATTTCTTTTTCTGTGTTACTGTTTGTACTTACTAAAAATATTGAACTTTCAGATTCACAATGGACTCAAAATGTTATAATGCGTTTGTATCCAGTAATGTCCATTGAACAAACTATTTTTCATATTGTAACAGAATTGTTGGGTGAATATTCAGCTTTTTTTTTTCATTAACTACCATTATTAAAAAGAATGATGGTTAGGGTTAACTTTTTTATGAAAACTTAAGACAGTACCGGTATTGAATCTAGTCTATGCGACTTGTCCTTCGGTTATAGTAATAATCAACGAATGGTTATGAGGTTTGACCGAGCCGTCAAAACGCTCGAATATTCACCCAGATGCGAAGAATCACTCAATCAATTGCTTGCTACTTATACTGAAATAAAAACTTTCATAATTAGGTTGCTTTGGGTTCGTAAACAGGTATTAATTTACTACCATTATTTAAAAAAAATGTTGGAGTTCAAGAACATGTCCTGCAAGACTCTGAAAAACTGTCTTATTGCCGATAAAAATAGAAATAAATGAAAAAATTGTACTAAAACATTGTTGACTTTTCTGAAATATAATTTGTGTTAGAGTTATGCACCCTAGATGGATAACTGAGTGCCGAGATGGAAAGTTGGCACCTTGTCAATGCTGCTGCCGCGTGCTGGTGCCGAATGACAAAAAATAATCCAGTTGCCAGATTGTTTTACATTTTGCTTTCCATGAGGCGTGATTGTTATCAAACGCAAGCCTATATTGTATAAATAAAAATGTTCACTTATTTAACATATTTCAAAATGTAAAAAAATGAGTGATATCTGCCGCAAAAAACTACACTATCCAGCTAATTTTGATGCTGACTATACTACTTCGGCAAAAATAGTTTTACTTATATTAGAAATATCAAAGTTGTGTTTAAATATTTTTTATATTTTCCATTCCGTTATGGTCATATTATAAAGCTTATGAAAAATGGTAGGTGGGTCTTTATTTTATTTTTCGGCCAGTATTTTTTGTAATGTGCTCTTCAAATATTTTTTTTACAAGAACGGTAAACTGCTCGGTTTTATTATTAAACATTTAAATAGGTACATAATTAAGCTTACATTTAAAATTATCACTACGTATAAAAAGTAATCATTATTATCTATAAAGTAGGTAACGCAGTGGACATGCATGTCCCCGCCATTTGTATGGAAATTGGTGTATTCTCCGCTGAGTTACCAATTTTTTTCACAGAATTTCTTTAATTTTAAAGTTTTTTTGCTTTAAAAGATTAAATTTAGTTATTTTAGTTTTTATAAAAGTTATTTACACTTGAAAAAATCACCAGGTATGCCTTATATTGCACAAAAGATTAATGGCTGAAAAATAAAATAATGGCCCAGGTAACGAAACCGGGAAAAAAATTTGGGCCATATTTTTTTTCTCCTAGTAGTATTGAGAAAACTCGTGATTCTGAGTATAAATCACATATAATTTTCCGAATTAAAAAAAAGTCAAAGATACAACAAAATAAAAAATACAACATACAGTCAAGGGCAAAAATATGTATACACTTTAGTACCTTGTCACTTTAACCACTGTGACAGTTCATATATGGCAGTTCAAATATGACGAAAATAGACAAGGTACTAAAGTGTATACATATTTTTGCCCTTGACTGTACAAAAAGAAGTGAAATCCCACTACAAAAATTTCCATTTTAAATGTTGCCAAGATCTTTATATAGAGCCAAGCTTTCTAACTATACACGCCCTAACTTCACAAACTTTACAAATTTTAGTCAAAATTATGTGGCTTAGCCGTTTTGCTACTACAAGAACTATTGTATGATAGAAAAGTAATAAACAGCAATAAATTGATATAAATAAATAAGAATAAAATTTTCACTTTATTTACGTGTGACGGTAGCCAAACGGCCAAGCCTCATAAATTTTGACTAAGGTGCAAACTTTGTGAAGTTAGGGCGTGTAGAGTTAGAAAGCTTGGCTCTATATATAAGATCTGATAATGATAACTTATTGACAGTGCGAGGAATATGGTCTGGTCTTGGCAACATTTTTTTTGTGGGATATCGTTTGTCCTAAAATCAAATGCCATACCACTTTTGCCCTACTTCAATACTTTTGACACATCATACATTTGTCATAATGATTATTTGCCATAATGATCGTATGATCTAACGATAAGTAGACCCTGGAATTTTGTCGTAATGACGTCACAATAAGGTAGTTTGGGGAGTAAATGGAATAGCGGAGCATAATATTATATTAAAATTAATCTTTACCAAGTTGTCAGTTTTAACCTATAAAACCTATGTATATTTTGACCTTAGATATAAAATGATTCCTTTATTTAGTATGTCACAGTGATTGTGATGCTGAATTAAAATATTTTTTACCAATAAATATCTTGTAAATATGGCTTTTTGAAAGTAATTTATCCATTTTGACGACCCAGTGGCCTAGTGGTAAGATAACCTGACTACGAAGCTTGTATAAAAAATAGGAGTGCATGTTTAGGGTCTCGGGTGTTCAATATGTATTTTTAGTATGTATCTGCCAATATAAGTATGGTTATCTGTTACCTTATACCCATAACACAAGCTATGCTTACTTTAGGACTGGGTCAATTGGTGTGAAGATCCCCTGATATTATTATTTATTAATTGACATGGTATGTATTATTGATCAACAATGTTAGTACATACACGATTATGACAACCAGTATTAGGATATGTGTCTATAAAGACATCTTATGATCATTAGTAGTTAAGAAAATAGTGCAAGTAAGTATTAGGTACGATATTCAATATTAGGATAAACAATACTATAGCATTCACATTAGGGCAAACGTTATTATGGCAAAAGATCATTATGACCAAAGTTATTATGGAATTTACAATTAGGACAAAGGATATTATGGATTTCCACTCGTTCCCTAAATATCAGAATTGCATAATACTAGATTGCCGACTTACCCTATTTCTAAAATACCAAAGTCCCAGAATACCAGACTTTCGTGTCACCGTGTTTTTCTCTATGGTTACCTGTCAAAATTTAGAAAAAAAATAATTCCGAAGGTTTAAAATCCCGAATGCTTCATTTATCCGAATGCAATTTTTTCTGAAACTGTAAATATTTCAGGATTTTTATAAAACAACCCTAACCTAACCTAAAAGGTTCTACACGATGGTTCTGAAATAAATCCTGAAATATTTACATTTTCGGAAAAAAATGCTTTCGGACAAATGAAGTTTTCGGGATTCTAATCCTTCGGAAATAAAATTTTCTAAACATCGATAGGATCCCTTTCTCTATATAAGATTGCCACAAAAGCTTGTTTTCTATACACCATGTTCAATTCAAAACCGAATTCCCATAATAGCAGATAGTGAAATCACCAGGCTCGTCAGAGAGGTCGTGGTCGTCGTGGGGAGGCAAGGGGGTCGTGTTGAATGAATCGGAAACGCAGTCTAAAGCGCAATCGCAATCAGCGTGGGACCATTCCTGCAGCGTCGTCTTGTATCCAAGCTGCAGTACCGTTGGTGGACATATACCTGTCTCGGTTGGTCTCGAAGACGACGACGGAGAAGGTCGTAGAACGTCCGCGAGGCGGCACGGGGTTGATTACAGGGATCCCAGCAGCTCGAGTCTCAAAGGGCTTTCAACTTTAGCTCATTTAGGCTCCAAGTGCCTGCCAAGCACCTGCAGATGTTCCTGCGCTTCGACTTCTGGCTGGAGGGTGTGGTATTCCGTCGCGTCGTTTTAGGAAAGCGACGAAGACGCCTTTCAAAAATCCCTAAAGAAAATAAATAAATAAATAGTTGTATTATTTAAGTTTATAAAAAGTTATTTGTATTTTTGAATTTTAGAGCGCATTGTTGTTATACTGTAATGTTGTAATTTTTAGAGATGAAGAAATAAATAAATATATTTTGATAGTACTTAATTTTTTTTTGATAGTGTTGTACGAGCCTGGTGATTTCACTATCTGGTATTATGGGAATTCGGTTTTGAATGAAACATGGTATATTGGAAACAAGCTTTTTTGGCAATCCGATGTAGAGAAAAACACGGTGACAAGAAAGTCTGGTATTCTGGGAATTTGGTATTTTAGAAATATGGTTAGTCGGAAATCTAGTATTTTGAAATTCTGATACTTAGGAAACAAGCGTGGATTTCAATATAAAACCCAAAATCTATGATAGAATACCTTCTTTCCTACCGTCCACCTCCCGAGACCACCTAGGTGAACTGTTGAAAAAATATTTTTACTACCTTTCACCTTCAATTTATTCAATTTCGTATAATTTATATTATATTCTATGGATTTTTTATTTTGTTAATAATTAATAATTATTACTATCTAAACCAAAGCCAG
This sequence comes from Archips xylosteana, assembly GCA_947563465.1. Taxonomy (NCBI): domain Eukaryota; kingdom Metazoa; phylum Arthropoda; class Insecta; order Lepidoptera; family Tortricidae; genus Archips; species Archips xylosteana. The sequence goes on along the minus strand of OX387366.1, from coordinate 2,053,362 downwards.
CGAGCGATCAAAGCGAGCGAGCAAGACCTATCGGAGCGTTAGCGACTCGGTGTAGTTAGGTGCAAAGGCTTTGGTGTTAGTTATTTTTTTTTATGACCACCCGGAAAATCTAATTTGTATTACTCTGCCTAAACTTGAAACCTGAAGAGTTCTGATAATAGGAGGTACGCCGTATTGAAAACAAGGTGTACGGTGGAAACGAAAAATTTTCCTTCTAACACCCAGGTCGTCAAAGGTGAACGGTAGTAAAAAAAATTTTCAACGGTTCACCTAGGTGGTCTCGGGAGGTGAACAGTGGGAAAGAAGGGGATAGAATGTATGCACCGAAGGAGTCCCGCTTTATCCTGTCGTCGGTCAAGCTATTCATCGATTGAGTAAATAGGTAAGTATTTTGTGTAAGTATATTTATACAATACAGAAGGCTAAAGACTTGGTATATCGACCAATTCCATGGAAATACAAAATATAAAAAGTGGGACAAGGGTTTTTTCCGAAATGAGTAGGTATCCCAATTTTCATTGCGGCAAAAATACCGCCGTCATTATATAGCGGTGATATACAGTGTTTTCTTTTGTCGCCACCGCCGCATGCAATAGAAATAGTGGGAGAATCAGTCCCAGTATTTCTATAAATAGAAATTCATAAATTATGAATTATAATAGAAATAGTCGGATCCACCCCCAATTCGCGGGAATCTCAACGATTCCTACCAATTGGTTGAAATGCAGAGAGAATACCGTTCAGATTATGATATCCGAATTTGTTTTGGAGTCGTGTTCCATATTCTATATAAGGAAGTAAGTGTATTCCCAGTATTCCTACTATTTTATAAGAATTTGTATAGAATAACTATACTTATACGAATACTGGGTACACCTAATTGGCTAGGTTCAAAGTTATGACTGAACCATGTATAATATTAATTTTGATTACAAGACTGAACAAGTAAAGTCAAAACTCCAAAACAAATTTCACCGGATCCAAATGATATGAGAGGGAATAATAAGAAAGGCTAGCAAGGTTATCCAAGCGTATTCACGGTGTGATGCAAGCATAGTTCTTTTCTTTGTCTTCATAGTATTTTGCTTACATCTAGCAGCAATACGCTTGAATACATTACTGGTATGAAACGGTACAGGCCAGACAGTTCAGCAATAAAGCATAATAATGTAGAAGTATTGTCTACGAATACAGCAGTACCAGTCTTGAGATACTCCGAGAAGAACCCGAAATTTATGAGGAAAATACGCCCTAAATCCGATACTTAATACATTTCAAAACAATGATGATGATGTTAGGTACTCTCCATCTGTGAGCACTCGTGCCATTTCCCGTAGGTTTCTACGTGCCGACAGTTTCAACGGTGCTGTTGCCCGTCCGACCTACTGGGTGCCACATGAACTGTGCTATGAAATGCACCATATTCCTGCTATCTTACCTTACCTTTTAAAGCTATGGATTGAAAGCATAGCAACCAAATAATCTGCACACCATGTTTGCACACTTGGTAATTGCCTACACGCAGCATGGACCTTCCGTCCTTCTCAGCTTTGCGCAGTAACCATGCAAAATATTACCGCATGCATCACCAAGCCAAGTCCTCGAAAGTTAACTTCCAGCACGAGAAGACTGGTAGATGTAACAAAATACGAAGAGGTTTAGTACCTATCTAAAATTCAAAGAGATAGTTGTGACACTCGCATGCAACGCAATAATTATCATGAAGTATGTAAACGAGAGCATCCGATATGGTTACCAACTTGAGCACGATATCATACTCGTGAGTTTCCAACTTCAAAGCCAAAAATCACATTAGACTAGTTTCCTTAGACTCTATCACGTTTCATCTATTTTATGCCATGTGATACACTTATGTTTACCTAGAAAACTGAAAATTTTAAGGCAAAAGTACAGTTGATACAAAATTTCGGGACCCGACAAAAAAATGTGAATATTATGTTGTAGGTAACTCCAACAGCCTAGAAAAGTGTCGCAAAAGATTTTCGCTAGTTGGCGCTGTCCATTTGTATGTGTGTGTGAGGCTCTAGTGTCCGTATAAGGCTGTAAATGACGCCTAAAGTTGTACCAGATTTTCTCAGAATTGACACACTTTTGTCATTCGACTGTAGTCTCGAAAAATCGGCCGTTCAAAATTGATTTCGCAAATAATAAAATTAACCATTGGTATTGTAAGTATACTCTAAAAACTACAAAAAACCATGAACATTTCGACATTTTGATTACAACGCCATCTAACGGGACTTTTACAGAGAGCTAACGTAGCGTTCCACCTTAATAACACATTTTATGCAGCTTACATCCATCATGACTCGTAACAAAATAACAAGCGTTGGTTCAACATTATTCTACATTTCAGCACATTTTTATATTATAATGTTTTACGCTCAACTGCGGCATTCGTGCCTCCCTGACTTTTCTCGCCCCATTTAATTCTCGCTTGCCTTTTCTTTTCACTTTCCCTTTTTCTCAAGCTAAGCCTTTTACGTTTTGCCACTTATGATATTTCCTTGGTGATGTTTTATTTCTTTATCGAGTTAGAAGGCTCCTGGAGCTTCGCTCCCTAAGCGTAATTGAAGCTAAAGGTTTAACTTTCATTAATATTGATGACTGAATCGCGGAAAAAAGTCGTGATAAACTGGTTTGACCTATTGGCAATGGGCCCGCGTGAGAACCACATCCCATGCTATCTTATTCTCAGAAGAGTCCTATACCCAGCAGTGTGCAGTGGGACGTATAGAAATGATGATGCTGATGACTGTTGAGGCTTAGTGTGTGTGTGTGTGTATGCTAAGAGTGTGCGCGTGGTCGTCTATGTGTGTGTGTTTGATTGTTTGCTAAATAAGTTGCGGGTGAGCAAAGTAATTGTTTCAATTCATTAATACCTAATAATAATTCTTTACTCAAAATAGGTTTTTACAAAATAAAATCTTAAGTCTAAACAAATTAATAGTGAAGAATGATACATAGAATACAGTGTGACACACGGCCGTTACGACATCCTCGTTCACACGGCGATAAAGCGCATCAGGCGTAAACGTTACGATCGATGATTACGCTGCGACCCGTGAGCGTAAAATTTATCTATTTACGGCCTTTAGACGTAAAATTACGGCTATTAGTGGCTATTTGGCGGCGTTAATTTGGAAGTTACGCTTAATTGTGGACTTGTGACGATTTGTGGCTCAATATTGAAATCATCGTCATCATCATATCTAGCCTGGTGAGATTTTAAACGTGTAACCAAATTAGTTTAACGACCGCTTTAGCCTAGTTGGTAGTGACCCTGCCTACGAAGCAAGAGGTCCTGGGTTCAAATCCCGGTAAGGGCATTTATTTGTGTGATGAGCACGAATATTTGTTCCTGAGTTATGGATGTTTTCTATGTATTTAAGTATTTATTTACCTATATAAGTATGTTTATCGTCATCTAGTACCCATAGTACAAGCTTTGCTTAGTTTGGAACTAAGTCGATTTGTGTAAGATTGTCCCCTAATATTTATTTATTTGTTATTATTAGTGTTTATAAGTTAATGCTGGACAATATGGGGCGTTTATTTAATTTGAGGTGCCCATAAATTCAGTAATAAAGCCATGGTAGGCTTGTGATTTGGCCTATGCCCTTTCATTCTGAAAGGAATCCTTTGACATCCCTAAATAGTAGTAATATTTGAGTTTTCGTGCCTTTTTATTTATATTTTTGAATTTTACAGCGCATTGGTGTAATTATTATTGAGGAATAAATAAATAAAATAAAGCCTTTTTGGGGGCCTTGGCCTTCCTACGCCACGTCACCAATTCCCAGAACATAGATCTATTAAAAGGCAAAGGCAAGAACTTCGCGTATAATACAGTCATGCGATAAATCATATTCCCATTTAGTTTTTACCTCATTCGCGAAAATCTCGCCAACCTGCAACAAAGAAACACATTTGTCATAAATTTGCATACGTATTAGTGAACTTACAAAAAAGCAAAGCGCTTAAAAATATATTAGCATGGAACCTGATAGCTCCATTTACGAATCTGGGAACTTTCTACAAAAAAAAGTAATTAAAAATACTTTTAGGAAGCGGCCGACCGAAATTAGGTTGGCCGAAACCAAACCGTCGTCGTTCGTCCTAGTTTCGGCCGAAATTACAGCCGAAACTGATTTTTTTTAGGTGTTAAACACGACATGTTGCTTTATGAATAAGGTCTCGATCCTGTGCATAACAACTCGCTCATTTATGTAGGTTAAGATATTAGTGTTATGTAATTTAAGGTAATATGTTAGTAACATTTCATTGAATTATACCTAATACTTTTACCGCGCTTCTCCTTAATAACGACAATAACACTTTCGACATGCTAAAAATACAAACATTATACATACAGAAATAGTGTTATAAAAAAAAAGATAACATGTTTAAAATATCGTAATTCATTGATATGGACCTCCCCAAAGTAATGCTTGAATCAACCAATTAGTTAACACAATAATAAACGTAAAAAAAAACGAGTGTGTAACAAAAATAGTTCTTTGCATACAAATATAATATTCATCATCATCATTTATTATTATTGTCAGCGAAAAACAATAAACAATAATAGTTTCGGCCAACGATTGGCTAAACGAAAGCTAGAGCTGAAACTAGACTTCTCGGCCGAAACCGAAACTGACATGTTGGTGGGTCGCTATTTAGGATAACATGAAGTTAGAGCTATCTCCATGTTTCACTGTATTTAATTTTACAGTCTAGTAAACCTAAACAATGAATTAAACAGCTACGCGTTAATCAAATTTGTACAATGTAGCCTGCTTAGGTAGGCAACATAAATTAAAGCCGTATTGATGGGAACATTGCCAACAAGTTGGGAGGATAATCCCAGTACAAATAAACAACCTTTTACTTTGTTATTTCGCAACATCACGTGCAAGATAGAAAATATACCAAATTACATTTAAAATTTACCATGAGCTTTACGGTGAAGGCAAACATTGTGAGGAAACCTGCGCACTGCGAAGAAATTCAGTGCTGAGTGAGCAGTTCCCAGTTCGTATTGGGCCCGTGTGGGAAGTTCAAACCCTCTCGTGCTGAAAGGAAGTCTGTGCCAGGGCACAAAAGGCAGCAGCTCTGTGCTGGCAGTGGGGCGCATGCATAGGCTAGGATTACTATAAAATTAATGATTATAATCATGCACAGGGATTAGTGTTAAAAGCATATCTACTGTGTTAAAAAAGTAGTTATTTTGAATACTTTAAGAGTAATTAATTAAGTAATTAATATTGTATATCCGTTTGAAAAATAAATTCTCTGTTGAGTTTCTTGCTGGAAGCTTCTCAACAGGGTTATTCCGAAACCCCCATCTCAATTAGGTCACCATATGAATTAGAAAATAAAGTAAATGCCCATTACGCGTCTAAGATCCCTTCCGCAGCTAACAAAACGCACTCCCAGTACAACAGTGCATCTTCTTGAAATAATACACCATTTTAATTTAGACTTTACTTAATTTCCGAAAAGTCTAAATTAAAATGGTGTATTATTTCGAGTTGATGCACTGTTGTACTGGGAGTGCGAAAAGAGCTGATAACTTTGAAAAGAACCGATTTTGATGACACATGTCTAAGAACCATCGTCAAGAACGCTTTCAAACAAAAAACCGCATCCAAATCGGTTCACCCAAACGGGTGGGGGGTGTCAGTTTAAGGGCTATGATGCCACAGACAGACACACACACACACATACACGTAGCGGTCAAACTTATAGCTCCCCTCTTTTTGTGTCAGGGGTTAAAAAATATTTTGACATTGACTTGTAGACAAGGAATAAAGGTTTTGGAGGATTTTGTTTTAAAACGTTGGCGAAGTCTCAATCACTAAGCTAATGTCATGTCTACTAATATTAAAGGTAAAATGAACGAATAAATGTAATATTATCTTTATTATGTCCCCAAATCTGACCACGTAACTGACAAACAAAAGGCACATGACACCTTACGGACGGATACAATTACACGCAGAACAAGATGTTAAACTATACTTGACATACGTTAAATAAAGCACACGGAAATTAAGAAAATAGTTAGTTAATATTGCAATGGGCATCATTAGAGAGCTCAAGGTCACTCAGAGGGCGATGGAGAGGGCTATGCTCGAAGTTTTTCTGCGGGATCGCATTAGAAATGATGAAATCCGCGCAAGAACTAAAGTCACCGACATAGCTCGAAGAATCGTCAGACTCAAGTGGCACGCAGGGCACATCGCTCGTAGTGATGGCCGATGGGGCAAAAAATTGTCAGACCTCAAAAAAACAATACAGCTAGTAATCATAGTTCCAGTCATAGGAATTTAATGACAGGTAGTGAGTTCCTTTATCGATAAAATAAACTGTCGATGCTTTTCCCATATAGCAGTGATCGCTCCAAGTTTTTTTGGGAAAAAATAATTATTAGAAATTATAAAAATGAAACAAAAAAATATATCAATTCTCTTCTTTTTTATCCTCGTAAAGCCCACGTCATAATTTGAAACTTAATGTCAATCAAGAGAAGTTGACATTTGCTTTGAAGTATGTTTGTATTAAATTTAGCATGTTCGGCCTTACGAGGTTATTGTAACTATTTTATAGTGCAATGGTACTCATTACCCAGCTATCATTTAAAATATGCTTTGTGTACCTAAACCTTATCATATTTGTCTCCGAAATAAGACTTACAAAATAATACAAACTACAAACAAAGCTGGGGGCGATCACTGGTAGGTATATGGGAAAAGCGTCGATAGTTGAGTTTATCGATAAAGGAACTCTCTACTTGTCATTAAATTTTGCCCATTAAATTCCTATGTCTGATCATAACCATCATTTATCATTCATACCGTTGCAGTGAAATCCCCAATCAACCTTTCCGTCCACTCTCAGAGTGCTTCGTTAATAGTCAACACTGAATCTGTCAGGGCCTGACAACTACCCAGCTAAGTTAACAGGCAGTTAAACTCCAGTTAAACACCTGTCGCTTAAGCTGACAGACTGACAACGGAGGATAAAGCACGCTTGGTTTTGCCGTACGAGGGTGCGCTTTCATAAACGCGTAGCGGAGACAGAATCTGACCAATCCTATTAGTTGAAATCCATGTTTAACTTGCGCCTCGTGTATTTGCTCTGCTAGAATTCCACCCTTAATTTAAGGTACAAAAGTAGAACTGTGTAATAAAGTTAAAAATGTATAAAATGCTGGGTAAAATCCCACACAATAACCATTCCTATTTTTTATAACATTAAATACCTAATATTTTTAGCTCCAGAATTATAATCTCCAATCTCTAAAATGTATAAAATTAAAGTGCATCACGTGCTTGACAATTATTTAATGAAACATTTAACAAATCTGACATGATTGAACCTGTTTATAAAACTAAATCAACTTGAATCATAAAAATACAAATCATACGCATGCGTATTTTTTTAATGCATTAATTATTTTGGTTAGTGTTACATTTCGGTTCTAAGTATTAACTTGTCATTGCAAGTCTGTTCTTGTTTTCGATATCTTGTCAATCGCTCAAAGGTTAATTTTATGTGTTTTTATACAACATAGAGTTGTCCACCCATACTTAAATATAATAAATGTGAAAGTGTGTTTGTTTGTTTGTTTATTTGTCCTTCGTTCACGTCAAAACTGAGCGACGAAGTACCGTGATTTTTTGTATGGATGTAATTGAAGGCCTGAAGAGTGAAATAGGGTACTTTTTATCACGGGAAAATATCTCATTCCCACGGGATAACACGTTTTGATCTACTTTAGCGGGGTCGAAGCCGCGGGCATCCGCTAGTGGAGTTTTAAAAGCAAAACTAAATACAATATTAACGTGATGGTATAAAAACATCACCAAAAAGTTATATTAGGCATATACTGAAAAAAAACCCAAATATTGTAAACCCAAAAGCGACCAACTGATTCGGCAGTAAAAGATAATGAATTACAAACAAATGTGCGTTAGGTTCAGCTATGCTTGTTATTGTAACGATTAATAATAGATCCACGTCTAAATATAGAATAGGATAATATAGCCGGTTGCCGGTGGACAATAAATCTATGAAGATTAGAACAGTACGAAGTGATTTACAACATCGGAATTTTACACTTTACGATTTTTTTACAGATCCATTCTTCGAAGTTGTTTTTTTTTTAATTACTTTTGAGACGAGAACATAAGTAAGTACAGAAAACAGCAGAAACAGCAAATCATAAATTCATACTAATATTATAAATGTGAAAGTGTGTTTGTTTGTTTGTCCTTCTTTCACGTCGAAACTGAGCGACGGATTGCCGTGATTTTTTACGTGGGAATTGTTGAAGGGTTGGAGAGTGGCGTAGGCTTCTTTGTATCACGAGAAAATATCTCATACCCACGGGAAAACACGTTTTAATCTACTTCAGCGGGGTCGAAGCCGCGGGCATCAACTAGTTACATATAATTATATTTCAATGAAACGAACCTACTTTCTAGGTTTTTATTATGACGGTTTTTATATAAACAGGAAAAGGAAAAGAGGAGCTCGATAACAAACACCGTGACACGAGATTTTTAATGTTAGAAATACTTTAAAAAATACTTTGAAAAGGTTGTATATTTTTCATGGTATAAACTTCAATTTCAATTGATCCCTCCACGCGTTCCTGAGAGACAGCAAAGTTATCCTGAATAGGTATCTGAAATTCGAAAATGAATTTCATTTTTTAAAACATCTAAAAAGTTTATTTCCAAAACCTAACCAAAACCAGAAGATTTTTATAAAACTAACCTAACGATGTCGTTTTATTAAATCCTTTAAAATAAAACTTCTCGATGTTATTACCTGTTCGATATTTTAGTACATTCAAGTTATCAATTTTCGATATTTGGAAACGTGCCCGTAATCTTTTGTGCCGTGTAGCACTATTATTTTAGTTTTGATATACGAAACTTTAAACAACTAATCTATTAACGAGACAACTAAGTAACATTTCCATTGAACCAATCAAACGCGGTCAAACTAATTAGCAACATAATAAACATAACATTGTTATCCAAACAAACGGCAAACAAAACTAAACACTTTCTGATCAATAAACCCATGTGTTTAGGACGAACCTCGTTTCTCACGACACGGTGAACTCCTGACTGGTACCGCCAGTGACGGAGGTAGCGTGAGGATTGTCGGGGCAATTAAGTAAATAAACGTATAGATATCATAAGTAGTATCAACATAGATTATTTTCACGATGGAAAAAGGGCCAAGTTTTTTAAATGGTTTCATAACTTTAGAAGATATAAGTATTTATTGAATCAAGCGTTACTTTGCGGAGATCCATATCAATGAACTGAAACAATTACTTTGCTCACCCGCGACCTTTGTAATGGCTAGGTTTATGCAAGAAATGTGTATTCATGCAGTTCCTCCACCTTTACACTATACGAACACACACAAATCACACAAACCCAACTATCACCACCAACACATTAACTGACGCGTTTCGAACTCAACCAGAGCTCATATCCAGAGCAACACAATCGTTCACAATGAGCTTGTCCAATTTAAAATGACGCGCCCTACCACCGCATTCATGCACAGGATTTTTCATGTAATTTGTCAATCGTGACGTTGCACACTGATCATAGTTCACGGAATAGTCGACGCTCCCAAACAGATGAAGAGTCTTAATTAATATTTGCACGGACACATCAAAATCGACTGGTTCAGTAGAGGGGCGCGCGTAATTTTAGCTTAGACAAGCTCTACCAGATATCAGATTCAACCAGATGTTAGTGATCTAACATCTGGTAGCATGGTGAACGGTTGTATTGCTCTATTGAGTTCTACTGGTTGAGTCCGAAACGCGTGAGTTAATGTGGTGGTGGTGATAAATGGGTTTGTGTGATTTGTGTGTGTTCGTACAGTGAGAGGTGAAGGAACTGCATGAACACAATTTTCTTGCATAAACGTAGCTATCATAGGTCGCGGGTGAGCAAAGTAATTGTTTCAGGTCATTAATTATTAAGTACCATTTTGAGACATGCATCTAGCTAGTATTTAGTGCTTTTGACATTATATCGTTGTTTGCAAAATTAAAAGTTTACAAGTACTTTTCGTATAGAAATTTCGCAACTTTGGAAACTTCCAGTGAAGGCAGTGAAGGCGCTCCATTGCCTGAAAGTTTATCTGTATCCCGCGGGAACTATGCCATTTACTCAAGTTACGTAATTATTGATCATCTAGTTATTATTCTATTGCGTTTATTTTAACTGACTTCAAAGAGGAGGTCCTTAATTTATCGGAATATTAAAAAAAAAACAATTTTGAATGAGATTAACGTATCCGAATTGAATGGAGATCGGGGCTGTTAACGGATTAAAACGTCACAAATATATTGTTTAAAGTAAAATGACATATTGGGATTTCACATTTCACTATTCGTAAAATGGTGAAGAGATTTTCGTGGAAAACGTGGACGTGTAAAGGGTTCGGTTTTTTTTTTGAGCAAAATAATTTTATCAGTATTTACAATTTTCACAAACAGCTCATCGGTATGGACGACGTTTTTTAGGCAGGATTTTTAAAACAGATTTGGTTTTAGACATCCCTAAGCCGTATCGGTCCGGACTTATAATATTGTTGAAACATGTTGCAAGCAAAAATGGCTGTGGTGGCCTAGTGGTTTGACTCACGGTCTCTCAAGCAGAGGGTCGTGGGTTCGAGTCCGGGCTCGCACCTCTGAGTTTTTCGGAATTTATGTGCGAAATTACATTTTGTAATTTATCATGAGCTTTACGGTGAAGGTAAACATCGTGAGGAAACCTGCATACACCTGAGAAGAAATTCAATGGTGTATGTGAAGTTCCCAATCCGCACTGGGCCCGTGCGGGAACTACGGCCCAAGTCCTCTCATTCTGAGAGGAGGCCTGTGCCCTGCAGTGGGACGCATATAGGCTGGGATGATGATGATGAAGCACAATCGCATTCACGTCTGTCATTCATACTGTTTGGCCGTAAGAACCGGTCAAATATGTATATTATCTGGTCGTGCGCAATGTAAGGTTCTACGAGCAAGTGGGTCTAATAGTAAGTGAGCAAAAGTAAAATACCTCACGTGCCGTTTCATCATCTGTCTTTACACTCTTCTATCTATCAAGCTTTGCCTAGCTTACTTTGGGACTAGGTAAATTGGTGTGAATTGTCCCGTGATATTTATTTATTTATCTACAGCCATTGTCCGTCCACTGCTGGACGTAGGCCTCCCTCATATTGCGCCTATCGCAATTCCTGGGCTTCCCTCATCCACCCACCGCCAGCTGTCCTTCTAAGGTCATCAGTCCAATACACACACTACACACACTCCTCGCTGCGACAAAATTAACAATGCACAAGGTCTAGTAAAATGGTGGTAGTGCACGAACCTTTATAAGAATAAGAGAATGAGTGAATTGGAGTACACCGTCGCCGTCTTTGTCATCCCAGACTATATACGTCCCACTGCAGGGCGCAGGCTTCCTCTCAGAATGAGAGGGCTTGGGCCGTAGTTCTCACACGAGCCCAGTGCAGATTGGGAACTTCACACACACCATTTAATTTCTTCGCAGGCGTACGCAGGATTCCTCACGATCATCGTCGTCGGTCGTCGTCATAAACTAACTTTATCCAAAAATTATAAAATCAAATTTTAGATACAAAAAGTTTGTCTATAAAGTTTTACACAAACTGTTTTGAACTTTGCTCCAAATGATAAAAAATAAGCTTCAAGTACCGGTTCACTCTTTTTACTAGCTATTAACCTTAAAAAGTTCATGAAGCTATTTTAAGTTTCAGCAGTAAGTAGCAATTTAACGACAATGAAAGCTTTTAAGCGTGGAACTTTGTAATTCGACACGAGTTTCATCTGAGATTATGATTAAGCAAAGAAAAGTTGTGTAGGAACGTTTTCAGAATTTTCTTTTCCTATTTTTTTTATCTAGATACGTCTCAACATCATAATGTTGTCCATAGCTTTTTGATGTTTAGTAAACATTAACCGCCAAAGCGCACCGCAGGTTCTACGCCAACGACGGATATATCAGTCACGGCGTGCAAAGCGATATCTACCTACATGAATTTCTGTAGGGTTCAACCTCGCGTTTGACATTCCGATATCATGGCGTATAAATGAGAGCAATTATATTTGACAGAGCGTTGTAAAGGTTAAAACACAGCAATTCGTTCTAAGAACAAATAAAGGAAGGCACAGCGTTGGTAGGCCTCCCACTAGGTGGATTGGCGGTATCGCGAAAGTTGTGGGCAGCCGGTGAATGCAAATGGCACGTTCTAAGAGGGAGTTCGTATACTTTTGAAATTAACCACGAGCATTACGGTGAAGGAAAACATTGTGAGGAAACCGACACACACCAACGAACAAAATTAATGGTGCGTGAAGTTCTCATTCCGCACTATTCGCATACGCGGGAACTTCTGAGGGGAGCCTATGCCCTGCAGGCAGGTAGATCAAGTTGAGTTGCTAAAACAACTAAAATGAGACAAAAGCAGTGTTCTGTCACATTCTTAAGTTCTTCCTTGCTGCTATTTTTTTTTCCTTAGACTTTTTTAGTAGTACTGATTTGAATGCTTCCCACACAGACGACCCAGCAAAATTTTACACAATACCAACTCCATTCCAGGAACTGTTCACTACAAATCCCGGTTTAATATTACGAGACATAAAACGCCGTAATAAAGTCCCGCATCTTAATAAAAACACGTGATATTTTGCTTCGTTATCAAGACCTCTTGGCCATAATTCAACGGTAAATGCATACCTAAATTAAATATCTTTTCTTGTTTCACTTTTTCTGAGAAAAAATAGTCTCCTTTGTCTTTTTAACATTTAATTAACTACTAACTTTATCCCGCGGGTTCGCCGTTAGAAATCCGGGAAAAATATTTTGGTAACAGTTTTATAGCACAACTTTGGCTTGGACAACGCCATCTATGGACTGGGAATGCAGTTAACACGTCTTCTTGAAAGCCTAGTATAGTCGACCAAATAAATGCTTTACCATTTTTTATGACAAACCCAAATTAGAATTAAACCAATAAGGCTGATTGTCACATTGGCTTTTATGAAAATAGCATTTGAAGTTTTCAATCGTACAAGTGACATTGAGCCTTAAAAGTAACGTTCTTTGCCAGTGCCCTCTATTCTTCTATAAAGTAAAAATATTGTCCCTTTCTCATTTAGGTATAAAATTAGTAAAATAATTTATTGAATCAGGCGTTACTTTGCGGAGGCCCATATTAATGAACTAAAACAATTACTTTGCTCACCCGCGACCTTACGATGATTACGTTTATGTAAGAAATGCGTGTTCAAGCAGTTCCTCCACCTCCACACTGTACGAACACACAAACTCAACTATCACCACCACCAAACTACACTGACGCGTTTCGAACTCAACCAGAGCTCATTTCCAGAGTAACACAACCGTTCACCATGTTACCAGATGTTAGATCATTAATATCTATCTGGTTGAATCCAACATCTGGTAGCGTGGTGAACGGTTTTGTAGCTCTGAAAATGGACTCTGGTTGAGTTCGAAACACGTCAGTTAATGTCGTAATCGAAAGGTCGGGGGTGAGCGAAGTAATAGTTTCAGTTCATTTAGTAAAATATTAGTAGAAAAAAGTGCAAGTAATAAAATACTCATGTATGTATGTAAAGTGGTGCTAAAATGCCACATTTAAAAAAACTTTTTAACAAAAAAATTATACCGCCGAAAAAACTCAAAACTGGTACCTAGATTAATGTCAAACAAAAAGGTATTATTTTTCGTTATTCAGTTTTTTCGGCGGTTTAATTTTTTTGTTAAAAAGTTTTTATTTTTTACTTTTTTCCCACCCTCGGGGTAATTTTTTTTTTCAAATTTATTATAATACCAACTTCAAGGTATACCCTATCCAAATAAAAAAGAATTATGAAAATCAGACTACTCTGTAAAAAGTTATGCCTGGTCATACCTACAGTACGATCAGTGACTGAACAATCAATCATCCCCTGTTTTCCTACCCTTAGGGTAGGAATATTTTTTTCCAAATTTAAATGGGACCACCTTCAGGGTATAGGCTTTCCAATAAAAAAAGAATCATCAAAATCGGACTCTGTAAAAAGTTATGCGTGGACATACATAAAAAAAAAATACGCGTCGACTTGAGAACCTCCTCCGTTTTTTCGTCGGTTGAAATTGAAAACAAGGACATGGGGATAGTTTTTATCGGAAAATTGCATAGCTCCCGCGGGATACCGCTAGTATTTGACTAGTGTCAAATATCTTCATTCACAGTTTCAAACTTTTAACAACCAATTCCTATATTAGTTCCTTTAGTTCGAAGCTATTTGGGTCACCGTTAATCCTTCTGACAGCCCATCAGCTGCTTACAAACGTCAAAACAATGTCGTTTCATTCCTATGAATAAGTTTGGATTGGCTTGTTTATTATTTCTACTAAAATTCCCTTAATTTCATCATGTCTAATAGTGTTGCAAAACAATGTGATTCATGAAATTCGTTACTTTGTGAACGTATATCCCGTTGTCAATAGTTTTCTTCTGTCATGTAAAGTCGAAGGCATAAAAAAATGTATACAGCCATCGTGTAAAATATAATGTACAAACCTGGTACGGTATAGTGGCTTATATTTTTTATTTATATTATTGACGCCTGGTAACGTGCGGTCGAGTTCACCAATATATGCATTGCCAACCTTTCATAAATATCTATACATAGACCTTATGTCACCGTAAAAAGGTCTATGTATAGATATTTATGAAATGTTGGATGTACAGATATTGGTGAACTCGACTGTACATAATATATTTACCTACCTTTGACCTTGACTGTACAATATTTCTACTTTTAGCTAGGGTAAACCAGTGAAACAATAATACCAATTCAAGGTTTTTAAATTAAGTATCCGATATTTTTACTTCTCGTTTTATGTTATTAACATGTGTTTCTTTATAATATTAATTAGTATATAATTAGATCTAAGAATTCCTGACGTATGCATCTCCCACCCATACGACAGGTGAGCTCCGGACGGAGGACGCACCCGGTAATTTCGGCAGGGAACTCGTGGGAGCAACGGCGGAAGCCTAAACAGAGAATCGAGACTAAAAGTTTCTTCTCTGGCCCTTCAGCATTGGCTGGGTAAGGATCCGCTGGGCTCCACGTGACTCTTGTGAGACACTGGGGCGTCCAGCAGTCCGGGGGACACTCCTCGTCCCTCCGAATTATTATAACAGGAATACTATCGATGGAAGCGGAAACGAAAAGAGGTTAGCGCTAGGAGACAAGCGCTAAAAAACACACAGCATGCCAAAAAACCATCAGCCATAAAGGGTAGCCCCATCCAAAAGATGGCATACAAAGCCACACAATGGGCCCAAAAGATCTCCGACCCACCCTTCCATCGCAGGGCAAAAGAAAGGAAGCCCGTAGTTATAGATAAATGCATGTGACAGGAAATCCCACCAACCCAACCAATAGCTCTACATAATTATATAGAAACGGGCGAGGGTCGGTCAAGGAAGAAATCAACGGGTAAAAACATAAAAGACCGACCTGAGCACCCCCCAGTGCCCAGCGGGAGAATGCATGCTCTTCCCCCGGCCTTCCAGCAAATGGCTGAGGCAGGACACTGTGGGTAGATTAAGTCCCCTCCCTACCTCTCCCCTCTTCAAAATTTAAAGCACGCGTTTTTTGTATTGATAATCAATAGAGAAGGGGACTTGTGAGCGGGTTTTTTAGTCCGTGCACGTCGGACACTGTCTGGGCCCTCCCATTCCCAGTTCGTCAGAAGGGATTTTTCCCGAGCACAAGTCACCCTTCCTACCCTAAAGTAAAAAACAGCAAAGACTTCGCGCCTTCGGCCCCTCTGGCGACTCATTCAAAAAAAAATTAATATGTGTAGCTAAGACTAGTCATAATAAGTACAGGCGTACTAAGTGTTAATCGTGAGATATATGTACAGATAAAAAAACAAACAATTATTCAGCGAATGATTTTGTTATCTTGACTAAAACTTGTCTGTAAATATTTTTCATTGTGGTTTTTGATTAAATTTCTGTAGTCAGGCAATCAACGCGATACATTTTAAACATCAATGTCATCATCATCATCATCATCATCAGCCTATGCTCGTCCACTGCCGGACATAGGCCTCTCCCATGGCACGCCACTGAGCACGATCCTTGGCCACTCTCATGCAGCTCTTGCCATCCGCCTTGCAAAGATCATCGCTCCACCGAGTCTTTGGACGTCTTACGCTACGTTTGCCGATCCGTCGTCTCCATTCAATAACTCGTGTCATGTAACCCAACGGCTATCGGTTCTTCGGGTAATATGGCCGGCCTATTACCACTTCAGCGTACTAATGCGGTGGGCTATGTCGATAACTTTGGTTCTCTGTTGGATCATTTCGTTACAAATTCGATCTTTCAGAGAAACTCTGAGCATTTTATATGTATATTATGTTTCCACGTCAATGTGTGGAAACGTAATATACATATAAAAATGAAAAATTATTTCAAACACAAAATTATTTCTTAACATAAAGTTAAGAATGACTTGACTGATTTATTTCCTCTTTTTATTATACTCGTAGTTTTCTAAAACTTTGTAGAAGGGTCTTACGAAAAAAACTTTAATTAAAATTAAAAATTACAAAAAAGATCATCTATATATATAAAAGAAGAAACTGACTGACTGACTGACTGACTGACTGACTGACTGACTGACTGACTGACTGACTGACTGACTGACTGACTGACATATCAACGCACAGCCTAAACCACTGAGCCTAGAAATTCCAAATTTGGCATGTAGGTTCCTTATAAGGTCTAGGGGTGCACTAAGAAAGGATTTTTCAAAATTCACTCTAGGGTGTTTCATTTTTCAAAATTTTTGATTTTTCTTTGACTTTGCTCGAATTCTTGTTTCCACTCATATGTAAAGTTCATACGCCAAAAATCAGTAAAATCGATTATCATCTAAAGGTTGCACAGTTTGATGACTTGTATGTCAAGTAATGGATATCGGTGTATTACAGGATAGCAAAATTTTCAAGTTTTTTATCTGAAGTGGAGGGTTATAAGTGATTTAAGTGTGTCGTTTAAAAGATTGAAGCATATTTTAACGTAAATAATAAGTTTCCTTGTGATATTTTGTTAGGAGCTGGACTTCCTTCCAAGGAACAAGTGCTGTTGGTTTATTTTACACCATCACAAAGAAAAAAAAACTCTTTCGGACGCCACTAAGTAGACAAGTATTAAACTGCAAGAAGTGTGGAAGAAGGCTAATATATATGTCAAGACAGTAACCGTTTGAGCTAACGTTTAATAACTTTATAAGGAACACTTACCATAATTTGTTAAAGTTTTCCTTAGAAATTATCCGGAAGCGTAAGAGACAAGACAAAGTGGATGCTTATAAAATGTAGCATTAAAATCGATTAAAGAAATCAACATGACAGTGACCTTGGACTAAGAATGCTCTTCATTAAGTAGTCATCAAGTCATGAAGACGATGAAAATAATTCTATTCTCTGTACCACCAGCAAAAATGTCACGGCCTATTTATAAGTAAACTAAAATCTCTCGATTGGACACTCATAGCTGCATAGGACCGCGAACAACTCTCCACTCGGCAAGCTAGTACTTCGGTTATTACAGTTGTTAAAAGCCTTGGTCACGATGTCTCAGATGTTTCTATATCGCCGTCTACTAATCATCGAACTCGGGTGACCAAAAGAAGCGAAATGGCTCAAAAAATTTAAGCATCATTAACCTTTACTCTAACATTGAAACTGTAAATTGTTGCCATCAATCGCATCCTGTAAGATTCTAGAAGACAGAGTAACTATTCTTTATTTAATGATTCGATCAGCGACGAATAGCAGAAACAAGCATGCAACAGAAAATGCGTGGTCAAGCGAACCAAAGATGAGGTTGTAACTTGTGTAGTCTAAGTAGTAAATTATTTATTGAGTAGTTAATGTTCTATTTTATGCTTAATTTAATTTTATTTCACTTAAAAACGATGTGTGGCTACCATATTGTGCTATCTTTAAATAAAAGTAATTACTTCTTTTTTTCGATTCTTATTTAGAGCTGTTCATTCTGTGCAACCTCTAAACATGGTCTAATCCACTTGAAATTTGGAAAATATTCTATTAACATAAGCTAGAACCGGAAGCTGAGCAAAGACAGAAAAAATATCACAAAAATTTTTTTCACCTACAAAAGTGAAACACCCTAATTCACTCCCTAAGGGGGTGAAACGGGGGTCAAAAGTTTGTATGGGGAAACAAGATTCGTTCGACTATTTTATTCGAAACTTCACAGAAGTACTCCTAATGATAAATGAGTAAACACGTGTTTCAGGTTTTTTGAGAATTCAACCCCTAAAAGGGGGAAAAAGGGGTAACAAAGTCTGAAAATCAACATGGGTGTTGTTTCTATGGTTTATCGGGTCGCTGGTTATGAAAACAACAACGGTTTTAAAATCCGATGTGGCATACGTAAAATACCATCTCCCTGGATGGGGTGCGATGGGGTTGAAATGTCTAAATATCAATATGGGTGTCGTTTTTAAGGTTTTGCCCAAACCACTGGACCTAGAGACTTGAAATTTTGCACATAGATACCTTATACAATGTAGGCATCCACTAAGGAAGTATTTTTGGGAATTCCCACGGGAACGGGAAAAAACGGGATTTATATATTCGATTCCGAGTGACCCTATCTCAGTAACTATAATAACTAGACTCTTCAAATTTGATACACAAGTAGGTATTACATTAGTTAAAACATTAATTTCTGGATTTTTCAAAATTCCCACAGGATTAGGAAAAAACGGGATTTATATATTCAGTTCAAAGGAATCCTATGAACTATAATTACTAGACTCTTCAAATTTGGCATAGAAGTAGGTAATTATAATAGTAAAAAACAATTTAAAGGATTTTTGGAAACTCCCACGGGATAAGGAAAAAAAAGGGATTTTTCGTTTTACTGGTCGTAAAACTGCTGAAATTCAGCATGAAGGTTGCTTGGGGAGTGTAGAGGAGCATTGAGAGAGGACTTTACGAAATTCTCACGGGAACGAGAAAAAACAGGATTTATATATTCAGTTCAACGGAATCCTATGAACTATAATTACTAGACTCTTCAAATTTGGCATAGAAGTAGGTAATTATAACAGTAAAAAACTATTTTAAGGATTTTTGGATATTCCCACGGGATAAGGAAAAAACGGGATTTTTCGTTTTACTGATCGTAGAAAGCTGAAATTCGGCATGAGGTTGCTTGGGGAGTGTAGAGGAGCATTGAGAGAGGACTTTCTGAAATTCCCACGGGAACGGGAAAAAACGGGATTTTTCGTTTTATTGGTCGTAGAAAGCTGAAATTTGGCAAGTGGGTTCTTTGGGGAGTGTAGGGGAGCATTAAGAAAGCATTTCCCGGAATTTTTGCGGGATCGGGAAAAAACGGGATTTTGCGTTTTACTGGCTGTAGAAAGGTAAAATTTCAAAATTCAAAAGTTTATACAAAGGCCACAAAGAGCTCTTTAACCGACTTCAAAAAAGGAGGAGGTTATGCATTCCACTGTATGTATTTTTTTATGTAGGTATGGTCACCGATTTTTCGGTCAATTGTGAACTGAAATTATTTTTTTTTTAATCGAAATAATATAATATACTTCTGAGATGGTCCCAATTTCATCAAATCAGGATCTGATGACGGGTTGTCAGGGAAATCGAGGGCAACCTTCAAATTTTGTAGGCACGCATTACGTTTTTCATATATTTTCTCAAGCTATTTAAGTGTTTGCGTCTGGTAGATATCATTTCATGTTCATGAGCTGATGATGGAAGGTGAAACTCCTTAACGGTTAGGAGTTGAGAATATTTTTTCGAATATTATAGGTATGTATCGACAGATAGTTGTATTTTTTCAGGTTATCCAGGTGAGCTGATGATGGAAGGTTAAACTCCTTAACGGTTAGGAGTTAAGTATAGGAAGTTTCTTCAAATATCATATGCACGCATATCATGCATAGACCTTTAGTTGTATTCTTTCTGGTTATTCAGATTTTTAGTGCCCGCTTCCGAATTAGTGAAAAACATTGTATACACAGAAATACTGTAAAGGACCGTATCTACCTGAAGTTTAGTCGGGCTTGCTTGCACGCTTTCTTGCACGCTTGCTTGCTTGCGTGCATGCATGCTTGCTTGCACCTTGCTTGCATGCTTGCTTGCATGCTTTCTTGCTTGCCTGTATGCTTGCTTGCTTGATATCTTGGTTCTTTGGAATACTTATGGCACACGCGAGCGAAGCCGCGGGCAAAAGCTAGTGTTAAATAAAATTATAATGATTATTTGAAACATACCTCAGAGTACTAATATCAATTTATTTTTAACTGTTTATATTTTGACACGTTCCCCAACCAACTCGTAATACTGCAAGGCAAGTTAGATAAAAGCTTCTAGCGAGTGCCATTTCCGATGTGGATTTCACAAAAAAACTGTCACAAACCTTTATGAGAACACCAACACACGGTCAGTGAATAATTGGAGTCCACCATTGCTTTTGACATTGAGTGCTTGCACTTTATGACGTAGCTTCAATATTGGACCTTAAAGCAACGATGCAAGGTTGGTATAGCTTTGTAGAAACTATAATACAATACATAGAGTGGCGCATAGGATCGTGTGTGAATAAGCATTTGAAGGCTCAAATGGAATGAGTGGTGCAAAAATGTAGGTGGTTTGAAATATTATTTGTCACTTATTGCAAATTAAGTACTATGCGATGTTTTTAGTTTGGAGCCCGCTGACACTGTATTTATGTTACTATTTCTGCATCAATAAAAACTTTCATTTCATTTCACTATCCAAACTTCGATAAGTATGTCATTCAGCATCTCCGATAGTCATTCGAAGTACTTCCTTGCAATTGAGTTCGATTGATCATCATCATCATAAAAACGGTTTTGATCTCGGCAAACAAATATTTTGTTCATTTCACTGTTTGAATGGTAGCAAAGGCGGTCTTCTTCTAAAAGTGTCACTCCATTACTGGAGGTTGGCCGTTAGCTCTGAAAACTTCTCCTTGTCTTGTGCCATCCGGAATAGTTGATCTGCACTTCTGATCCCGGTGCACTCCCTAATATTCCGCAGCCATGATTTCTTCCGTCTTCCAGAGCGCCGTTTTCCCTGTATTTTGCCCATCAATATTAGTTGAAGTAGCTGATATCTGTCATGGCGCAACACGTGCCCCAGATATTCGATTTTGCGCTTTTTGACGGTGTGCAATAATTTTCGGGTCATACCAGCACGCTGAAGCACCTCGTCGTTGCTGACTTTCTGGGTTCAGCTTAAACGGAGCATGCAACGATAGCACCACATCTCAAACGCATCTAAGCGCCGCTTGGTGACTTCCTTTATGGTCCACGATTCGCTGCCGTACATAACCACAGGCCAAATGTAGCAATGTAGGATCCGAGTTCTGAGTCTTAGGTTGATTTGCCGGCAACAAAAAACCTTCCTCATTTTGGTAAACGAGGCACGAGCTATTTCAATGCGGGTCTTAATTTCCTGGTCCGACTCCCATGCTTCATTCACCCATGCACCGAGATATTTGTAATGCCGAACTTGCTCAAGAACTTTCCCTGCTACCGATATTCTTGGTCGTAAATAAGGGTCCCTGGTTATCACCATGACTTTGGTCTTCAATAAATTTATCTGTCAACCAATCTTTGTAGATCCTCTTGAGTAGACGCAATAAGAACGGTGTCACCTGCATAGCGTAAGTTATTAATGAGCCTACCGTTCATTTTCACCCCCACATCAAGATTCTCAAGGGCTTCGGTCATAATCGCCTCGGAGTATACATTGAACAGTAATGGGGACAGAATGCAACCCTGACGCACACCCCGGCAAATATCCACCTCCTCTGTATGATCTTTTTCCATTCTGACTGTTGCCATTTGGTTTTCATACAAGTTTTTAATAATTGAAACGTCCTTTCCATCCAGCCTAATGTCGTTCAAGCGCTTTATAAGCAGTTCGTGCCTTACCCGGTCAAACGCCTTCTCATAATCAACAAAGCACAATAGAACATTAGTCTGCATATCACGACATTTTTGTACGAGAACGTTCAGAGCAAAGAGGGCCTCACGAGTACCAACTCCCGAACGGAATCCAAACTGGCTATCTCCCAGCTGTTCATCACATTTTGGTCTGATTCTGTTCTGCACGATGGTAAGGAACACTTTAAGCACGTGGCTCATGAGACTGATCGTACGAAACTCTTCACACCTCTTAGCGTTTTGTTTTTTAGGCAGAGTGACAAACGTAGATCTAAGCCAGTCTTCTGGGAGAACTCCAAAGCTCCAAGCAAAGGCGGTGAACATTCTTAAATTTAAAGTCAGATGATCAAATGTTTATTTACTTAATTAGGTCCTCATAATCTAAAGAGGAAATTAGAAATAATGAAATCCGCGCAAGAACAGATCCAGTGGGAATAGTGGGATAAAAAGTATCCTAAATGTTATTTCAGACGTCTAGCTATCAGTTTCATCCAAATTTGTCGTTCAGGTTTACCAACAAATTTTCATAGTTGTACTTAATTATTTATAGTAGGTAGGTATTTATTTTTGCGAGGGCGTGTGACAAAAATTCAAATTCATATTTTATATTTTTTATATCATTTTGTTGCACAAAAAGGGAGATAAAGCTGACATAAGTAATTACAGACCTATTAGTCTTACATCCCATATTTATAAACTATTCATAAAAATTATTGAAAATAGAATTGCCTCACTGCTGGACCAACATCAACCCCCAGGATAGGCTGGTTTTCGTCCCAGTTTCTCGACCACCGATCATCTGCACACCCTGAACCAAATTATTGAAAAGTACAATGAGTTTAACAAGCCGCTATATCTGGCCTTCGTTGATTATCACAAGGCATTCGATAGTCTTCACCATCCAGCCATACTTTCAGCCTTACGTAGTCAAGGTATAAACAGTACCTATGTTGAACTCATTGGTACTATATATAACATCAGTACAGCCAGTGTCAAGTTGCATGCTCCGGGCCCTATTTTTGACATTGAGAAAGGCGTGAAACAGGGGGACCCGCTATCACCGAAATTGTTCACCAGTTGCCTCGAGGAAATATTCAAAAAGCTGGCGGTCTCTTGGGAAAATACAATGGGCATCGATGTCGAAGGTAAAAGATTATCAAACCTGCGCTTTGCCGATGACATCGTTTTATTTTCCCAAACACCACAACTGATCCAAGATCTGAGCACGGCGAGCCTTGAGGTTGGACTCACAATGAACAGAGCAAAAACACAGGTAATGACCAACAGCGTGAAACGTAGAGTTACGGTAGATGGGCAAGACATACAGTACGTCGACGAGTATATTTACTTGGGCCAGATAGCATCCTTCGAGAACAGGCAGTCAAGAGAAATCGATAGGCGTATCGATAATGCCTGGAAGAGCTTCTGGTCCATGAAGACGCTAATGAAGGGCAACCTTCCTCTGTCACTTAAGCGCAAACTCGTCGACGTGTGTATTCTTCCCATCTTAACCTACGGCGCCCAGACTTGGTCACTAACTGAAGCTCAAAAGTCCAGGCTTAAGGTTTGCCAACGAGCAATGGAGCGCAGTATCCTGGGTGTTCGGAGAACTGATCGAATCAGAAACACGACACTGCGCTCCAAAACTCGTACTACAGATGTGGGTGTCAAAACCGCCAAGCTGAAGTGGGACTGGGCCGGACATGTCTGCCGAATGCATCCGGACCGATGGGCGCGAACCGTTACCGAATGGATTCCGAGGGATGGCCAAAGGAGCAGAGGCAGACCCAAGAGGAGATGGCGGGACGACCTGAGCGCTTTTCAGCTCGATTGACAGGTGCATGCCCAGGATAGGGAAGAATGGTGGAGGAAAGGGGAGGCCTTTGCCCAGCAGTGGGACATATTATAGGTTAAATAAAAATATATATATATATATATATTTTTAAGTACCTTTTCCTGCTTTAGGTTTATAAAAGCACGGTGGTGCCCCTAGACCATTTCTTTTAATTTTTTTTGTGATTTTATTGTTTTTTTTCTTTCTATCTTTTTCCAAATTGCTATTTGTCAAACCGAGCCCCAGCGGAACCTTCACCCTGAGCAGCTGCCCGGTATATTATCTAGCCTGGTACGCTTCGCTGGCTGTCGCGTTTTCGGGTGGGGAATCCATGTATTATGGGCTGGATACTCGGGCGGCAAAGAAAGGCAACGAAATGCAGTACACGTAGCACTTAATATGGTAAGTACTAACTTATTACAAAATGGCGGTTAATAGTGAACCGACAGTTTCGATGGGTCGTTGTACTTGCGGGGTCCAATGCGAAAGAAATAGAACCCGTTTACCACATTACAACCGTTTTTATAGAGGTGGTCGCCCGCCCCTCCAACTACATCCGACCCGTCGACTCTAGACTGTCCTCAAGGCGCTACACTAGCACCACGGCGTTCGTTCTACTACTTTAGTCAAATCAGCAACAAAATAATTTAACTCTATAGCAAAAATCATATTCTACAACATATTTTTTATTTGTAATTTTTCCTTTCTTTTCTAAGGTTAAATAAATAAATAAATAAATATTAGGGGACAATCTTACACAAATCGATCTAGTCCCAAACTAAGCAAAGCTTGTACTATGGGTACTAGACGACGATTAACATACTTATATAGATAAATAAATACTTAAATACATTGAAAACATCCATAACTCAGGAACAAATATTCGTGCTCATCACACAAATAAATGCCCTTACCGGGATTTGAACCCAGGACCTCTTGCTTCGTAGGCAGGGTCACTACCAACTAGGCTAAAGCGGTCGTTAAGGCGGTATTTTCTAAGGTTAGTTTCTATTTTAGGTTATCTAGTTTTAGTATTTTCTTTTTGGTACAATGTCAATCTAATATTTAATAATTGTATTATAATAAGGGTATGGTGAATGCTTCTGCAAACGTTGATGCTTTTTTTAAAGGAACCAAGATTTACTTAACAAACTTCTAAATCTGTGTGCTAAGTTAAAATCTGTTCAGTTCAGTAAACTGACAATTTAAATTCAAAAACATTTAAAAAAGGAAAAGAAGAAAAATAAAAAAGGAAATTTAAGGAAGGAAAGGAGTGAATAAATTATAAATAATTTAAATTAGTTACTTACGGAGGTCCATATCATTGAACTGATACAATTACTTTGCTCACCCGCGACCTTAGTCTGGCCTTAACGTAGCGGGTGAGCAAAGTAATTGTAGGTATCAAATTCATCGCTCAAATAATTATAGTATTAGGACGTCGTGTTTTTTCGAGCGACATGTCTATTTTCTTTCATTATTAGTTCCGTGGTTTTAACATTATCACGCAGGTAATTACGACCAGTACTTGAATACGGGTGTCCAGTTCATCAAGTTGCCATAGTAAGCCTGCATACTGCCGTTGCCTTTAATTAACCATTCCGTCCTTATTTTTTCGAGTATGTGTGACAGGGACGTGGATATTATCGACTCGAGTTGAGGGCTCTTGAATGAGGGCCCTCGTGATCGAGATTGGGTCGATATGGAGTAGGCTCGGATTGAAAGGGTTTATACTTAGGTATTTATATGATCAAGAAAATATGTGTGTGTGTTAGGTCGTTGGTATATTAATTTTTATATTTCCTTACTGATATTATATATGAGTTACCGAATGAGGAATAGTCTAATAAGGGAACGTTGTGGCATGAAAGATGATGTTTTGACTCGTTTAGAGAAAGGAATGTTAAGTTAGTTTGGGCATGTGGATGTTCGAAGGAAGAATTACAAAAGGGACGAGAAGAGATTGAAATGTTGGAAGAGGGACACCAAGAAGGACATTCCATGAGCCGATTGAGGATGTCTTGAAGAAAGGTAAGGTCAATAGAGTACTCGAAACGGGTCGGGTCCCGTTGGCCTTACTTGCATTTGGCCTTGGCGAGCAGAGCACCTTAGTTGTATTTTGTCCGGGTAGCAAAATGCCTTGGTATGTAAAACGCCCTCATTGCTATAAGCCATAGTAGACGGAATGACTTGGTTGTAAAATGACTTAATGTCATAATGTTTTAGTAGGTAAATGGTCTGGTCTGGTCTTGAGAAACTATTTAATACAATCAAGACCTTGGCTAAGTAAAGTTTTTTGAAGAGGTGCTAATTATATTTTTTTTCGACAGTGGTCGACTTCAACACTAAGAAACTGCAGGTGTTTTATTTTTATCTCCTTTTATTTATTGGAAATATTTTTTTAAGTGTTCGAGATGATATTTGTGAGATTTTACGGCTGACAAGCGGTTAGTGCTCAGTACTAAGGAGAAATAGAAAAAAAAAACGAAGTCAACTGTCGCTTCTGTCAATGTCAAATGAAATATAACCGTTTGCGTTTCGTTTGCTTTGCGTTGCCCAAGAAGCAGTTCCAAAATAGTGATCGAAAGTATTCAATCGTGATCCAATTAACGTGCTTAGGTCGTGGAGAAATGCGGTAAAATTGAAAGTCCGGATTTTATGCGGAGGTCGATAAAAATAGTCCAAAAATCACACTGAGCACACCAAAACGCAAAGCAAACGAAACGCAAACGATTTGACATTGACAGAACTGACAGTTGACTTCGTTTTTTTTTCTATTTCTTCTTAGTACTGAGCACGAACCGCTTGTCAGCCGTAATATCTCACAAATGTCATCTCGAACACTTAAAAAAATATTTCCAGTAAACAACAGGAGATAAAAATAAAATAGCTGCAGTTTCTCGATCTCCAGAACGCGGACTGTCGAAAAAAAATATAATTAGCACCTCTTCAAAAAACTTTACTTAGCCAATTGAGTCATTCTACCTACTTGTGCATTTAACGACCTAGACGTTTTGCTAAGTAAGTCTTCCTGAAACTAAGACAATTTTGTAACCATGGCATTATATAACCAAGTCATTTTGCATACTTGGTCAGTGTACTACTGAGCCGTTTTGCTCGCCAAGACTAAACGCAAGTAAGGCCAACGGGACCCGACCCCTCGAAACCAACGAGCTTGTATGAAAAAACTAATGAGGGTTGTTGTATGTCAGGATCGTAGCAGGTGAAAACGAATAGTCTCTGCCTATCACTTTGCTGGGAAGGAGTCGTGATTGTATGTATGTATGTATATTATAAATGTAAAAGTAGGTAACTCTGTTCGTCTGTCAGTTGTCACTTCACGCTTTTAAGTGCTGAACCGATTTAAATAAAATTGACTATGAAAATAGTTTGTGATCCTAAAAAGGACATAGATTTTATCACGGAAAAGTGCAAAAGCTCGCGGGGTAGCGATAAACGAAATTCTTCGCAGGCGCATTTGCTGGAAACAGCTAGTTTATTTATAACTGAGAAAGATAATGAATTTGTTTTTGTGTGTGTACATAATAAGTAATACCATGATCTTAGCAAACTTAAAATGTTTTTGAGGGGCGCAGTCATATTATACTCAAGTTTAGACAAAAAAAAGTCATTGGCACTTTACGTGTTGTAGGGATGTTGATTTTTTCAAGACGTTATTTTGTCACATTGTTTGCTTAAATAATAAATAAGTACTCATTTAAAATCGCGGTTTTATAGCACTAACAGTCTAAGCTAAGCCGTGGACGGAAAGACAAACAGACTTAAGACTTATCTAATCTATAATGGTTTCTTGTAGGGATACGAAACCGTAAAAAAATCATAAAGCAAAATAATAGAATTACATTTTAATATCTGATTCCTTTTTATCCAGAGCCTGATTAAGCGTTGTTTTACCCGCGCAATGCCATGTAAAACGTCGAGGGATTACTTTACAAAATCAAAGGGATTAAGTCAAGAGACTGAAGCGTGTTGGAGAAAAAATCCTGTCCCACAAAACAGTCTTGCTATGCGCCAATAGATGTTAAACACGGGATTTATGTATTCACTAACTGATGCAGACTATAATCGTTTTTTGAATATTGCTTTTCCGGATTAATTCTTTATTAAATGATAGATTAAATGAGAATGCTTAACTCATATTTGATTTCTGAACGGTCAAAGTTGCGGGCAAAAGCTAGTTAGTTCATAAAAGTTTTCTCAATCAAAGCTAGTTTTATTTGTGGGTTGAATTTCGTTTGATACTTTATTTTGAAAGCGAAGGGTGAACGAGAAAATTTGCTGCATAAATAAACATTAAATGCAAGCGAGACTATTTTGCATAATACGCTCAGGATGTAGGTTTACCCGTATACTTTAACTTATTCCGAAATCTGCCCCCTCCTTAAGCTCCACAGCAATCGGTCGATGAACGTATAAGCAAAACGGAGTGATCGAGGGAACGAAGCTATACATTTCAGTATATTTCAATATTTTAGAAATTATAAATATTAATACGAAACCTAGCACTTCCACTAAAAAAAATACGATCTCTGGACCAGAGGAGCAGATTGATGATTGAAGCAATTCATTCCTTTTTTTTCTTAGTTCTTAAGTCACTGTCATAGCTCGAAGAATCGCCAGACTTAAGTGGCAGTGGGGAGGGAGGGCGCATCGCTTATTGATGGCCGATGGGGCGAAAAGGTTCTCGAGTGGCGTCCACGGACGGGGGGACGCAGTGTAGGTAGGCCTCCAACAAGATGGTGCGACAACCTGGTTAAGGTTGCGGGATCGCGTTGGATGCGGATGGCACGGGACCGGTCTATATGGCGAGCCTTGGGGGAGGCCATGTTCAGCAGTGGACGTCTTTCGGCTGAAATGATGATGATTCCTTTTTCTTCTTAGTTCATGACCGCTCAAGTGTAAACTCGTTCCTAGATCTCAAACTTTGTTTCAGTCATAGATAAAGGAACTAAAAGACCGGACCAGTTCATTTGACCGATTGACCAAGATCGGAGTGTAGGACCGATCGTTCTAGAACACTTTGGGAGAGGCCCTTGTTCAGCAGTGAAGGACATTTAACTCATAATGGTGATGAAAAAATTTTCATTTGTCAAAGTCACAATATCCGTATTCCAACTCCACATTTCATAGCAGTTAATGCCCTCAAAAATAACTCTCATTTTCTCTCTTAATTTCTACACCTTTTCCCCGAATGTAATTACGCCGCTATTACTTGCACCATACTTAGCATTCTTTGTGACGAGCCGACCCTGGGGAGTGGACAATGAGCGCTTAACCACCCCTGAGTGTGACAAATTGTACCCTCGACGACATTTTATAATAAATTAAATGTATTTAATATAGAAAATATTAGGCAAAATATGAGAAGCTCATGCTAAAAACGGTAGAGGCCTAGTGGTTTGACATACAGCCTCTCAAGCAGATACTCGAAACTCGTGATTTTTTCAGAATTGACGAGTGAAATTACATCTCAAATTTACCATAACTTAATAGGTACGGTTCAGGACAAGATTGTAAAGAAACCTTCTTACACCTTGAGAAGGAATTCAATGGTGTCTGTGCCCTATATTGGGACAAATATATGCTGAAATGTGAAGCACAATATGAAATAATGGTTGTGAAGCAAACGGCGTAGTCGAAAAATCTTAAAACGGACTCCCTAGCTTCTGTTAAGTTTACGGCCTGACGACCTGATAAAGGTCACAGACGTGATACGAAATTACTGATTCTACATCAATTAACGCTGGACTGCCTAACTCAAATTTTAAATGACATCTTATACGATGCAGTAAGTTAGGTTAAGGTATGGTAAGGTTATGTTTGTATTGATGGCAATGGGCAGGCCATATAGCACGCAAAACATATTGCCGTTGGGGCCGAAAAAGTTCTAGAATGGAGACCACGGACCGGCAAGCGCAGCGTGGGACCTCCATCAACGAGGTGGACGGTGAATGTGGTAAAGACTGCAGGTTCAAGGTGGATGCAAGCCGCTTCCAACAGTTACCATTGGGTGTCAATGAGGGTGGCCTAGGTCCAGCAGTGGACGTCCTATGGCTGAAATGATGAAGATGATGACGGTATAGTTTAATAACAATTCTAAAGAAAATAGTGTTTTAAAAATAAATCACTTTGTGACAAATAAAAATTATGGAAATGGCATGGGATATAAAATTGTGGCAAAACGATAGAAAACTGATTGCAGAGGGCTCTATTGGATGCAGACAACACGTAGTACATTTTTCGCTTACAGCTGTAACCGTTGTTATATTTTAGATTCATTTCAAACCGCCTAATTGAAGTCCATGTTACATTGTCACTTTACAAGGGATTTTAACAATGTGATTAGGTCTCCACGTCTCTCCTCCGCTTCCACGAAAGCGTGCATTCAACGGGTCCCCAAGTTAAAAAGTATTTCAATATATCAGAAGTGGTGACACTTGAAGGAAGTGAATAAATAAACTCGTGGTAAATTAAATTGCAATTCTCAACAGGCATCTTTGAAATGTCAATTCAATCTAGAAGTCGTACTGAGAGTGCAAATTGAATTGAAATTGTTTACTTGGATGACTTCGAGTCGATTGATTCAAGAAGCATAGACGCATTTATTTTTATTTTGAACGTCCGTATAACCACTAGGATTGTGATTCTGACTATTAGAACTAGAATTATGTACTATAGGTTACAAATCCCGGTAGGGGCAGCCGCTTGTACGATGAAGACAAAGGTAGTTTTCAGTTTAATTGGGGACGTCTATTTTAAAAGCTTTTCATTAACTTGGAATCTTGAAAATCTTGAAAGTTGAATTTGACCTACTTCCAGTAGTCGGATTTACTTTCAATTTGGTTTACTTATGAAGGTTGGATGACAATGTAAGTACAGTTAACAAAAAGTACAGTCAGCGAAAAAACTTGCATTGAAAATGAAATTTTTAACAAAAACTAATTTTTGTAATGTAGGTATAGTAAATTGAAAACCATTTCGAGATAAATGCTTTTTTTTAAATCTTTTTTTGTAGTTTTTATTTTTGAATATAATGTAAGTACCTAATGCATTTATGACATATCAAATAAGCAATGACCTTCATTTGACATTGAAATTTGTATCGTGACATTGTAGAGTATGTCCTATTTTATAGTTTTACCGTAACTTAGCAGTTTACCGCGACATAACACATATTGCTCGACTCAGCAATAAGTTTAAGACAATAAATTAAGCAACCTTTTATGTAAGACTGTTCATTCTATTAGCGCATCTTACGCAATACATACGGATCTACAACATGGATTTTTATTGATCAGTCCTCATCGCTCCTCATACTTCATGGCGACCCTGCCACGCGAAAATTATGGAATCTATGAAGATAGAAGATAAATGGAAAATGAAACAACAATAAAAAAGAGAAATATTTAATAGAAGAAAGAAGATTATTTTAATGGAATAAAGAAGATTATGTAAACAAGAAAGAAGGTTATTTTAATGGAAGAAAGAAGATTATTTAAACAAGAAAGAAGATTATTTATATTAAGAAGAACTAAATTCACGGAAAATTCAAATCACGAAGAATCAAGATCATGAAGAATCAAGACCACGAAACTTCAAGAAAGAAGAGCGTTGTCCAGGGCTAACCCGGCTCGCATTCAAGAGGAGTCCAGGGTTATCCCGGCCCAGCTCGAGGGAGTCCAGGGTTATCCCGGCCCACGATCCAGCCACCAGCCAACCCAGCAGTCACGTGACCGCCGCGCCACGCGACCACCGCAAGCCAACGCAAGCAAGATGACGACGCCGTGACCCCATTCCAGTAACGCACTATACTTATAAGTGACTAATGTAGTAAAGTAAGTGTTTTATTATTATTTTCAATTAGGGCATCAAGAAGTAAGCCA
This sequence comes from Archips xylosteana, assembly GCA_947563465.1. NCBI lineage: Eukaryota > Metazoa > Arthropoda > Insecta > Lepidoptera > Tortricidae > Archips > Archips xylosteana. Next base: position 2,021,468 of record OX387366.1, on the reverse strand, counting down.
TAATTAATATATAAATCTAAAATGTAGTTATACTATGTCAGTTCTATTAAGAGACTTACGTGATAAGTTGAATTATTTAAGGGAATATTTAATTAAAATTGGTCCTGAGAGACGTCAAAAGGAAATTGCATATAAAAAATTAGAAGAAGCAAAATTTCTTTATAGCCAGTTGGAGTGTATTTTGTCTCAAGTGAATAATGACATAAAGATTAATAAGTTGGATTCTTCCACGGTAAAATTATGCAATGATTTAATTGGGGAAATAGGAAATATTTATACAAAAATTAAAGATTTAGTTCGATTCGTTGACAGTGCGGATCAAATTAATTTAGAAGAGGATACAGCCAAAATGCCTAACGACTTCGATATCAAGACCGCCATTGCACTGATTCCTGTTATGACAGGACAGGAGCAAACAACTAAGCAATTAATTGACGGTATCTTGATGTATGACTCTCTAATCTCTGAGAGTACTAAAGGTCAACTGATAGATTTTGTTCTTAAAACGAGGCTGTCAGCAAGTGCCAAGTTGCGATTACGTTCTAGCTACAATAATGTGAAAGTTTTAGTAGAAGATATTAGAAAGTATTTGCTTCCAAAAAAATCAACACAAGCAATACAATCTCAATTATTTAGAGCAAAGCAAGGACGTAGGACCATAGAATCTTTTGGTTCGGAGTTAGAGGAGCTTTTTGTAAACCTAACAATCGCACAAGCCGACGATGACACCAGCAAATACGACGTGCTGCGTCCCCTTAACGAACGAACGGCAATCAAACGATTTGCCGACGGACTTTCAGATCAGAGGTTGAGCACAATCATCGCCTCTCGGCAGTTCGACTCGCTTCCTGAGGCGATTCGAGCAGCTGTGGACGAACAAGTAACGTCCACTCATGATCAGGTGATGCAGATGAGACCCGTATATAATCGTAGAAATAGTTGCTACACGTCTCATAGGGGCAATTTTACACCTTTTAATACGCGTTCCAGCCAAACTTATTACAACAGGTCAAACATGAATCATCAGCCTAGACCCTACTTTCAAAACCAGCAGAAAATGCAATTTCAACCTAAAGTAGGAAATAGGGGCGCGCACGCAAGTAGGTTCATGCGTAGTCAGCATGCCCGCGGCCACAGCTCGAGCGCACGTGCGCCCGCGCCGCGTATGCGCGTTCAGCACGCCGCTGGAGATAGCAACAACACTTCAGAAAATATGCCTAGTCACTCCCAGTTTTTTCGTTCCTAAAACGGAAAATCACTGCATATTTAGTTATAATAATTATTGTTTAGTTAAATGTATAGTAGAATACAACGTTGAGCTCAACTTACTTTTAGATAGTGGTGCTAGTTTATGTGTATTAAAGTATGAATTTCTAATAGATAATGAGAATTTCATGGATAGACTAGTAAAAGATAGATTAACAATTAAAGGTATAAGTGGAAATTTAGAGTCCGAAGGTTACATTTATTTAGATTTAAAAATAAATGGTGTAGTATTTAATCAAAAGTTTTACGTGTTTAAAAACTTATCTTGCGCCGGTGAAGGAATTATTGGTCAGAATTTTTTTAAGCAATATAATGCGATTATTAACTACAAACATGGCACATTGCAATTACAAAATAATAAGAAGACAATACTCGTAGAAGTTGATGACAATAATAGGTATTTATATGTCATACAACCGCGCTGTGAAGTCATCAAATACATTCCGGCGCGCATTACCGGAGATTGTGTAATTATAGCGAATGAAATTCAACAAGGAGTTTTTGTCGGTGGGTCAATTGCGAAACCCACAAATAATCAAATACCCATTAAAATATTAAATACGACAAACTCCACCGTAGAGGTAAATTTACGAGGTTTGGAAATATTAAGTTTGAGCTTGTTTCAAGTATGTAGTTTTGATAAGTATAAGAATACTCCCGATAGAATAAACAAACTTTTCGATTTATTGGATTTACCATCATACCTAAACAAAGAGGAGCAAATTAGTATAGAAAAGATTTGTGCTAAGTATGTAGATGTTTTTCACTTGCCAGGTGATAAACTTACTACCACAAATTTATTACAGCATTCAATTAAATTAAAAAATGACGAGCAACCTGTGTATAAAAAGCCTTATAGAATACCAAATACACTTAAGGCTGAGGTGCAAAATCAAATTCAAAATATGTTAGATAACGACATAATAGAGGAAACCACGTCAGAGTGGTCCAGCCCTGTCTTACTCGTGCCTAAGAAATGCGATAAAACAGGAAAGAAAAAATGGAGACTCGTTATTGATTATCGTCAATTAAATAACAAAATTCAAGACGATAAATTTCCGTTACCTAATATATCAGAAATTTTAGATTCCTTGTCAGGCAATATATATTTTTCAAAATTGGATTTATCGCAATCGTATTACCAACTTTCATTAGACAAAAAGTCACGAAAATTAACAAGTTTCACTACTGATAAAATGTATCAGATGAAACGATGTCCAATGGGACTTAAAACTTCTCCTAGTGCTTTCAGTAGGTTAATGACTATAGCCATGTCCGGCCTTAACTATCAAAAATGTTTTATTTACTTAGATGACTGTATAGTAGTAGGAAACTGCCTTGAAACTCATAATAAGAATTTATTATCAATTTTGGAAAGGTTACGAGAAACTAATTTAAAACTAAATCCAATAAAGTGCGAATTTTTAAGAAAAGAAATCATGTATTTAGGCCATAAAATAACATCAGAAGGCATTCTTCCCGATCCAACAAAAATTGTATCCTTACAATCGTACCCAAGACCGGCTAATGTAGATGACGTTAAACGATTCGTAGCATTTGCTAACTACTACAGACGTTTTATAAATAATTTTGCCACTATAGCTTATCCTTTAAATGCACTTAGTAAGAAAAATGCTACTTTTAACTGGACATCTCATTGTGAAAACGCATTCCAACAATTAAAACAAGCACTCATCAGTCCACCAGTATTAGATTATCCCGATTTTTCTGACAAGAATACGTTTACATTACATACTGATGCTTCAAAGTTAGGTTTAGGCGCCGTTCTGTCTAACAGTAATGGCAAGGTTGTCGCGTACGCTAGCCGTAACTTGAAACCAGCTGAAACGCGATACCCTGTGATAGAACTCGAGTTATTAGCCATCGTTTGGGCCGTCAGACATTTTAGACCTTATTTATACGGTAAAAGGTTTAAAATATTTACAGATCATAAACCATTAAAATATCTCTTTGGAATGGCCGATCCTTCGAGTAGACTAACAAAGTTTAGATTATATTTGGAAGAATATGATTTCGAAATTGATTACTTACCAGGGCGAAGCAATGCAGCTGCAGACGCATTGAGTCGTATACCTGTCACTTGTCAAAATTTAAAAGATATGAGAGAAAACGTTGTATCGGTCATGACGAGAGCTCAAACTCGTAAATTACATAACCAACTAAGTGACCAAGACACAGACGCAAAACCTGAGAACTCCAAAACTACTAGGCCTGATCAACCTACAGTTGTGGAGATACTCAAAAAACCGAAAGACAGCATCGAATTTGTTATACGGCCTACTAGAAATTGTTTAAAAAATATTGAAAAATTACAACAAATCACTAGTGATAATAAACAATGTATTTTTGTGCCTGATAAGTCAGCTATATATGTAATGTCTCGATCGCTAACTACCGTAAGCGTGTTAGCGAGAGAATTGCAACTATTTTGTAAACAGCTGAATATTAACGAACTCGTAATAATTAAATGTAAGAGAAATAAGTATCAGGTTGAAGAATTATTAAAAGAAGTCAAACTAGTAAAGAGCAATGTCCCGAGATTACTCATAACTAAAGATGTCACAAGAGTACATGATAAAGATATGAAAACGGTTATCTTGAATGATTTCCACTTGTTGCCTACCAGCGGACACGCGGGGGTTAATAGAATGTTGAATAATATGAAAAAATACTACTTTTGGCCAGGAATGAGTAACGACGTCAGGGAATATGTTAACAAATGCAAAAGTTGCCAAATCCAAAAGCATACTAATAAAGGTGTTCGCGAACCAATGTTGATTACATCGACACCCAATACCTCTTTCGAGAGAGTTAGTTTAGATATAATGGGCCCACTAGATGTAGATAATTATAATTATAAATATATTCTAACACTTCAATGTGACTTAAGCAAATATGTTGAAGCGTACCCGTTAGAAACAAAAGAAACAGAATTAGTAGCTAGATTATTTGTAAGTAATTTTATTTTAAGATATGGGATTCCGACAGAAATTATTACTGACCAAGGAAAAGAATTTATGTCATCAGTAATGTCAGAAGTGTGTAGTTTGTTAAATATTAATAAGATTAATTCTACTCCGTATCATCATGAAACTCTAGGCGGATTAGAAAATACGCACAAAAGTTTAGGGGCTTATCTCCGCATCCAGTGTGATAACAACAAAACAGACTGGAGCACATGGTTACCATTTTGGTGCTTTTCGTTCAATACTACAGTACACTCCGAGACAAAATACAGTCCATATGAATTAATATTCGGTAAACAGTGCAATTTACCTTCTAATTTGAAAAATATTGTTGAACCTCTTTATAATTACGATAGTTATCCCTTAGAACTTAAGTTTAGGCTTCAAAAAGCTCATAATGATGCTCGAAATAATTTATTAGACAGTAAAAATAAAAGGAAATTATATTACGACCAGAAATGTAATCCCATCGAATACAAAATAGGAGATATGGTACTATTGAAAAATCAGATTGGAAATAAATTGGATCAAATTTATACTGGTCCATATGAAGTAATTAATGTAGATCCACCAAATGTATCGATTAAGAAAAATAATAAACAGTACATAATTCATAAGAATAATACAAAATTGTATCGTGAATAATTAAAGTCCTAGTAATATATAATTTTAGTGAATAAGTATATAAAAAAAAATGTGTTTATTTAAGTAGTTACTGACCTCAAGTAATATGTGTCACATTTTTTTTTTTCCGCTACCCCGGGGGTGTACAGGACTTTCGGGGGAGGTGTAGAGTATGTCCTATTTTATAGTTTTACCGTAACTTAGCAGTTTACCGCGACATAACACATATTGCTCGACTCAGCAATAAGTTTAAGACAATAAATTAAGCAACCTTTTATGTAAGACTGTTCATTCTATTAGCGCATCTTACGCAATACATACGGATCTACAACATGGATTTTTATTGATCAGTCCTCATCGCTCCTCATACTTCAACATATAAGTTATACTTTATTCTGTGTGGAATAGAATTATTTAGAATGCAAGCCGTTTCCAACTGTAATGATTGGGTATCAATCAGGGAGGCCTATGTCCAGCAGTGGACGTCCTACGGCTGAGATGACGATGATGGTGAATTTAATTTAATTTTCAAGTGACTAAATGAAAAAATATTGAAATTAGTTTCTTATAAATTGACTTTTTATAAAAAATAAAAACTTGAGAAAAGCTTTAATACTAAATACTAACTGAAACATGGATGCACAGAAAAACCCAGAAAAAAGACCAGCGCTGGGAATCGAACCCAGGTCCTCACCACACCAGTGACCAGTGGTGGTGTAGGGGTTTAGCACAGAGCACGGAATGCTGAGGACCTGGATTCGATTCCCAGCGCTAGTCTTTTTTCAGGGTTTTTCTGTGCATATCCATGTTTCAGTTTGTATTTAGTATGATATGAAAATATCCCACGAGAAATATTTTTAAAGTCTAGAGTTTGGCCTGAAAGAAGAAGCCCGTGACCTGCAGTGGAACCAGCTGTAATAAATGAAACTCTAAGAAAGATGACGCACAGATGCGTGCACATGGTGTACCATCTTTCTTACAGTTTCATTCATTACAACAGGTGCGTGACACGCACACGCATCTCAGATGAGTTATGTGTGGACGTCTGCCAGCTGATGAAAGTAATATTGTACTAAATCTGTCCAGAGTTTAGTTTATAAGTAAAATACATCAAAATAACTGTTTTGTTGGAATGCAAAACAGTCTTATTATATGTTATTTCAAAACAAATCGCTTATCGATTTTAGGTATTCTATGCACAGTGCTATCGTGTATGTGTGTGTGAGAGCGGCTAGATTCAAAGCCGTGCGTAAGCGCAAGCAACACAGGTTCCCCGCCCAGTGGCCGACGGAGAACTAACGCAACTAAATATACGGAGATGGGGGAAGCACGACGGCTCAGGATAGGTTGGTCAGACCACGCGTGTATTTAGGTATTTTCATCGTATTACTAAAAAATATACATATATTAAAAATGTAGCATCACTAGGCCCTAGAATACATCTTGTTTTATTTACATTCATAAAGTCATGACCTGGGCAGTGTTTACGCCGTATTAAGGATTTATTTTATGTTTAATAAGAGACGACTTTGATTTTTTTTCTGTATTTCCTGATAAATACAAACTGGGTCTCTTCAAGGCTAGAGTGAATAGGCTGTTACTGAACCAGTGAGGTACACCTTTGGCCTCATCTGCACTTTTCATCAGGTTTGATAGAGGTCAATCACGGGTCAGTTTTATGTAAAAAAAAAAATAACAAAATAAAACTACAATTAATCGCGTTTCGAAAATCACTGGTCATTTGAGTGAATCCTCAAATATTGTATTGAATTTCAGAACTAAAGCTTTGCCAGTAATGATACAACAAGAGATTAAATAAATACAATAAATACACCAAAAGCTCGAAGCGGCCGTAAACTCTACGGACGCTCTGTATGAAAATACTGGCGAATTTTAAGCGTATTCACGACTCATACTCCAACAGGGACTCCAGATTATTATTTCCACAAACATCTAAAATGCGGGTAAACGGAGAAACAATGCAAAATTAGTTATGCCCCGCTTCCTACCGGTGTTTAGTTACGTTGCATTTAATGACCATATGTGCATTAATGAATGCACCATTGTTATATCCAGGGATAAATGGTTGAGGAAGACAACGAGGGAATAATTAATTTTTAATTATGTACACTTTTGTATGTGGTGTCTCATCTTCTTCAATTCATAACTACAGTACCAATTTTAACTATCAATGCGTGGAAACAAAAAAAATAATGTAGTATGTAGGTATGTATCTGTATTTTACAGTCGCCATTATAAACATCGAAGCAGTCATGGTGCTCAAAAATATCTGAACACGTATGTACGCTGAAGCAGTGGTGGCCTAGTGGTTTGACTCATGGCCTCTCAAGCAGAGGGTCGTGGGATCAAATCCCAGTTCGCACCTCTGGGTTTTTCGGAATTTACCATTGAGCTTTACGATGAAGAAAAACATCGTGAGGAACCCTGCATACTTCAGAGAAGAAATTTAATGTTGTGTGTGAAGTTCGCAATCCGCACTGGGCCTGCGTGGGAACTACGACCCAAACCCTCTCATTTTGAGAGGAGGCCTGTGCCCTGCAGTGGGAAGTATATAGACTGGGATGATGTTGATGATGACGTACGTACGCAATCGACAATCCGGTTGTGTTCAAATATATTTGACCACCTTCAATGCTTCGATGATTATAACGTCGACTGTTCAAGAGAATAAGTTGTACAAAGCCGAATTATTAAAGGCTTAAAAGGATATCTTCCAGTTAACCATTGAACGATTGGCAGGACATCAGAAAAAACAGTACATGACATGCATGAAAGTCAAGACAACCGAAATCTAAAATGAACCTAAACAAATAGTGGATTTGATATACACATACATTTAATAAATACACGTAAGTACGGTCACGGACGTTAATTGATGAGCCGCTTGCCACTGATTGTATTTTAGCCGTGTAATGTAAATCAGGATAATACGGCTAATATGTAGCTAAAAAGCCTAAAACCTTGTGTTTTGTTTTTGTGTTTGTGTTGAAATGTTTTTAAGTTGAAATATTATCCCAGTGAAACAAATCCTTTGTCTTAATCCAGATTATAAATTACTGTCTGTACACTAAGTTTCATCTGTATTCGTTCAACCGTCAATGCGTGATTGACTAATAAACATACAAACATCTTCACAATATTTTCCATTAACAATATTAATAGGATTAATAAACCCTTTTAGCATTACACAGCCAAATTACAAACAGCGAGAAATTACTCAAGAATATCTAATTGGCTAAGTAAAGTTTTTTGAAGAGGTGCTAATTATATTTTTCTTCGACAGTAGTCGTCATAAGGATCGAGAAACTGCAACTGTTTTATTTTTATCTCTTATCGTTTATTGGAAATATTTTTTTAAGTGTTCGAGTTGACATTTGTGCATTTAGACGGCTGACAAGCCGTTCGTGCTCAGTACTTATTAGAAATAGAAAAAAAAAAACAAAGTCAACTGTCAATGCTCACTGCTGTCACCATAGAGCTGTCACTGTCAAATAGAATCTAACCGTTTTCTTTGCTTAGCGATTTGACGCGATTACGTGTTTTTCAGTTTTTTGGATTATTTTTTACGACCTCAGCACAAACACCGGACTCTCGATTTTCCGCATTTCTCCACGACCTTTGCACGATAATTGGACCACGATTAGATACTTTCGACGACTATTTTGGCTCTGCTTCTTGGACAACGTTATCTTGCATTCTCGACGACCCTTGGCTTGACTTTCGGACTGCCTTACGAGTAAATTTGAATCAAAGTATCCCTACAATGGAGTCAGACGATTCCGACAACGCTGGAGTAGAAATGGAGTTTTACAAAGATGTACTGTATGCTTTGTACCTTCGTGTCTGAAATACAGACGTGACTTTCCGAATTCGGCGTATTTGTGCATCCCAAACTGTTTAAAAGCGACTTGGTGCCAAGCTTTGGACAGGAATTGCCCAAAACGGAACTTATATGTCTGTGGAGATCATATTAATGTGAGTGTACATTTGTATATTTTTGTTCATGAATTAAGGTTATATTCTTCCATTTTTATCAACCACCACTTCATTAATTTTTATGGAAATCAATATGTCTTATTTTTTTCATTAGTTCACTTGTAATAGTAATATCCTTCATTTGCCAATAAAAGTTATTCCTGTGTATAATTTTATTTTAAATGTTTATACATTTTTTTGTAGATTTAAGATTCTAGAATATTTTAATTCTGTTTACAGATTGAGGAAGATTGCTACAAAGGTAAATCTGGAAAGCTACATTTGAAAAAGACAGCAAACTTGATACTTACGAAAACATGTGATATTGATGAGGATGTAAGTATCAGCTAGGCATATTATTTTATATTGTTGCATTACAAACTGCTTAAAAAAATTAAAATTTTAAATTAAAGGAGAAAATGTTAAGATTCAAGTTAGATTCTAACCAGCAACCTTCTGGCTAACTAGGCCAGTCGCTCTAATCAACTAAGCTACCAAAGCCAGTTATCAAATTAACAGATTTTAACCGTTTTTAGGGTAACGGTAACAGGTAGGGTACGGAAGTACTCAATGGGTAAAAACGGGACCCTATTACTGAGGCTCCGCTGTCCGTCCGCCCATCCGTCTGTCTGTCTGTCACCAGACTGTATCTAGGGAACCGTTATAGATAGAGAGTTGAAATTTTCACAGATGATGTATTTTGGTTGCCGCTATAACAACAAATACTAAGAAATGGAATAAAATAAATATAATAAATATTTAAGTAATTAAACGTGATTTTTTTGCTTGTTTTTGTAGATAATGGTACGGAACACTTTGTGTGCGAGTCGGACTCGCACTTGACTGGTTTTTTTTATTTTATGAACCTTGAGGGAAGCTAGAAAGGGACTTTGAATATTTTATTTTAGAATTTGTGTTAGTTAACAAATTAATGTATTGATCTAGACCAGGGGTCGGCAACCTTTTGGCAGACATAGGCCACATAGTGAAAAAAATAGATAAAGGCGGCCCTCACTTGTAAGATAATTTTGTACCTAATAGATATATCTACCTTATTAGTTGTAGGTTTACAAAACAGTTGCAGGCCGCAAGGAGATAGGTCCCGGGTCGCGCGTTGCCGACTGCTGATCTAGACCAGTGTTTCTCAACCTGTGGTGATCCTGTCTCAAGGGGTCCACAGAAAGACCAAAATTACAAATTGAAATAGATTTGCATAAGCGTTAGTTTATTATTATTTTATTTTATTATAGGTTCCCAAAGCAAAAAAAGGTAGTCTCTTTTTCTATATACTTGACTAAGTTGATTGTACTGAATGTTCCATGCCTCAAAAGAACAAATGGAACCTTTGAGGATCACTTCACTGTCTGCCTGTTCAAACTCTTTATTTCCAGAATGTGTAGACTTTGAAAATATATACATATATAGTTAAAACTTCTGTGAGACTCACTCATAGTGAATACATGTGGATAACTCACATCTACAGATAACATGCCAAACTAAACTTGATCATAGACATGAGCATACGTCGCACTCCAGCGGGTATTTTGAGGGCACGTCATTTGGTATGGTTTACAAAAAATATTTTAATTAATGAGTAAGTATATGTACTTAGTATTTGCAACATACTCGTTATAAATCTTAAATTGCCTACGTAATACTCTTTGAAGTGATAACTGATAGCCCATTTAAGTGGTGGCATGTCAGAATGCTAGATAAGGTTCACAAATCAATCAATTCATTTTCGAGTAGTCAGAATAAGGTATTTGTACTTAGTATTTGGTACCTAGTATTTGTAATGTGAAATTCCAAATATCTTTGCAAACTAAGGCTGTAGGTATGTTAGTTAGGTGTTTATTTTTTTATATCAATTCAATTTTAAATAAAAATAAGATTGAATAGTATGTGGTATATTTATTGTGGCCACTTAAATGGGCTATCAGTTATCACTTCAAAGAGTATCTATACATTAAAGACTAATAAATGATAACGAGTAACTAATTAACTATGTTACAAATACTAAGTAAGTACATTATAATACTCGTAAGTTAAGATTTTTTTTGTAAACCTTACCTTGCCCCCAAAATGCCCGCTGGAGTGCGACGTATGGACATGAGTTATCCATATTTTTTCACTATACAGTTTAATGTTTAAGAACTTGACACTGATCATTGTAGTTGACTCTACACATGATAATCATTATTATTATTATGTACCTATAGTATAGTCAGGCTTATGATATTAAGTATAGTATATGCATATTCCCAAAGATAAAAGCAGCCACAACCAACCTTATGCCCTTCACTACATAGTATAAAACAAAGTCGCTTCCCGCAGTTCCCGCTGTCTGTCTGTCCCTATGTATGCTTAGATTTTAATGCGGTTTTTTAATAGATAGAGTGATTCAAGAGGAAGGTTTATATGTATAATACATGCATAATTGCAACCGTGTGAAGCCGGGGCGGGTTGCTAGTAACAATTATTTAAGTCATTTTAGCATACATTTGATCACTTTGTCTGCGCACATATTTCTCAATTTGACTAAAGAAAAGAACATTGTAAGTTGATTAATGTAAATTGGGTCCTGATATTTGTTTTTTTTTTAGGAGATGGTGACTGATCAAAGCAAAAGCTCAAAAGATCTGCCTACTACATCAACACAATTTTTGCATTATGGAAACATGCCTGCCTTATTCAAAGGTAAAATCTCAAGTGTATCTCCATTTATATAGAAAGCAGTAGGAATAAACTCATATTCAGATTTTTTAAACATAGAATATATGAATAAAAAAATGGCATCTTGGTATATGAAAAATTATGTATGTTTAAAATATTGTTTCTATCACAAGCATTTATTCATTTTAATAACCACTTTTTCTCAAATGCTATTGTTACTTTATTAGAAGTTCCATACCCAAAGGGAAAAACGGGACCCTATTTCTGAGGCTCCGCTGTCCCTCCGCCTGTCACCAGGCTGTATCTCATGAACCGTGATAACTAGACAGTTGAAATTTTCACAAGTGATGTGTTTCGGTTGCCCCTATAACAACAAGTACTAAAAAATAGAATAAAATAAATATTTAAGGAGGCTCCCATACAACAAACGTTATTTTATTGCTTGTTTTTTCTCCATATTGATAACGGCAACAGGTAGACGCTTGAAATATTCACAGTATATTTAGTTATATATTCACTTTAAAAATAAACTATTAAATTAAAATAACACAAATACTGAAGGGGGGCTCCCATACAGCAAACATGATTTTTTTGCTGTTTTTATAAATAATGGTACGGAACCCTTTGTGCGCGAGTCCGACTCGCACTTGGCCGGTTTTTTTATTAAGATAATCTTATTTTAAAAGCAAAGCCTATGAAAGGAGTAGAGAATAGTTGTGTCAAATAATTTAGTGTATTTTTTTTTCAGTGTGATGCTTCAACTCAAACGGAAATAGAGTTTTCAAATAAAGCTGTTTTGGTGAAACCATCCCTAAGAAGCGTAGGCTGTCACGCTAATATTACCGAAACAGTAATGCCAAGTCAGCCTTCATCTTCTACTGCAAGCACAGCTAAGGAGACCGTAACGGAAGGGAGAGATATGTCGGCGCATACACATATTTTGAATATGATCAAGGAACACCCCAAAATGTACCTTGGTGTTCCAAATCGTATCATAGATTTTTTAGCTAAGCAATGTAAATTACGCCTGCTACATGTCATGATCACGCTATTCAAACTAAAGCAGAATGACACAATTCAAAGAATGAGTCACCACTTTCAGTTGAGTCAAGTGACATTGCAAGAGCTTTTAAAGATTTCGATACCTAATCTTGCAACTTACTTGCAAATGCATGTATTCCTACCAGACCCCTTAACAATTAAAAAAACTTTGCCTCCTGTTTTCAAAGTGAGATATGCTAATGTGCAATGCATACTTGATTGTTTTGAGATCCAAATAGAGAAACCATCAAACCCTGTTATGCAATCAAGGACATGGTCTCAGTACAAGTCGTGCAATACACTAAAATATTTAATTGCGTGTTGCCCAAATGGGTTTATATGCTTTATTTCAAAGGGTATTGGAGGTAGAGTTTTCGACAAAGCCATTACAGAATGTAGTGGCTTTGTGGATATACTTCCGCCAGGGGCTGTGGTTTTAGCCGATCGAGGCTTCAAAGGCATTGAAACTCTTCTGTCACAGAGGAATGTTAAACTTCTTCGGCCTCCAAGTGTTTCCTCAAAGGAAACACCTACTAAAAAGGAGGCGATTCAAACTAAGGTTATAGCGAGCTTGAGGATACACCACCACGTAAAATATGTAGACGAAGCTGTCTTAATCGCATGTGCTTTAGTGAATTTGCAGAGTAATATAATAAAAATGCAATAATTTTAATTTTGTTTTATTTCATAAATGCACAAATAATCACAAAAACATTTAGCATAAAATTTATGAATTCCAAAGGCCCTATTTATTGGAACTGTTACCAATACATACCTTGCAAAGGGTTATTCAGAAGAAAGTCGTATTTTTAATAAATTAAATTACATTAATATTTTGCTATCCTTAGTATAACAGCACCAAGATTCTACTAACAAGTAAATGTATGTGATCTTAAGGCCTGTACCGAAAAGTTTTTTTACACGTTTTGTATTTGAGATATTCAATGAAATCTAATATGTTTTTGAGATATTTTTATTTGATTATGTGTTACATACATAGTGCCTATTTACAATAAATAAATATTATAGAACTATGGTTTAATAGTTTGGCGGCTAAAGCTGCGATTTTTTCTTGAAACCCGCCATAAAATTTTGCACATAACATTCTACAGAAGTAGATGAAGGTGAAGCAGCTTTTTCTTGCAACCAAAATAAAACAACCAATGAGTGTTTACATCCACCTGAAAATGAGATCAAAATTATTATGATATAATGTTTTACTAATCACAGACATTTAGTCTATTATGATATTTATGATATTTACCAGCCGACGCAGAACAACCATCACATGTTGCATCAATCACATTGTTATTTGGCTCATCAAAGTGAATGGTCACAATATAATATTTTCTTGTTATTCTGTGCTCTGGAACAACTTTGGCCCGGACAATGCAATCAGTATTCTCTCTTTTGATTTTGACATATCCTTCTGCATGTTCAACATATTCACCTCTTGATGTCCTAAAATGAAATGGAAAAATAAATTAATTATGCAAGAAACTGTACGGACATAATTATATATGTTCATCCATTTTACCGGTACGTACAGGAGTGCTTTAACTCCTCTGATTTCGGCAATATTGTACTTATCGCTGGTGTGAAATTATTCTAGAATCATAGCCATGTCCATGTGTGGCAAGTTCCTAGAGTCTGCTCGCACAAATCCACTCATTTTGTATTGAAAGGTGAAGCTGCACAAATAGAAAGTAGTCCGAAAGTCAAGCCAAGGGTCGTCAAGAATGCAAGATAACGTTGTCCAAGAAGCAGAGCCAAAATAGTCGTCGAAAGTATCTAATCGTGGTCCAATTATCGTGCAAAGGTCGTGGAGAAATGCGGCAAAATCGAGAGTCCGGTGTTTGTGCAGAGGTCGTAAAAAATAATCCAAAAAACTGAAAAACACATTAATCGCATCAAATAGCTAAGCAAAGAAAACGGTTAGATTCTATTTGACAGTGACAGCTCTATGGTGACAGCAGTGAGCAGTGACAGTTGACTTCGTTTTTTTTTCTATTTCTAATAAGTACTGAGCACGAACGGCTTGTCAGCCGTCTAAATGCACAAATGTCATCTCGAACACTTAAAAAAATATTTCCAATAAACGATAAGAGATAAAAATAAAACAGTTACAGTTTCTCGATCCTTATCACGACAACTGTCGAAAAAAAATATAATTAGCACCTCTTCAAAAAACTTTACTTAGCCAATTGTGACTTTACCAAGTAAATCTAATTGCGTAATATTGCGCAGAAATTGTTTAACTAACCTCATATCCTCAGCGAGAGCAGTCAAATAAAATAATACCAACTGTTCAGGGCGTTTTATAATGTGAGCGAGTCTTTGAGCATTTTCTTCATTTCGTTCGGAATCCAGAAATGCCGCTATGGCGGACATTATTAAATGTACGAAGACGGGACTTGAATAAAAATGGAGGCCAAGTAAATTGGAGAAATATATTTAGGTATATAACGTATGGCACTGGGTTTCATTTCGACCGCTGCTTTTTTATTTAAGAGACCGTTGGGTATACGTAGTTTTATTTTTCTGTATTACGACATTGCTGGAATGAGTGGCCACAATGGGATCGTTTTCACCAAAATATTTTTCCCAACTGATTCATTTCACAAATATTTTTTCTGAAACTGTAAACTGTAAGCTTTCAAAATAAAGCGTACTCCTACCTAAAAGGCCGGCAACGCACTTGTGACTCTTCTGGTGTCGCAAGTGTCCATGGGCGACGGTAATCGTTTATCATCAGGCGATCCGTTTGCTCGTTTGCCCCCTATACCACTCACTCGGTCACTCACTCAATTGTAGACATTTTCAAATCGTACCACTATCTCGAAATTTTTGGTCAACGTAATTATACTTAAAAACCCTTAAAATACACATGCGAAACAAGAACGTGCTCTTTTTTAAAGTGCGTTACAGCTAAGCACAACTCTCAGAAGTTCATAAAAAGGGTAGATTAACACTATAGGGCGGGTTGGGGGCGGGTTGGGAGCGGGTTGGGGTGGGTTGGGGGCGGGTTGAGAACGGGTTGAGAGCGAGTTGGGGGTGGGTTGAGAGCGGGTGGGGGGTGGGTTGAAAGCGAGTTGGGGGCGGGTTGGGGGCGTGTTGGGAGCGGGTTGGGGGCTGGTTGTGATCGGGTTAGGGGCGGGTAGGGGGCGGGTTCGGAGCGGGTTGGGGGCGGGTTGGGAGCGGGATGGGGGCGGGCTGGGATCGGATTGGGAGCGGGTTGGGGGCGAGTTGAGAGCGAGTTGGGGGCGGATTGAGAGCGGGTTGGGGGTGGGGTGAGAGCGCGTTGGGAGCGGGTTGGGGGCGGGTTGGGGGCGGGTTGGGGGCGGGTTGGGAGCGGGTTGAGAGTGGGTTGGGGGCGGGTTGGGAGTGGGTGGGAGCGGGTTGGGGGCGGATTGGGAGCGGGTTGGTTTATTATGAAGTTTCACTTCTTCCGGAAGAAACTAAGGAGAGCCATAATTGATGAAAAAGCAAATTGGATAAAAAAAATAAGCTGCCCAAATTACTAATTCCACGCGGACGGAGTCGCGGGCAAAAGCTAGTATAGTATAAATCTTCCCAGGTGAATTTTTCGCTTCGGGCCCTTATCTTTCAAAACAAACGGTATCGTCATAGTATTAAGGTTCAAATTTAATGTAATGGCTCGACGCGAAAAATTCACCTGGGAAGATTTATACTATAGAGGTACATGTACACATATTTATGTAGATACGAACATTGCAAGTTAAATAAAAGCTTGTAAAAAAGAGATTTTACAGTTCTCTGTACAAAATTCTATATTCTGGCTGAATGGCGACATACCTGCGCCCAAAACAAAGGGGACTGCAAAATGGCGACCCTCATTCTGACAAATCACCTCCGTCACAATTAAACCACGCCAACGCTTCGGGTTTGAATTCACAAGTTCTTTTTGTTAGGTATTAAATTGTGATATACTTACTGGGTGTTACATTTAGATCGGTCAGTATGGGTAAGTCTGAAACTACGAGTATAACACATAGAAAGATCGGTTCTAAGGAAATATGTCATCGATTTTAGTGACAAGAAAAACTGCATTCATATGTATAAAAAAATAACTTACTTGGTTCAGTAGGCTTATTTTCTAACGCTTCTGATGCTTGCCTTCGCAATCACTATTTCTTTTTGTCAAACGATTCAAAATGCTGATAGAAAGAGATCGTGAAAGTGAAGGCAAGCGCCAGAAGCGTCAGAAGCGTTAGACAATACGGCCTCTGGAATCGAACGAATCGTAGTCAGTTCTCTAACTACTGGGCTATCCAGGCCCTATACTACGAAGCGCGAAATTTGAACTTCGTTTCATGCCGTTCCGCTCACGCTAATGATATTTATTACGAGAGTGAGAGGGACCGCACGATCCGAACTTCGAACTTCGAATTTCGTAGTAACCCCCCTGTCGTGTGATTGCATTGTACATATACCTAATGTATTGTTCGCCGCGCCGCGCTGTCACCCGTGACGCAATCCGTGACTAAATATCTCTGATACATAGATTCAAAATTGTTGGACGATTACCCGATTGCTATAAAACAAACTTTATATTCATAAGACTGCAAGAGCTACAAATAATTTGAATAATACTAACCGTAACTTTCTTGCCATTGTCAAAATATCCGTTATTTTCAATAAAACATAGCGAAATATTAAGCGTCCATTTGTATGACTAAAACTTTGTGATACGCAAAAAACAAATTGGCGTTTCCGTTTGAGATAATGAAGTGTCGCCAACATACAAACTGCGGATTGTTAAATTGGAATAATGCTTAAATAATTGGGTGTTTTGTTGTTTTGCTTTTAGAAACTATAATACCTATACTTAATAACTATAAATTAAAAATTTTAAAAACCCCCAACGCAATTATGTCATTCGTAAGTTTGAGCATTAAGTCAATGCACATTATGCGTCTATGATCCCTTCCGCAGCTAACAAAAGAGCTGATTACTTTGAAATGGCTCAACCGATTTTGATGAAACATATCTAAGAACCATCGCCAAGAAGCCTGCTATCTACTAAAAAAAACCGCATCCAAATCGGTTCAACTGTTTAAGAGCTATGATGCCACAGACAGACAGACAGACACAAACACACACACACATAGCGGTCAAACTTATAACACCCCTCTTTTTGTGTCGGGGGTTAAAAAAACCGTTTAAATGTGCCCTCGCCCGCGCGGTACAGGGGCTGGGGGGCATGACGAGAAAGGGGCAGGGCAGAGCACTAGGTGCGGGCGGCGAGGACTCATTTAAACGGTCTATCTATTTTTATTGTCATCAGACGGGAGACGCCCAATGTTGAGCAAAGGAAACAAATTAGCTTAGCTATGAAGTATCTTTTTGTATTTATTTTTTCAACTTCATTTTTACGGTCATCCCGTGAAATCATATATATGATCATATATATCATATATATGATTTCACGGGATGACCGTAAAAGTAATAAAAAATGAGTGTGAAAAAATAAATACAAAAAGATACTTCATAGCTAAGCTAACTTGTTTAAAGTTGCACAGTAGCGCCATCTCTTGTCCAGGTGAGCGGTTAGTTCCGAAGGAGTGTTGAAATCTTTCGATAGAGGGTGTAACATAGATGAGCGCTTGTCACTGCATAAGGTGATGATTTAGCAGACTGAATTGTATGATGTATAGGAAAGATTCGTGTCTAATCTCTAGACCAGTGGTGGTGTAGGGGTATGGCAAACGGCACGGAATGTTGAGGACCTGGGTTCGATTCCCAGCATTGGTCTTTTTTCTGGGGTTTTTTCTGTGCATCTATATTTCAGTTTGTATTTAGTATGAAATATGTTGAGCAAAGGCCTGATATTCAGCGTTTTTTTAGCGTATTCATTCTCCTTTCAGCAAATATTCAAAAAGGAGTCACAAAGTCAAAAGTTCAAAGACAGTTAAAGTGCGAGCAAAACTGCGAGCATACTCTAGAGTGAACTGCCAGCTTAAAATCAAACCGGTGGATTTGTACATGAAGGGTTCCGTGCCTCCATACATTTTTAGGGTTCTATATATACCCAAGGGGTAAAAACGGGACCCTATTACTGAGACTCCGCTGTCCGTCCGTCTGTCTGTCTGTCTGTCTGTCCGTCTGTCCGTCTGTCATCAGGCTGTATGTCATGAACCGTTACAGCTAGACAGTTAAATTTTTACAGATAATGTCAGTATTTCGGTTGCCGTTTTAATAACAAATACTAAAAAACAGAATAAAATAAATATTTAAGGGGGCTCCAATGCAACAAACGTGATTTTTTTGCTCGTTTTTACTCGATATTGATAACGGCAACAGTAATTCTGTCTATCTGTTACCGATTTAGATTAATGGTATTGAAATTTGGGTAGCGAGCAATGCTATATGCTGGGCAATGGGATCCCGTTTGTGCAATTTGGGTACGGAACCCTAACAACTATGCCTAGAGACGTCAACGAACTAAAGTCATATTATATAAAGCATAGTATTACATTATAGCTCGCGACACTGGGATCGGTTGGCGTATATCCAAGAAGCGTCCCCAAATAGAAGACAAAAAATTTGACCGACGCTAAAATGTCATGTTATTTTTTTAATAAATAGCACTTTTATTAAAATAGTGATTAAGTGAAATTGCCATGATGCGATTTCCAGTTCTATGCCAGCTAAGATTACATAGAAACTTTTAAAATTACAGTTGACATATGCACGATATTATACTAGCTGCTGCCCGCGACTCCGTCTGTGAAGAAAAGGGATGTATAAAATAGCCCACGACCTATTTTCAGACCTACCGATTATACAGAAAAAGTTTCATAAAAATCGGTCAAGCCGTTTCGGAGGAGTCCGATAACAAACACCGTGACACGAGATTTTTATATATTAGGAGAAAGACTAGCTGACCCGTCAAACGTTGATTTACCATTTACCACCTAAGGTATAAATAAAAAATAGCTTATGAGTTATGACCTATCCTCAGACCTACCAAATATAGAGAAAAAACTTTCATAAAAATCGGTCAAGGCATTATGGAGAACTTTGATAACAAACACGTCACAAGAGATTTTTATATATATTTATTAGATTTAAAAACAAGTTAGACTGACAGATATATTTCATTTACTGTCAAAACTGTGTACACAAGATTCTCATGTCATACATTGAATCATCGATATATATATAATTATGTACTAACGTCATTGAATAGAGTAAATAATTTGCCATTTCGGACAAACTGATTTCGGATTCCGGTTCTATTTTTCTTTCCAGTTAATCCTTTCTATCCTCCTCCAACACGACATCTCAAAGGCTATCCTAGCCTTTCTCTGTCCCGATGAGTGATGGTCCACATCTCACTTCCATATAATGCAATGCTCCAGGTAAACACTTTTATTATTATAAGGCATTTTTTAGCTTTCGTGGATATTTTGGCTAAGATAAAAATGACAGCACCATGTAACGGAAAAGTAGAAAATTAAATTTCAAAGTCTCAAACGCTATATACATGACATTTAACACAGATGTTTTATTGGGCAACGTTCATGTAGAGCACGATGAAATGTTTGGGAATGAATTCCCGCGGGAACTTTTGGGAAATCCTGGAATTATTTGACTGCCAGACCTAATGACAAACAAATTCAGCATTCATTCATTCTATGGTTAAGCATGCGAAGCCACTGTTTGAGGCTAGTTCCAATTACACATTATTAAGTGTTATTTTTTTTAAACAATATAGGCTTGCGTTTGGCTACAATCACGCCTGATGGAAAGCGAAGATGAGGACTACGATGGAGCACGTTTGCCTAGTAAATGTTCATTCACCTTAGACTTGAAAGCGGCCAAATTGTAGTGTTCAGGGAACACAGTTGCAGGCAGGGAATACCACTCCTTAGCAGTGCGGTTGATGAAGGAAAAGCGAACACGCTTTGTGCGGATTTTGAGAATACTGACAACGTAAGGGAGGAGACACCGCCCACTTTTGGTCGACCTGTGGAAGAAAGGAGCAGGTGGAATAAGGTCGTGCAGTTCCGAAGCACATTCACCGAAATGTAACTTGTAGAATACTTGTAGAATTTCTACTATTAGTAGACGTAAGGGTAATCCGTTACATCATCAATATCATCATCCCCCCATGGCTCACCAAACAGATCGGTCCTGCACCATCCGCATCCAACGCGATCCCATATAGCCTTAACCAGGTCATCTCTCCATCTTGTCGGAGGCCTACCTACCACTGCTTCTTCAAGTCCGTGAACGCCACTCGAGAAACTTCTATCAAATCAAATCTATCGAGCAATAGCGATCACTCTATCAAAAGTTACAATAAGTTTAGTAAGTCTATAATAAGTTACGTATGTACAGTCAACCAATTTGACGTCTAGGTCACTAAAGAACCTTGTCGTATTAACTACTAGACAATTAATACGTCAGTGCGAGTCAAAGCATTTTACCAACTGTCCAAACATAATTTGCAAGAGTTTATTGGCTCCATGACATGAGAGGAAAAAGAAGTTTTGACAGACGGCCAGTGACAGTTCAAGTTATTAATACACAAGCAAACTCCTTTCCCATTCAATATCGTTGACACACGTTCGCAAAGATCGAGTTTGTCATCATGACATACATCACCAAATAATCACTGTCGTAGAAGATAAACAAATTGATTCATTTAGAGATGGTTCTATAGTGGCCTAGGAATCAAATTGGTTGACTGTACACTAATGTCATCATATCAAACATACCGACCGCGCTACTAAATCATCAATTACTGTAATAGATTAATAATGTTAATTGCATCGTTATGTTAAATGTTTGCTGTATTGATTACCTCACTCCTTTACTCATATTGTAATAACGGATAACGTTTGTAAATAGTTACAAACATTTTATTAACCCCCGACACAAAAAGAGGGGTGTTATAAGTTTGACCGCTATGTATGTGTCTGTCTGTCTGTCTGTGGCATCATAGCTCTTAAACGGGTGAACCGATTTGGATGCTGTTTGTTTTTAAAAGAAAGCAGGTTTCTTGGCGAAGGCTTAGATATGTTTCATCAAAATCTGTTTAGCCGTTTCAAAGTTATCAGCTCTTTTATTAGCTGCGGAAGGGATTTTAGACGCATAATGGGCATTGACTAAATGTTCAAACGTCATACGAGTGACATAATTGCGTCTGGGGTTTTTCAAATTTTTAGTTTATAGTTACGAGATAAAACAACATACCTACTTCCTCCTAATATTATAAATGCAGAAGTTTGTGAGTATGCATGCATATAATGTGCATTTATTCCTTCTTCGAAACAGCGAGCATCTAAGAAAAGACTAAGTGTCGTGGGAGCAAATAATGTTGTAGGTCAGGATCGTAGCAGGTGAAAACAATTTTTTTCTGCTTACCCTTTTGCTGGGAAGGAGGCGTGATTGTAAGAGTATGCATGTATTCTTCACGGTAAAACGGCCGAATTTTATTATAATTGTTAACGAGCTTATACACAGTGTTTTAGTTATTTATAATTATCAACTTTGACAAAGCCTTTGTAACGAATAAGCTCAAAATCTAATGGACTGATTTCAAAAATTTATACAGCACTGTTTTAATAATTGTAAATTACTTTATGACTTATCCAAATCGGTTATTCCATTTGAAAGATATTACGAATTTAAAAATGTCAATCTAAACCAAATACGAGTACTAATATAAACAAAGCATAACCCTTTCCTTGCAGTCGGGGTAATAAACTCCAACACAGCGCACAACGTGGCATGGGACGGGGCGCCGAACGGAAAGGGGGTGTCACATCTATGAAAACATCATCACAATCGTCATTATCATCACCATCATCATCATCATCATCATCATCATCACCATCATCATCATCATCCTCATCATCATCATCATCATCATCATCATCATCATCATCATCCCAGCCTATATACGTCCAAATGCAGAGCACAGGCCTCTCAGAATAAGAGTGCTTCGCCCGTCGCGTAGTTCCCACGCGGGCCCAGTGCGGATTGGGTGTGTGTTCCTCACGATGTTTCCTGCACTGTAAAGCTCATCTATGAAATATTTGATTTCTCCGCGGACGGAGTCGCGAGCAAAAGCTAGTAATATATAAAAATATAGATACAAAACCAACCTTCGAGGGGCCAGCCTAGAAATACATATCGCTTCCGTACCGTTCAGGTATAGGGATGTACCCGAACATTATAATGCGAATAAGCTATCGATAGTTTTGTTCCAGAGCTAAGGGATATCTAATTTCTTTCTCATCAGGTTTCAATTACTATAGGCACTTCACAGCGCCTCTGGTGGCATGTTTTTGACGGCAGAAGTTTTCTCATAGAATGTGATACTTCGACGTTAACGACTTTGAGATATTTGTTACACTACGATGAGAAACTTACACTGAGGTGCCGTCCTAATTGACCATGGTTGGCGGCGATGCAATTTCTTCGTACGATCACACTACTCTTGGTTGTATTGCGCAATCGTGCGATCGTAAATAAGGACTTAAGGTACAATCGCGGAATGAAAATGCTCTTCACTTTTCGACTCTATGTCGACGAGATAACATCGTAAAGTGACGTACCTACCTATTCATTCCGCTACTATACATACATATACATACTTTTGGGAGTTGAAATTTCAATTGGGGATGTCTATTTTTTTGCAATGTATAGTAAATCGAAAACCATTTCGAGATAAATGCTTTTTAACTCGTTTTTTGTAGTTATTTAATTTTAATGTTATGTAATGAATTTATTATATAACAAATAAGCACACATCAAATAAGCTTCATTTGACATTGGTGTAAATTGCGTGACCGGTTCAAGTCGTACTTTATTCTATGTGGTTAGAATTCTCCACAATTTACGCGTGGATTATACTACGGAGTTTGATTTGGACCCGCTATCTGACATCTAGCACTTTGACAGTGCCAGTAAAGTGACACAGTGTATAGTGTACCACTACGCAAAAAATAATTAAAGGGGTTGCCTTATCGCACGCATTTAGATAGATTTAGAAATTTGGCATTGTGGGAGCCCTCAATTATAATCTGACGTCATCAACTAAAATAGTTTCAATAATTAATTTTGAAAAAAGTAGAGAACTAAATGACAAAATATTGAAATTAGTTCCTTATAATTGACTTTTCTATACAAAAAAAAATATAAAAACCACTGGTAATTTTTTTTAGACATTCCCAATTGCTTGCGTCCGTAGGTTTACCCTCGAGACCCTACACATAACCCCTGGGTGGTGTTAAACGAGCGATACAACTCCGGTGGTAGGCTTCGGCCGTGGCTGGTCACCGCCCTATAGGTTGAGCCAGGCCGCCAAGCGACTCTCGTTGTGTTCCGGCCTGTTGCCTGTAGCCATTCTAGAAGAAGGGTCTGAGCAGTTGTGCAGGGCGCGCGTACCGGTTACAGTGCCCTGTATTCGTTGTACGGTTTGCAATGCTTGGGGGCGCGCGCAACACCGCGCTCAACTGCCTTCTTCCTGCTTATTCCCCTAATCAAGTCGAGGGTGAATGAGATTTTACTAGGCAAGCGTGCTCCATCGTAGGCCTCATCTTCGCTTTCCATCAGGCGTGATTGTGATCAAACGCAAGCCTATACCTACTGTATAAAAAAGAAACATACACTTAACCCGTGGCTTTGCCCGCGTTAAAAATAAATAGCTACACGAGAAGAAACATTTACAATTATTATTTGATTGTCTGGAATATCGCTTTTTAGAGATAAGGCCGCCTATTGTCTGCCTGAATTTTTATTTTTGTAATGTCACTGTACTGCTTTAGGTGATCAATAAAGAATATTTGTATTGTATTGTAAAATCTGAAAGTTTGGTTAAAAAATTTTAACCGAAACGTTTGCTTGGAAAACGCCGTCTACTGATTACAGAGAAAGTTAAAGGCATCTTTGAAGCCGAGAAACCTTAATGTTCTTGGACAGGGTCCTCTATTCTTCATATTAAATACAAAGTGAAACATGGATTAACAGAAAAACCCAGAAAAAAGACCAGCGCTGGGAATCAAACCCAGATCCTCAGCTGAGCATTCCATGTAGCGTGCTAAACTCCTACACTGGTCAGGAGTTTAGACACAAATTTTACGCATTGCACAACTCAGCTTGCTTTAATCACTTATGCAGCGATACTAGGCGACATCTATGCTATACTCTCTTCCAGAGACATCAACACTCCTTCGGAAAATCGGAACTAAGCCCACCAGCGCATTAGGCGGCCAGGTCACGCGGCCAGGTCGCTGCGGCCAACTAATTCTTCCGTGACATATGCAAGTGCGCGCACTACGGACTAGCCGACCAGCGGCCAGCGACCACGTATTGGCCGCGCGGCCAGCAGAAACATTGCGACTCAACAGAGCCCCTAAGAGCCCCCCGCGCATTAGGCGGCCAGGTCGCGCCAACTTACGTTAAAATCTGAACAGTCTTATTACGTGATTGACCAACAAAATATCCAAAAAAAAATCCCAAAATTTCTAGTTTATATTAATGAGCAGGATTAAGATGTTTGATTGCATGGTTTCACGAGCAGTTTCATTGGACGTAAACCGAGATTTGTTCCCGATTCATGCGACTCTTATTTTGTCGGAATTTATTACACAATAGGGATGTTGACGCCATTAAAAAATAATTCGAAGATACGACTTCACTAAAAAAACTCTTTATTGTAGCCCTGAAAACCAGATTAATTTTCAATTAACTGCAAAATTAAATTTTTTGTTGCTTTAAAACAAATAAATAGATAGTTGAACGAACGAACGAACGAAGTTGGCGAACAAGTGACGTCATTGCTATTGCCATACAAACTCTATGGGAGAATTGTGTTTTGACAGCTCATAAAAAGTACGTTAGTTGATTAGTGGTGTCGCCATCCCTATTATAGTTATTTTAAAAAATGATTTTCGGTAGAAACAATAAAATATTTATTGAACATTAAGTATCACATGTTTTAAAAGTTATCGATAGCCTGCGGGCATTACATCCCTATGGAGGTCAGGGCAACAATTTCCTCTGCCCTTCGCGTGACCCTACTTTCTTGAGCTAATGATAGTGTTTCTTCATGTAGCAACAGATATAATGTGTATATTTTAGAGGGGTTAAAAATAGAAATCAGTGTCCTTATAATTTGTTTTTGTAGTGGTAGAGCCATGTTGTAGCTAGCCGCTGCATCACGAATGGGCCGGCTCGTCCGGGGCAGTACCACCCTCTCACAGAACACTGGCGTGAAGCAGCAGTACTCCTGCTGCGTTTCGTACGGTCAGTGAGAGCGCCGGGGGCCCAATACCTCTCCCCCTCCTCTATTCCCTTGTCTTTTTTCTCTCCCTTTTAGGGCCGTCAACGCACTGGCATCGCGTAAAGCGCTGCGGGTGTCTATGGACAGTGGTGATCATTTAACACCAAGTGACCCACTAGTTCGTTTGTCTAGTCTCTCTAACATAAAAAAAAAATTGTATCATCCGAGATAAAAATGGTGTAAAATAAAAGTGGAAAAAATCTCTGCCTAAAGCTCCAAAAGCACAGTCAGCAGTGGCGTGGCGGTATGGTGGCGCTGACGGTTGTAATTCTAACTTGTATGAATGGTTGTGCGGTACCGTACCGCGAACTCGTTAATGGGCATTTCTATTTTTCGTTGTACCAAAATTAAGAAATTGTTAACAGAGTGTTAAAATTAGTCCGCTTAGTTACGCACTTTTTCAAGCCTTTACAATAAAAAAAATGTAAGAAATCGGACATTTCTTCACTTCTTGTAAAAACATCATTGTTAAATTTTCCCGATTTGTTACGTTTTCTTTATTGTAAGGCTTGAAAAGTGCGTAACGAAGCGGAGTAATTTTAACTCCCTGTTAACAATTTCTTAATTTTTGGTACAACGAAAAATAGAAATGCCCTAATACCACTTAGAATATTACAACCGTCACCGCCACTGCACCCCACGCCTCCGCGGTCTGTGCGTTTGGAAATTAAGAGGGTTTATACCTGCTGAGCTGGCAACGTTGCATTTTTGTTAGTTTTTCTCGATTATTCCATAAAAATTGAATGAAAATTAAAAATGTTTTTTATACAAATTGTTCTAATCTAATATATAAGTTAATGCGTTTACTGTAATAATAATATGTGATAAGACTTTTATTTTCTTTAAAAACGAACAAATTATTACCTACCACACACACATATTATTATTACAGTAGACGGATTAACTTTATATATTAGATTAGAACAATTTGTATACAAAACATTTTTAATTTTCATTTAATTTTTATGGAATAATCGAGAAAAACTAACAAAAATGCAACGTTGCCAGCTCAGCAGGTATAAACCCTCTTAAAGAGCCATTATCACAATGGCGATTTGCGAACGTATTAGAAGCGGAGCAAATGTGTAACGTGTTTGTCGCGAACGCGTAACGTGTTCGCCGCAAGTGCGCAATGGAAAGCATCGTGAGGAATCTATGCACATTTATGAAGCGTAATTGGTATGTGTGACGTTCCCAATAAAGTATTGGGCCCGCGTGGGTAATACAGCCCAGTCAAATGGATACACAATCCTCCAATCTGACTGCTATCAAATCTCGGATCCATATCCATTTTCAGGCCGCTCGTGACCTCTGAGGGTCCGGGGTTAAGTCTCAGAAAATGGCTTAGTTCCCGCGGGATATCGATAAACTTTCAGGCAATGGAGCCTTCACTTGAAGTTTCCAAAGTTGTGAAATTTCAATACGAAAAGTACTTGTAAATTTAAATTTAGCAAACAACGATACAATGTCAAAAGCACTAAATAATAGCAATATGCATGTCTCCGAATGGTACAATGATACATTTATGAAAAATATTCACAAATTTTTTTTTAAATGGAAACTTGTTTTAAACTGACGATCGAACCACCTACCGAACCTCCGATATCTTCTTCTAATATAAAAATCTCATGTCACGGTGTTTGTTATCGAACACCTCCGAAACGGCTTGACAGATTTTTATCAAACTTTTTTCGTTATATTCGTTAAGCCTGAGAATAGGTCGTAGGCTATTTTTTATACCCCTATAATTCTCCGCAACACCTAGTAATATTATAATTATTAAGGCCCGGGCTGATGACAGATCGTAGGGAGAGATCCGAATCCGCGCGGATTTACTATTTCTTTCTATCAAACGCTATAAGATGGTAACAGAAAGAGATGGTGAAAGCAATGGCAAGCGCCCGCACGTTAAACAATACTGCCTCAGATCTTATTTTCTTCATTAGTACATCCATGCAAAGCCGGGATGGGCAGCCAATAGGAAATAGCGTTGTTGCGATAGCGATAGCCTATCGATAGTATCGTGGCCTTGAAAATCAGTCATACTATCGATAGTCCTATTGAAATTATCAACCCTTGACGATACTATCGATATTATCGATTGATGAAAATAAGTGATACTTTATTCAAATGGGTATAAATTAATTAAAACAATTGACAACAATTCAAATGTACTAAGTAAGTAAAATAAAAAAACCGTTTGTAGATTTTTCACTGCTGATTACAGGAAAAATATTTTGGGATTTTTTTATGCAGTAGTTTTTTTTATATCTAGGAAAAAGAGTAAAAAAAGTTGGATTGTGAATGTTAGGCGTACACTTAGCGGCTCATAGTCCATTTATTACCATAAAATGAAAAAAAAAACAACTGTCAGTTCATTTTTTATCTGTCTTGTCTGACGGATTACTTATTATTCTAGCGACACGCTTTCGGTTCTGTTAATATCATTGTTTTGAATTATGCTTTGATAACACTTTCAAATGGAAGTGACTGGCAGATTCGTAAAAGCTGATAGTCCCAATCTGCCCAATGTCGACGAATGGATGTTGTTACAGTTCATGCGAAAAAATGACTGTTTTAATGTTGCGGAAACTTAAGGAGCGAAGGTTCTCATGTCCTCTAGCACATTCTCACGCTACGCTCGTAACCAGTAAACCAGTACAAAATACAAATGCACGCAACAGGAAAAAGTAAGACATGATCTCGTGTGGTTGATCCCAGTTTAGAGAGAACATAAGTAATCAAACATTATTGGCTTTCATAACATCAATCATATATGTTAACTGGTGCAGAAGAATCTCAGAGTATTTATACTAGAAAAAAGTGTGATTCTACTACATTGTAAAAGTGTTACTTTTATATTACAATACTAACCCACAAATTCAAGTTTTTTATTATCACATCAAGTCATGAACCCTTATGTTTACATTAAAATCGCTGTCAATTGAAATTGTGAACAATGTAAATAAACCATATCCATATTCTACCACTTGTTTATTGTTTTAATGGTTTAGGATAGTGTTGTGGTCTTGTGGTAAGTATTGATTAAATAACACATGGATTTAGCAGTATTTGATGAGGGAAAATGGAAAAAAGACATTTTAAATAGGTACAAGATTTGTTTACATTGTTTGCAATTTCAATTCACTGACAGTTTATCATACCTAGCTAAAGGAACTTATCCTGTACCTGTACTGTACTGCACAAAGACGAGTCACTTTATAATTATTTCAGAAAATTCAAGTTCACAACAGTAGGTACCTGCTTATACTGTTTTAGTTGAATATTTTCCCCAGTTACCTGTTTAAAGTACCTGACTTAGTAGTCAGTGGTAGGTTACCTATGTCAACTTTGAAATACCGGTAGGTCTGAAGGATAAACAAATAAAGATTACAGTGTTTTATTTACTATGTATTTAGGAGCAAAAAGTAACAATACATGTCATGTTATGTAAATTTTCAATCACTTGCCGGAAGATATCAAATCACTAGATGGCGCGCAATTCAAGAAGAAGCTTAAAGAATTTCTTCTCTGTAAATGTTTTTATGATTTAAATGAATACTTCTGTGAAAAATATTAAAGTTATTTGAGTCCAATGAATGACATTGTACGTCCGAAAAGGACAAGCTGTTGAGACGATTTAAGCTATAAATACTACCACAAATGTACACAGTTTGAACAATAAACTATTCTTATTCTTATTCCTATGTAAAAAATATTTATATTTTATTTGGTTACAGTTCAAAGTTCTTCAATTTTCAATTCCATCCAATTCCATTAATGCCATGTTTTCGCAACTTGAGAAGAAACAAATGGTCAAGGCATCTTGATGCTACTTTTTCCGGTCGTCATTATAAAGAAATATTTGAAAACTCAAAGCAACAAACGCCGAAAATAACAAATTCGTGAATTTGCTACGGATGGTTGACAAAATATGTGTCGTGAATTGACATAATGACATATTATGACAGTTATTTTTTTTTTTTAATTTTATATCATGCTAAGACTGCGACATTATTATTCCTATCTTTGTATATACGGACTTTATAATGATCATTTCTTTAATTAATTATTAACGACAAATTTAAGCAAAATAAAGGAAAACCGAGAAACACGGGTAGTCTAATTTTTAAACAGCTATTATAATAGCAAAATAACAAGAATGATTTTTTTTTTGAAATGTTGTCAATTAAGAAAAAATAACAATGAATAAAACTTAACTATAAACTAAATATTACAAACTAAATTAAAAACTAAACTAGATCTAAACAAAAATAATACTATTACAAACTAAATTAAAAACTAAACTATATCTAAAAAAGGCCCCTGCGGCATTGTGCCGAAGATGCTGGCAGCATTTCCTCGTTGAATCGCTAAGTGATACTATATTGATACACTTCAATAATATCGATACTCCATCCATAGTATCGATAGTTTTGCTCTATCGATAATCGAATATTTCACTATATTGTAGCAAATCTATCGATATTTTCGATAGTCTATCGAGTGTTTTCTCAAGGTCAACTGTCGATAGCAAAACTATCGCTATCGCAACAACACTGATAGGAAATGAAAATAAATATATAAAGGTAAAATGATTTCCGATGAGCAGATTTACGCTTGAAGTTAATTAATTGCTTAATTACGTTTTTGCCTCAACAAGTTGAGTCAAGTTGAGGGTTTATTTTTGGAATTTGGTACAAAATTTAATTAAACTATGGATAATTCATTACCTTGTTAAATGGGAAGGAGGGGCGTAGAGCAATAATGTCGTAAGTTGCTTTACATTTGTCATTTTATACCTTATGTGTAATAGGATAAAGACCAAAGGTTATCTCACTTGTTCAGCAACAGCCTATTCGCTCTGGGCTTGAAGAGCCCTAGGTTGTATTTATCTGGAAATACAGACGACGGGAGCAAATTATATTCCTTATAGTAGTTCGGCGCAGCCAATTGGCGCGAGGTGGTGCAAAATAGGGAAGAGTGGCGCTCTCTGGTATCGGAGGCCAAGATCCTCTTCGGGTCGCTGAGCCAGTGTAGTAAGTCGAATGAAATCCTATAATTCCTTCGCACACTCACCACAAAACAGACAAACAAGCAACTTCTACGACGGTGTTCAAGGCTCTGTACCTGCTTCCGTTCGATGAAATATCACCAATGACTCTGAATTCAACGCAGCTTACTGATACTTTCCGGAACCGTCTCAAAGGTGGTAACAGTATTAAATATGTACTTGTTCTTCCGTTGTCTTTCGTTCTGGTTATTATACTTATAATCGTGAAATGGTAATCCTACTAATATTATAAACGCGAAAGTTTGTAAGTATGGATGGATGGATGGATGTTTGTTACTCTTTCACGCTAAAACGGTTTGACGGATTCTGATGAAATTTGGCACACAGATAGTTTATAATCTGGATTAACATATAGAATACTTTATATCCCGGATAATTGCATAGTTCCCGCGGGATAGCGATAAACGAATTCTTCGCAGACGGAGTCGCGGGCAGCAGCTCGTAATACATAAAACTTACGAGTCATCATCATCATCATCATCATCATCATCATCATCATCATCAGCCTATGTTCATCCACTGCTGGACGGACATAGGCCTCTCCCATAGCACGCCACTGAGCACAATCCTCGGCCACTCTCATCCAGCTCTTGCCAGCCGCCTTACGAAGATCATCGCTCCACCGAGTCTCAGGACGTCCCACGCTACGTTTGCCGATCCGTGGTCTCCACTCAAAAACTTACGAGTCATCATCATCATCATTAATTTAAGAGCTTAGCTCTTGTCGGTGGAGTAATTGCCACTCTTTTTGGTTCTCTGCCAGCGTTTTCAGCTCCTGATACGACATGACATTGACTTTTTCCTTGGCTTGATCTATTAATGACCGTCTCGGTCTTCCCCTGCCTCGCCTGCCTTCTATTTGCCCTTCCAAAATAGTTTTTATGTAACTGTCATGTCGTATCAGATGCCCCAGCATATTTCCTCTCCTATTTTCAATCGTCCTTAACAGCCGCCTTTCCTCCTCCACCAACTCTAAAACCTCCTCATTAGTTCTCCTTTTAGTCCAGCTAATCCCCTCCATTCTCCGCCAGCACCACATCTCAAACGCACTCAATCTGTCTCGGTCTTGCTGAGTCAATGTCCAGGTCTCGCTCCCATATAAAGCTATACTCCAGATGTAGGTCTTAATAAATCTTTTCCGAGTGTTCCTTGAGATTTTGCCTTTAAAAATGTGTTTTTTTACGAGTCATACAAAACCATAATTTTAAATGCTATACTAAAGCAAACATCAGCACACCGCAGCTTGCGAGAGGGTGAGGGGTATGTAAAAGATTTATAATCGTGCGGTCAAAACGCTTGAACATTCACCCTATTAGATTTATTTGTTTCAGTTTTTTTTTTGTGTTAATTATAACTCCGCATTGTTTGTAAAGTGTATGGTATGATTTATTTTAAAACGCGTGGTTGGTTACAGAGGAAAAAGTTCAATGTTTCACCTGTTTTTAAATGTTTATGCCTTTTAGCGTTCACTGTTAAATGAAAGTAAACCAAATCAACCATAAAAACTACAGCTTGAGATATTAAAGTGGCTTTGTTCCTCTTTAAAAGATCTCCTATTTTTATAATATAAAATTCTTGGGACTACTTAATTTTTTTTTAGTAAGTAGGTACCTTTATTTATACTAGCCTTTGCCCGTGGCTTTATTCCTGTTAATCATTAGACCAGAAGTTCCGGAACTTTGTATAATTTATGTAGAATTTAGCAAAAATTACGTAGGTAATTTAGCGTTGCATCCAAAACACTCGCATCACTCGTGTCTCTATGGTAAGCGGCTGTAATGCCAAGATTCTACCCTCTTTCACCCTATTTTTTGTAGGGTTATCGGGATAAAAAGAAGCCTATGTGTTATTTGAATTATCAAGCTATCTGCATACCTACTTTTAGCGTGAAAGAGCAATAGACATACACAGAATGCAATAGAGACAGTGAGTAAGTGTGTCTTCCAAATTTATTTTTTTTTCTTTGTATCGAATATGTGTAAATTAATATCGCTCTCTCGCTCTCTCTCTCTCTTTCTCGCACACACACACACACACACACACACACACACACACACACACACACACACACACACACACACACACACACACACACACACACACACATACACACACACACACACACACGGGTATGTATTACAATACCGAAGTACGAAAGACCGAATGTATTAAAACATCGAATGGGTCAAAAGACCGACACGATTTTTTTCTGAAACCGTTAACTGTTTAAGGTTGTTATAAAACAAACCTAACCTAACCTAATGGGTTCTGTATGATGCCATTTTAATAAATTCTGAAAGTTTACGGTTTCAGAAAAAAATCGTGTCGGTCTTTTGACCCATTCGATGTTTTAATACATTCGGTCTTTCGTACTTCGGTATTGTAATACATACCGAACACACACACACACACACACACACACACACGCACACACACGCAGAGACGCGCCCACGCACCAACTCACAGTCTTTCTTATTTATTTGATTAGCAGAATTTTATTACCTTTCGGAATTAGAAACAAAAACAAAATCTCACTAATTCAACGAATCAATTAAACTTACGCATCTTATCCGTAAGCTAATTACTTTCGGGCACGGAACCAAATATAAATACTGTTCGCTCACTGATTCCGATACGACGTGTTTATTTATTCAACTCGGCACGTTATCGAATAACATACCTACCCCTAAAGGTCGAATTAACCCACAATGAGAGCTAAATTTAAATCTCTACACGAATTTAAATACAGGGTTATTTGTAATTCACTAGCATCCTTTTAACCTTAAACTCCCACCACTTATACAAATGTTTTTTGTTCTACGGCTTTTGTCATAACTTAATATTTTTGGTGTAATAACGTTTTGAAAATTTGAGATTTCCTTTTATTTTTACGATACTCTGTGTATTTGTATGGGAAAAAAAGTGCTTCATTTTAAAAAGTCGTAGAACTAAAAACATTTGTTTGAGTGATAGGAATTCAGGGTTAAGAGGATGTCAGTGAATTACAAATAACCCTGTATTTCACTTGCCTCTGCACACGGTTTCACTCACGTAAATCATTAATCATCATCATCATCATCCCAGCCTATATACGTCTCACTGCAGGGCACAGGCCTCCTCTCAAAATGGGAGGGCTTGGCCCGTAGTTCCCACGCGGGCCCAGTGCGGATTGGGAACTTCACACACACAATAGAATTTCTTCGCAGGTGCATGCAGGTTTTTTTCCTTCACCGTAAATCTCGTGGTAAATTACAAATTATTTTCGCACATAAATTCCGATAAACTCAGAGGTGCGAGCCGGGGTTTGAACCCACGACCCTCTGCTTGAGAGGCCATAGGTCAAACCACTAGGCCACCACGGCTATTTAATCATTAAATAAATATCGACGAAAATCATTGGGCAGTTGAATTCACAAAATTTCCAGGGGAATTCCCAAAATTAACATCGTGTCTACATTTAACTTGTAGGAGAGAATTGGCAGGAAAGGGGCATGTATTGAAAGGGACAATTCAAAAATACAGTATTTGTAATTCACTGACATCCTTTTAACCCTGAATTCCTATCACTCAAAACAAATGTTTTTTGTTTTACGACTTTTTAAAATGAAGCACTTTTTTCCCATACAAATACACAGAGTATCGTAAAAATAAGAGGAAATCTCAAATTTTCAAAACGTTATTACACCAAAAATATTAAGTTATGACAAAAGCCGTAAAACAAAAAACGTTTGTTTAAGTGGTAGGAGTTTAGGGTTAAAAGGATGCTAGTGAATTACAAATAACCCTGTATATAAGCCTTTATTATTTAAACTATCTAAATTAAATATTATAATGGTTAATCAATTCTTAGTTGTTTATTTTCGCATCTTTAAAAAATATGTGTTTTCCATTTCATAAATGAACTGTCATATTAGTAACATACTCACATTTACGCACGCAAGCGCGAATGCACGCACGCTTGCAAGCACGCACACATGAAAGTGCGAACGCACGCACGCTCTCAGTTACACACGCTCGTATGACTAGTTAGTGTGTGTTGCCAGTGATGACTTATGGCACTGAGACGTGGCCGCTAACGATGGGTCTTATAAGGAAGCTCAAGGTCACTCAGAGGGCGATGGAGAGGGCTATGCTTGGAGTTTCTCTGCGGGATCGCATTAGAAATGATGAAATCCGCGCAAGAACTAAAGTTACGGACATAGCTCGAAGAATCGCTAGACTTAAGTGGCAGTGGGCAGGGCACATCGCCCGTAGAACTGACGGCCGATGGGGCCGAAAGGTTCTTGAGTGGCGTCCGCGGACTGGAAGACGCAGTGTAGGTAGGCCTCCAACAAGATGGAGCGACGACCTGGTTAAGGTAGCGGGAACGCATTGGACGCGGATGGCGCAGGGCCGATCTGTTTGGCGAGCCTTGGGCGAGGCCTATGTTCAGCAGTGGACGTCTTTCGGCTGAAATGATGATGTATGACTAGTTAGGTAGATCAATTTACCAAAATCGTTATTTCTTAGTAGCAAAATTTCCATTCGCTTTTGACGTGACAACGTCTAATAAATCGATGAACGCCGGCTGCATACACGAAAAAGGATGACGCAATGTAACGTTACATGTAAGTACATGTACGTACATGTACCTACAGAGCAGCGAAGCAGGCCAGTTGCAAGAGAGCTGAACGCCAGGATGTATAATGCGGGGTGTGGGGGGTGCGGGGGTGCGGGGGCTTCAGAGGGGGGATGAAAATTTCATTGATTTTGCTGTAGGATGCACCGTTCTCAAAGATATTTGACGAAACACCGGTTCTCGTCCGATCACCGAGGTTAAGCAACGTCGGGCGCGGTCAGTACTTGGATGGGTAATGGTAATGTTTTGTTATGACGTTGTCACGTTAAACTATCGTCTGTAAACCGACTTTACAGACGACCGGTTTTTTCCTCAAATTCTTTTTTTCTCACTACAGTTTTTTACTGAAGCTTATTTTCACAGTAGCGTTTTTTCCCAATTTGAATTGACACAGAAACAGTGCCCGAGCTCCTTCTACTGTGTTCTTTGGGCCGGGCTTCGGGCCCAAAGAAAACGAGCTTTCGTGTCTATTAAAGTTGGGAAAAACGCGATTGTGAGAAAATGCGAATGGAAATTTTGCTATAGTCAAAATCATCTGAGCTCTGGGGCCATAAAACCCTTTTTCGCACATCTCGCTCGCTCTTGGGAAGTTATCGGATACCTCGCTCACACGTGTGAATAACAATTTTGGTAAATTGATTTAACCAGTCGCTCGCATGTACCATCGCCCCAGACGTCAGATACCCATTTTCAAAACAAATTTGCTTGCAGCCGTTGATGTTTATTGCTATGGATTGTTATGGACAGATGTCTAGCCACTGCACGCAAACTGGGCCTTTAAGGTGGTTATCTGGCGCTTGGGGCGATAGTACACACAAACATTCACATTTATAGTATTAAAAGGATTTTGATGGAGCAATTGGATAAAATTATTTCTGATTTACAAACAGTTGATGCGGATTGGATTGATAATTTAAATAATTATATGGTAATTCTTTCGTTTTAGGAGAATGTTAATGAAAAACATGTTATTTTGATTTTAACATTGTAACCGTTGATGGATTATTAACATAATCGTGATGATTTGCAAGAATATTTAATCATCATCATCATCCCAGTCCATTTGCGTCCCAGTTCAGAGCATAGGCTTCCTCACGTTCTGAGAAGGCTTGGGCCCAGTGCGAATTGTTAACTTTAAACATACAATTTAATTTATTCTCAGGTGTATGCAAAATTATTGAAAGTGGTTACAACCAGATTTTTTTTTACCGCCGGAGATGACTGCGGAATGCTACAAAAGACATAGAATAGTTTATATTCGGGAAAATCGCATAGTTCCTTCGGAATAGCAACGAATATTTGCAGACGGAGTCGCGGGCTCTAAATAGGCGTTAATTTTTTTTGCGTTCGAATATTTTTAATTTTTTTTTAGGTAATCATGCCTTGGAATAAAAATATCGATATTATTTTCCATTTACCCTTCGTTCATTGTTACTTAGGATGCCTTTCCACCAGAGATGTGCTACGCTACGTTGCTATGGATGTGTCTGATATCCACCAATCATGTTCATTCATAGTGAAAATAAACGGATCACTCACGTCTCAAAACGAGTTTAACTCGACATGTTATGTTAGTGTTGTGTGCTACCCTACATTTGACAATGACAATAAAAGTGATGATGAAAACGGGGGTAGTTGTGTGTCGCTGTCAGTTGCGTCGAGTAGCCGCGCGACCAGGGCGTTAGCACGCAGTGCACGTTTGGCAGCCGCCGTGACGTGCGACTCCGAGAGGAAGGGCTACGGATTAGCCCGAAACATGTCGAGTTAAACTCGTTTTGAGACGTGAGTGATCCGTTTATTTTCACTATGAGTGAGTCTCACGGTAGTTTCATGTTTAAAATCATGTTCATTGGTCCATATAGCATAGCACTGGTGGAACCGGGTTCAATTAAGCTATGAATTTAAAAAGAAAGATGCGTGCTATGGATGGTTGCGAGTCGTATAACAATGTCCCCCCTCACCGCGCCGCCGCTCCGCGCGCCCCTGTCGACACATCGCATAGCTCGAGCTGCGCATCTTCTTCGCACAGCTGCCTCGCGGCTGCTCGTCTACATAGCGCATCTTCCTCGCACAGCTACATAGCTTAGCATTGGTGAAAACGGCCACACAGTTTCGTAGCGTAGCTTTCACTACTTCGCAGTATAGCCGCATAGCACATCTCTGGTGGAAGAGCACCCTTAGGAATAAGCTAGTATACAAAGTAAAACTACATGCTAATAAAAACCTATGGAACCTAAATCCAGCTTCCAATAACCTTGAACATTTGGCCTTGCACAATATATCTCTTGACTCTGACTGTCCAAAAATAGTATGTCCCCTCTTATTATGAGGCGACGTGGAGCCGTGCCAAAATATAGTATTATCAGCGCCGCATAAAACGAGCCGCGAAAATAAACATAGTATACCTATGAAGTGAGGTTCACGCAACGTATACAGACTATGTTAATGGTTTCAGTTAATATCCTGGTAATATTATAAATGAGAAAGTTTGTAAAGATGTTTGGATATTTGGATGTTCGGGCGCTTGTGCACTACAGGGGATTTTACTGTCCTGCATCCGATTTTTTACGGCCCGTTTTTAGGGTTCACAGATGATGTATTTCGGTTGCCGTATAACAGCAAATACTAAAAAATGGAATAAAATAAATATTTAAGGGGGCTCCCATACAACAAACGTGATTTTTTTGCTCGTTTTTGCTCGATATTGATAACGACAACAGGTAGAAGCTTGATATATTCACAGAATATTTAATTATGATGACTTTAAAAATAAATCATTAAATTAAAATAAAAAAAATATTGAAGGGGGGCTCCCATACAACAAACGTGATTTTTATAGATAATTGTACGGAACCCTTCGTGCGCGAGTCCGACTTGCACTTGGCCGGTTTTTTCATGCCTGATGCTTGATGCTGATGCCATGATTATTGGTTTGTGCAGTGCACTTGTCCCGTCTTTTCTCGGAAGTGCGGCGCAGTTAATAAGGGCTAGCTCTTTTCAAAAACAACTAGGAACCCCTTGTTATGCTAGGAACGATGCTTGCTAATACTCTACGTGTGAAGATGTAGAAGACCAAATCAATTACTTTGCTCACCCGTGACGTTACGATAGCTAAGTTTATGTAAAAAATGCGTGTTCATGCAGGTCCTCCACCTGGACTCTACACTGTATTAGGGATGTGAAAAAATAATCGATTATGGAAATAATCGATTAAAAAATCGACTTTAATAAATCGATTTTTCATGCTAAAAAAACAATCAATTAAATAAAAATCGATTTATTATGTAGAATGTCATATCCCTACACTGTATGAACACACACAAATCACACAAACACAACTATCACCACCACCAAACTACACTACTCCACGATACAGGCTGTGCCTAGTGTGGGGATCATTGTTTCTCTTGTATCGTTTAATTTAAATTTTATGGTCAATAAATACATTTTGATACTTTTTTTGATTTTTTATTTTTTATAACTACTACTTTGATATAAGTACCTACTTAAACAGTATCTGGGTACCTTTGATTAATAAAAACAACATGTTTAAACAACTAAATTATATCACATTCTCGTCGTCTCTCGTCACTTATGTTCGAGTTTTTTCGGTCACAGAAAGAAAGAACTATTTATTATTTTTTTTTTCTCATAGGTACTGGCTTACTGTCTTAATCCACTCGCCAAACTGATATGACAGTTTGTTGGCGAGAACACGCTCATTACAATTTAGTCATATGTAAGTACCTATTTAAATTAAACATGCATCTAAAACGAAATAAAAGTTACAACAAATACAGAGATGTGGATACTTTTGCAAAAATGTACCCTAAGGCAGTTTTTGCAAAAGAATCCTTTTGAGAGTATTTTTAACTTTCCTTATGGTACTCTGATTTCCTTCTCTTAGCCACTCAATCTTGTTATATATTTTTGGAACTAGGAACTTATTTGTTCGTTTACCATAATAATTTTTAGCACGACTTTGCACATATAGTTTTAATCTAACGCTTTTTGTATTGTACTTGTTATTCTTAAGCGTCTTATAATCACTTACAAAATAATTTTCTAAGGCAATTAAGTACTGCACTCTTATGTGTACTGGAAGAATTAAATTAACGTGTTAATCAATAACGATTCTCAGAATACACTTACTGCACAATACATCCGCAATAAAAATAAATAACGTAAACGTTCAAGTAAGATGTTTTACTCGCAGTATGATGAAAGTGACTTTCAAAAAAGCTTATCTGCACTATGGATGATAAAAAGACTCTATTTAAGTTCACACACAGTCCAAACTGCAGTGATTTCAGAAAGCAAATAAGTCTTACTGAAATATCTTCGAAGTAATGCACTAAGCGAGTGCATACAAATTTTCTAGACAGATATTAGATATTACTATAAGATTTAGTACCGTTATTTGAGATAACGAAACGGTATTTCCAACTCAAGATCGAGACATTGAAATGTATTGTTAGATTGAGGTTACTTTAGTGGCAGTTTTAGTGGCAGTGGGCAGGGCCCATTTGCTCTAGAATCGACGGCCGAAGAGCATTAAAATTACTTCAAATTACAAATTAGTTCCAAAATTAAACGTAAATGAGAATAAAAAGCAAGTACAGTCACGAGCTTTAATTTGGGACCCACTGAAGGTTGACAGTCCTGTCATATTGTATAGGAATTCAAAGGATATTTTTTCGAAATGGGTCCCAAATTAAAGCACGCAACCGTACCTACCTACTTAGACTAAGCTAAAATGCAACAATAACTCGCTCATCCTTATGCTTGCTTATGCTGGCTCGTTTGGCTCCCTCTCATAATAATCTAATATATAAAAAAAAATCTCGTGTCACGGTGTTTGTTACCGAACTCCTCTGAATCGGCTTGACCGATTGTTATGAATTTTTTTGTCTATAATCGGTAGGCCTGAGAATAGGTCGTAGGCTATTTTTTATACTCCTGGGTGATGTGCGGCAAAACAACGTTTGCGGGGTCAGCTAGTAATTAAAAAAAATTGCCGTCATCTTTAACTACTTTCAGTTCTCGTTCTGGTGGGTAGAAGGCCAGAAGCTAAAGATGGGACTGTCCAGATCTCGGTAGACCGCTGTCAAGATGCTGTTTCGCGAGCGACGCATCCCCTCCCAAACCAACCTCCTCCTCGGCGAACATGGTTGAGACACTGCAAAACCTGGGCAGCCCCATCAGGGCCCGGAAAATATTATTATACTGCACCCTATGGATCTGTACGACTTTCTGTTGTGTCTCACCCAGAGTTGAGTTAATTGTTCATACGGGCGAAGTCACAAATAATAGCTAGTAGGTATACGTTATATAAGTATCAACTCTTAGAGCTCCATAACCAAGACGTAAATAAGGTAATAAAATACTAAAGAAACTTAACACTATTATACGATACGGCGAAAGATTTCGCCAGTTAGTATGAACGAATCGGGGTTTATTGAAAATCAACCTTAACAACGCCATTCCCTCCGAACCAAGATCAAGCAATGTGGCTATAAAGCAGATTTATGGTGGTAAAGTTCAATTTCGCATGCAAGCGTGTTCGGCTAACATGCAATTGATATGCAAATATATCGATAAATTGACGGCCAAGGTCGTATCTTGAATATGTGTTTCCGATATAGGGAGACGATTAAAGGAAATTACCTAGTTTAGGCACTCGACGACTCCAGTAGGTATGCGGCCCACTGTCGGGCACAGGCAGCCCTGCTTATCTATCTATCTGTCTGCTTATCTATTTAGGGTGATGATGAACTCATATTGGCAACAATAACACTTATAATTAAAAACCACTCGTTTTAGTAATAAACCGTATAAGTATTTGTTTTTTTTTTTCTATTTCCGCCAAAAGACTCCTTCTCAACTTTTTTTTTGCAAACTGATCAATTTAATGTTTTGCCACCAAATCTTGAGCTGATTTTATTTAAAAATATAAATTATATGCCTTATTGATTGAATATTTAAATAAATTATTAACAATAAATGTCAATCCTTGTTTATTTTATTACCCGACTGCCGAAGGAGGGTTATGCTTTTTGAATACCTGATTAAATCTAGTCAAATAAGACATTAAAAAGTATATTCACAAACTATGTTATTCTTAAATTGGCAGTATGTCATAGATAGTCAATAAAAAAAACGCACTAAAACAAAAGAGAATCTCTTTGCTGGCCATGGCCAGCAATGTTGTATGAAATTCCATTATTGTCCTGTAATTTGAAATTAGAACGAATCTTCAATAAGTGCTATACAAATGACGTAGGTACTTCGCGTTCTATTGTCACGAATATAAGGACAATTTTTCCTTGGATGTTTGATAAAAAATAATAAAAGTTTTACTTACAAAGCCACGGAATAATAATATGTTTATTATCAGCGATTGATTTACCTGTTGAGAAAAAAATAATTAATTAGTAAATCAGCAACTCTGTTTATTCCAAACAATTACTGATATCTCTCACATAAAATCATCATAATCATGCCAGCCAATAGACGGCCACTACTTAACATGGGCCTTGGGCCTCCCAAGGGACACCAAAAAGACCGATCTTTTTTAGTGTTCCATACCCAAAGGATAAAAACGGAAACCCTATTACTGAGGCTCCACTGTCCGTCCGTCCGTCCGTCCGTCTGTCACCAGGCTGTATCTCAGGAACCGTGATAGCTAGAGAGTTGAAATTTTCACAGATGATGTATTTTGGTTGCTGCTATAACAACAAATACTAAAAAATGGAATAAAATAAATATTTAAGGGGGCTCCCATACAACAAACGTGATTTTTTGGCTCGTTTTTGCTCGGTATTGATAACGGCAACAGGTAGAAGCTTTAAATATTCACAGAATATTTAATTATGTATTGACTTTAAAAATAAATCATTAAATTAAAATATAAAAAATGTTTAAAGGGGGCTTCCATACAACAAACGTGATTTTTATAGATAATTGTACGGAACCCTTCGTGCGCGAGTCCGACTCGCACTTGGCCGGTTTTTTATGGTGCGGGAAGTGCGCCTCATGCAATCGTCTCTGTTGGATGAAACAGAGGGTATGTGGGGCTCTTCCACAAGGGGCTTTCCCAACTAATTCCCTCGTTGCCATTGTGAACGCCACGGGAGCATGAAGAGACACCGCGAAGCCCACTGGCCGCCCCGAGATGGGGCTCCTGTCGACACAATGCAATGCGGACTGGGTTAAAATAGACCGATGATTCTGCGCTATCCTCACTCTATGCATTTCCGCAACCTTATCCAGGTCGTCAATCTATCTTCTTGGAGGCCTATACTGAGTCATCCGGTCCGTGGATGCCATTTAAGAACCTTTTGGCCCCAAGCCGTAATGGCCTAGCGGTTGGACCAATCGGCTCGCACCTCTGAGTTTTTCGGCTTTATGGGCGAAATTACATTTGGAATTTACCATGAGCTTTACGGTGAAGGGAACATCGTGAGGAAACCTGCATACACCTGCGAAGAAATTCAATGATGTGTGTGAAGTTTCAAATTCGCACTGGGCCCGCATGGGAACTACGGTCTAAGCCCTCTCCTTCTGAGAGGAGGCCTGTGCACTGCAGTGGGACGTATACAGGGTTATTTGTAATTCACTAGCATCCTTTTAACCCTAAACTCCCACCACTTAAAAAAATGTTTTTTGTTTTACGGCTTTTGTCATAACTTAATATTTTTGGTGTAATAACGTTTTGAAAATTTGAGATTTCTTCTTATTTTTACGATACTCTGTGTATTTGTATGGGAAAAAAAGTGCTTCAT
Source organism: Archips xylosteana (assembly GCA_947563465.1). NCBI lineage: Eukaryota > Metazoa > Arthropoda > Insecta > Lepidoptera > Tortricidae > Archips > Archips xylosteana. Next base: position 1,978,084 of record OX387366.1, on the reverse strand, counting down.
TTTAAAAAGTAGTAAAACAAAAAACATTTGTTTGAGTGATAGGAATTCAGGGTTAAGAGGATGTCAGTGTATTAAAAATAACCCTGTATAGTACCTATATGTAATATGTATATTCCTATGTCTATGTCTATGTTTGTACTCTTATTTTTGCCTGTGTACGTGTTATTGTTGTTATAAATAAATGTTTTCTTTCTTTCTTTCTTTTCTTTTATATACGCTGGGATATACTGGGATACTAGAGTCTGGTAATTATTGCAATAAATTATCTGAAACCTATTAGAAATCGGTAAAACAGGCCATTGTAACGCAAAATGAAGTATTTTTTGCTAAAGACGTTGTTATTTTGCGGTATTTACATGTCAGCACGATTGCTATGACTCACAGCAGACATGTGTAGCCAGGTGACTACAATGAAGTCATCGGTACATATAGTAGAGTTACATTGAGATTCATTGATGGCCAGAGCTATATTAGACTCCATTCAGTCCATTGAAACCATTGACACGTACTCCGTTGAGTAATTACTGCACCCATTACAATCTAACCTTTCGCGGATGGAATAGTACGGCAATACTCTGGGGGGCTACTTTGAAATTTGAGTTTAGGGTTCATTAAAACAAAATTGCATAATGCCTTATTAACTAATTTGACTAAATTTCAAATGGCCATGATCCCATAATGCCTAAATATCAAATTGTGGCATTATTAAAATGAAATACCTAAACGAAAGTCATAATGACTTTGACCGAAAACGTTCAATTCCCGAAATGACTAAATATTGATATGTACCTACACATTTCCTTCAAACACCGGATAGTGCAAAACGTCACAGTCTCGAAATACCTAAATTTTTTTACAAGCTTTTATCTAGTTTAACTGTCATGATAACTGTTAATATTTAGGTATTTTGGGATTTTGTTATTTTGCGATGAAGGTGTTGTGATGTTTATTTATTATGAGACAGTGACATTTTAAAATTCAGTCGTATTAAAAAACCGGTGTTTTGAGAAAGTTATTTTGAGATCTAGGTATGTTGGTAATAGGGTATAACGAAATCAAGGAAAAATAATGAGACCTAAACAAAGAAGTCCGTATCGTGCTGTCTCTCATTCTGAGAGGAGACCTGTGCCCAGCAGTGGAACGTTTAAAGGATGAGATGATGATTACTAGGTTCTTAGTGTACGTCCCGCGGGAACTTTGCACTTTCTTGGGTTAAAAATAGCGCATTTTTACCAGTCTGCGCTTTCAAGTCTAGGGTGAATGAGCATTTACTAGGCAAGCGTGCTCCATCGTAGGCCTCATCTTCGCTTTCCATCAGGCGTGATTGTGGCCAAACGCAAGCCTATATTGTATAGTAAAAAAAACTGCCTTCTTCCTGCTCATTCCCCTAAATTCAAGTCTAGGGTGAATGAGCATTTACTAGGCAAGCGTGCTTCATTATTATATAGGCCTCATCTTCTCTTTCCATCAGGAGTGACTGTGGTCAAACGCAAGTCTATATTGTATAAAAAAAATTTACTGTGTTCCGTGTGTACAGCCTATTTATCTTGAAAAGTAAAAGCCATAGAAATACCCCACTTATTTCGCTTGATAGTTCTCTCACATAAATAATCTAAATGGGCCATAGAGTAAAATATAACGTGTTTTTGATAAAAGACCAGGCTCTTTTAAACATTCTGATAATAAGTATAACGCGTTATTACCTGCTAATGGTTTTTTTTATGTATAGGGGGCAAACGAGCAAACGGATCGCCTGATGGTAAACGATTACCGTCGCCCATGGACACCTGCGACACCAGAAGAGTCACGAGTGCGTTGCCGGCCTTTTAGGTAGGAGTACTCTCTTTTTTGAAAGCTTGAAGGTTATATCGGTTCGGGAATACCGCAGCAGATACTTCATTCCAGAGCATTGCTGTGTGAGGCAGGAAATTTCTGGAAAAACGCACAGTAGAAGACTGCCAACCGTCCAGATGGTGAGGATGGAAGTATTGTCGCGTAGGGTGGTGGCGGAAGGATGCGGCAGGGATCAACCCGAATAACTCTTCGGAGCACTTTCCGTTGTACACGCGATAGAAGATGACAGTAAAGCTACATCTCTACGCAGCGCCAAGGAGTCAAGTCGATCAGAAATTCGTTGGCAGCCAACTATTCGCTCTCCATTGTATGTTCATTGTATGTTGTTGTATGTTGTTGGGTTGCTCTGCGAGCGTTTCAACCGCTTTCAGTCATTATCGTCATCGTCATTTAGTAGTAGTAGTGTAGACCTCCCTCATTCGGTATCCAATAATTACGATTGGAAGCATGGGACGTCCTCAGACTCGGTGGAGCGATGATCTTCGCAGGGCGGCTGGCAAGTGCTGTATGAGGGTGATCGTGCTCAGTGGCGTGCCATGGGAGAGGCCTATGTCCAGCAGTAGACGAGCATAGGCTGATGAGGATGAGGCTTGGAAGTGGCTTGTGTCCATCATTATCCTGCGGCTTTTACGAAATCATCCGTCCATCTCGTTGGTGGACGTCCCACGCTGCGCTTGCCAGTCCGTGGTCTCCACTCAAGAAGTTTGCAGCCCCGTCGGCCATCTGTTCTTCTGGCTATAAAATATGTAACGATACGCGATAAAATCGTGATGCTGAGATACCATGCGTATAAGGTATTCTGCGTTTACGGTGTGTACGTATGTGTGTGTAATACGTTAGTATTTTGTACACTGGTTTGGTCGATCCATTGTACAGTAGCTCATATTTTAAGCGTTAATAACTAGAGCGAAAAAAAAGGAAACAAAATATCGACTCGTTCCACTTTCAAAATAAATGTGATGCCATTTCAATTTATAAAAACGAAAATATTTTAAAAGTTTTTTTATGAAAACACTATAAATTCCCGATTCACGCTCGATCACGGTTTCCGTTATTTAAAAGTGTGACAAACGAAAACAAGAGTATAAATAAACATATATTATGGCGTGGGTTCGATGACTAGGTGATATAAATATCAGTGACACGTATCCGGTAGATAGCGCTAAAATATTAATGAACGATTGTAAAAACGGGCACAAAATATCATTGTTAAAGTTTTAAGTCGATGACCTTCTTACCTCTTCCAAAACGTACTCTAAATACAGTGCAATCTAACCAGAGGCCATATTGTCTACGCGCGGACGCTTGCTATTGGATTGACCATCTCTTTAGCGATAGCAAGCGTCTGTAATTACAACGTCAGTGCGCGATAAAGGATTATCAACTTTCCGATCACAACATGCAATAAACGTAAAGAGTTTATAAACGTTTTCACTCCATGACGTGGAAGAAAAAGAAGTTTTGACAGACTGACACAAGGCACAAGCTAACTCCTTTCACACAGACCTTTCAGAGGGGTGTTATAAGTTTGACCGCTATGTGTGTGTGTGTGTGTGTGTGTGTGTGTGTGTGTATGTGTGTGTGTGTGTGTGTGTGCGTCTCTATCTGTCTGTCTGTAGCATCATAGCTCTTTAACAAGTTAACCGATTTGGACGCGGTTTTTTTTAATAGAAAACAGGTTTCTTGGCGATGGTTCTTAGATATTACTGTTATTAAAATTGGTTCAGCCGTTTCAAAGTTATCAGCTATTTTGTTAGCCGCGGAAGGGATCTTAGACGCATAATGGGCATTGACTTAATGTTCAAACATACGAGTGTCATAAATGCGTTTGGGTTTATTAAATTTTTAATTTATAGTTATATCGTTGACACAAATGTTCGCAAAGATCGATTTTATATCATGACATCATCACGCAATAATCACTGTCGTAGAAGATAAACAAATTAATTTATTATGACATGGCTCTATTGTGGTCTGGGAATCAAATTGGTTGACTGTACAATGGGGACCGTTCAAGTATTACGTAACGCAATTTTTGGAGATTTTTGACCCCCTCCCCGCCCAAGTAACGCGCCGTAACGTTTTTCTGTACCCCCACCCCCCTAGCAAAACGTTACGTTACCACCAAGTAACAATTTTCGCCTAAAAATTTTGAGAAAAAAAAAACGTTTTATAAACTGCGCGAGAGAATCTTTCTACGCGACCTTTAAAACGGTTATAATAACAATGTTTGGTAACGCGTAGTTCAAAACCCCCGTCCCGCCCCTGTAACGCATTGTAACGTTTTCCTCCTCCCCCCTTCCCCCCAAATGCGTTAAGTAATACTAATAATAACCTACAGTTTTTATATTTTTTTTGGAAAGAATAGGATATTTTAAGATACCATTTTCACCGATTTTGAATTTGGTTGAGTATTTCATTTTTGATATTTTTTTTAAGAAATACACTGGATGACGTCACAGTGAGAGAGCCAAGTTCCATTGTCTAGAAAAATTCAGGTCGTACATAACATAATCTGTGGCACTACTGATTTGTCTTGTCACTGTCAATAATACAAGCACGGCTTAGGGTCCTAAATGAACCATGACAAATAGTTTTATTTATTTCTCTTCTTTTAGCTTCGATTATTCCTGTTTGTTTAATGGTGTGATACTAAATAGATACTTTTTATTAAATTCTGATATTTAATTTTTTTATAATTACTTGTAACGTAGTAATTTAATAATTAAATTTGTAAAAATACATTGGAAATACTCGAACTACACATACACACATACATTTCGGACTTTACGATAAATGACAACTGTTTAAAGCCACCTGGCATGCGCATCATGTGATTAAACTTCTGTCTTTGTCACTCTTTGCTATTATAAGCAGGACAGCATGAAGTGTATTTGTGTACCAAGACGGCAGTAATAAACTAGCATCGCTCCAGTACGGTTGTTTCATTACTACTTGCATACTTCTCAGTGGCGACTTCGGCTGCTTACCCGCGCGTTGTAAAAAAAAAAAAATAGTGCCGCCGTGATGCCTAACTTCGTTGGAAACCTAACTCTTTTCGACCATAGTTCTCAAGAATGGGAAATTTTTGAAAGTCGATTGAAGCAGTTCATCGTTTTAAATAAAGTGCAAGCAGAAAACAAGTGCGCATTATTGTTGACGCATTTGTCGGATGAAACCTACCGGCTGGTAAGGAATTTGTTGCATCCTAAAAATGTGGAGGATGCTGAGTTCGACGAGTTAGTAAGAATACTCAATAATCATTTCACGCCGAAAAGATGCACTTTCGTCGATCGTGCAAAATTTTATGAGGCGACGCGAGATGGGGCAGAGAGTGTCGAGGAATGGGCGGCCCGAATTAGAGGACTCGCGGTGCACTGCGAGTTCGGGAGCGCCCTGGACATGCTGCTGAGGGACCGGTTCGTGCTGGGGCTGCGCGTCGGCCCGGAGCGGGACCGGTTGTTCGAGCAGGACGCTGCCACGCTCTCGTTTGCCAGGGCTGTGGAGCTGGCGCAGCAGGCGGAGTGCGCCAGGAGGGCACGCGCGACGCCGGTGGCCGCCCTAGCCGTTAAGGAAGAACCACTGTTCAGAACGAGCTCGGCCCGGCGCGGGTCCGCCGCCGATCAACACCAGCCGCAGCGTTGCCCTGTATGCGGCTTAAAAGGACATAGTTCGGATAAGTGCCGTTTTAAAAATTACCGTTGTAAAAAGTGCAATACCAAAGGGCACTTAAAAAAGATGTGTGGTGGCCGTATTCATTGCATTAATACGTCGGAGTCAACGGATGACGCGACTATTCAGGATTGCGAAGACTGTGAGGAGTGTCAGATGTTCAATTTAAGGTGCGTTAACTATAATCCTATATTAATGTCAGTCAATGTAAACGGACGTAATATTAAAATGGAGTTAGATTCTGGCTCGAGCACGAGTGTAATTTCTGATCAGATGTATTTAAAATACTTTGCAAAAACACCGTTAAACAGTTGCAATTTGAAAATGTGTTTTTACAATGGTCATAAGATCTCGCCGGAGGGTTGGTTCTCGACACAAACATCTTATGACGGTATGACTAAGCAAATAACATTTTATGTAGTTAAAAACGGAGGGCCGCCTTTACTTGGCCGTGATTTTATGACCAAATTCAATATATGCCTTACGTCTTCAAATAAAAGGATCAATATTGAGTCCGCGCATGACACGCAGGTAGATAGATTAATTGATAAATACAAAGAGCTATTTAACGGTCAACTGGGTTGTTTTAAAAATTACGAAGTTAAGTTGAAACTTAAAGAAGGCGTCAATCCAAAGTTTTGTAAAGCAAGAACATTACCTTTTGCACTCAAGGGTCCCGTAGAAATGGAATTACAGAACCTAGTAGATAAAGGAATTTTGATTCCTGTCAGTCATTCCGATTATGCAACTCCTGTAGTGCCCGTTCGTAAACCTAATGGTAATATAAGAATTTGCGCGGATTATTCTATTACAATTAATAATGATATATACATTGAAAAGTACCCTCTTCCTCGCATTGAGGAGGTGTTTGCCAAACTTAGTGGAGGTCAACACTTCTCTAAGTTAGATTGTAGCCAAGCATATAATCAATTTTTATTATCTAAAGATTCACAGAAATTGACTACAATTAACACGACTAAGGGGTTATTTATGTACACGCGCTTAGTGTTCGGGCTGGCGAGTGCGCCAGCGATTTTCCAGCGGGCAATTGAAAGTTTACTGGCGGGAATCGAAGGGGTTACCGTTTTTCTTGACGATGTTTGTGTAACGGGGCCTACAAAGGAGTTACATTTAAGTAGATTAGAAGAGGTATTTAAAAGGTTCGAAGACGCTGGTTTAAAACTAGGCAAAGATAAGTGCGTTTTTTTCCAGGGAAGCGTCACTTACTTGGGTCACGTGATAGACGCAACAGGATTACATAAATGTCCAAAAAAAGTTCAAGCGATTAATAACGCGGCGCGACCCAATAATGTGACAGAGTTAAAAAGATTTTTAGGTATGGCTAATTATTACCGGAACTTTGTACCTAATGCATCATCGGTACTCGCTCCACTACACGAGTTGCTACGCGTAGGAGAGCAATGGAAGTGGACAGAGCGGCAACAGGCGGCATTCGATAAAATGAAGCGTGAACTGGCATCGGAACGAGTGCTCGCGCACTTTGAAGCCGACGCGCAGCTCGTGCTGACGGTGGACGCCGGCCCCGGCGGCCTGGGCGCCGTGCTGGCGCAGCGCGGCGCCGACGGCGTCGAGCGCCCGCTCGCCTTCGGGTCGCGCTCTCTGTCCGCGGGGGAGCGGAACTATAGCCAGCTCCATAAAGAAGCGGCTGCGATAGTATTCGGTATCAAGCGTTTTCACCAGTATCTTTACGGACGCCATGATCCATTTATTTTAAAAACAGACCACAAGCCATTGTTAGCGATATTTGGTAAAACTAATGGGATTTCCGTAATGACTGCGTCACGTTTGATTCGTTTCGGAATTTTTCTGTCAGCTTATAATTATAAAATCAAATATATAACTAGTAAGCAAAACCAAGTCGCGGATTATTTGTCAAGAGTTCCCTCGCCAGAAAATAAAGACATTCCGGTTGATACTGGCGAGGAAGTTACACTTACGGTTAACTCTTTACAAATAAGTAGTTTACCCATAACATTTACAGAAATACAAGCAGCTACGGCCAGTGACAAATCATTAAATATTGTATTTAAATACATTAAACACGGCTGGCCAAGGCAGGTCAAGTGTAATAACATTTTACCATATTTTCGGTGTCGAAATGATTTGGAAATAGAAAATGGTTGTTTATTACGAGGGCACAGAGTAGTTATTCCAACAATTTTTAGAGATAGGTTACTACAGGAGTTGCATAGTTCACATCAGGGTATAGTGAAAACTAAGAGTATCGCGCGCGCTCGTCTATGGTGGCCAGGTATTGATAAGGACCTAGAACAGCTGATCGGCGCATGCACTGTCTGCGTGAGTCAGCGTGCCTCCCCGCCTCGCGCCCCGCCCGCCGCGTGGCCCGCCGCCGCCGCCGCTTGGGAGCGCGTCCACATAGACTACATGTCGTTAGGACAGCGGTCGTTTCTGGTAGTCGTAGATGCTTTTAGCAAATGGCTCGAGTGCCTCGAGATGGACAGGGGTATTTCTACGGGACACTTGATTAGTAAAATGAAATTTTTATTTGCGCATTATGGACTGCCTAAACTTATTGTATCAGATAACGATGCAAAAATTTCATCGCAAGAATTTGAGGAATTCTGTAAAATAAGTGGTATAAAACATTTAAAATCCCCAATTTATCATCCCTGCAGTAATGGTCTCGCGGAGAACTCGGTAAAAAATTGTAAAAAAATGTTAAAATCCATTTTGCAACGTTATTCGTGCGTTAATGCAATTAATGACAAGCTGCAAGAAGTATTATTTGAATACCGTACCACACAACATTGCACGACAGGTGCTACCCCGGCCATGTTAATGTTCGGCCGAGAATTGCGTTGCAAGCTGGATTTACTGTTACCGCCAAAGAAAGAAAATGCTGATTCAAACACAATTATAAGCGATACGACCTGCAGATCTTTTGAGATAGGAGAACTGGTTTGGGCTAGGTGTTATGAAAACCGAAAACCATTTTGGACTAGGGGAGAAATATGTGATAAATTGGGTAAAAGAATGTATGTAGTAAAATTAGTAAAACAACAAGTGAAGTGTAAACGGCATATTGACCAATTGATAAAATATACGAATAATGTAAATAAAACTGATGACTCGGTCGGGGAAACAACACACTCTGTTGTTTATTCGCCCGAGACAGTGTCCCTTCCAGCCCCCAGTACTTTGCAGGACCTCGCGGTCAGTGAACACACCAGTGAGGTGCCGTTAGAGATAGTGGGGGAAGGGGAACAGGGGAGAGTTGGGGAGGAAATGGTAGCTGAGCCGCCAGTAGTAGAAAATGTCCAAGACTCTGTATCACCGCCAAGGCATTCGGTAAATACAAATGAAGGACCTGTACCGAGCTTACCATCTCTACCCCAGCCACGAATTAATTTAAGACCTAGAAATAAAAATATTAGTTATAAGGTTTAATTTTATATTGTTGTCAACAGATTTCCAAAGTAAGGGTGAAGGAATGAAGTGTATTTGTGTACCAAGACGGCAGTAATAAACTAGCATCGCTCCAGTACGGTTGTTTCATTACTACTTGCATACTTCTCACAGCAACATTTCAAACTGTCAATTTGCTTTAGAGTGTAGACCTGCTTTATATCTGCCTTTTTGACGATTCACTGCAGGGGTCAAATGAAGGTCATTACTTAAATTTTGTTTATTTAATTCAGTTTATCATATTTTTGGAATCTGATTTCTGAAAACGCTTCACAAAGCCTATTTCTCCAAACGGTTTTCGATTTATTATACGTTGTCAAAAATTGGTACATCCCAATTGGCCATTTACAAATAGTGTAACTCGCGGACGTTTGCTACCGGATTCACTATTTCTTTCTGTAAAACACCTTAAGGTTCAGTATCAGTTCTACTTCTTAAAACGTCAAAGGCTAGTTTCACTTCCAAGTCAATGTGACAATCAACCTTATTGCACCCTTATTGGGCCCTAAATCACCAACGTGACAACTGTCAGTGACATATGTCAAGAAACTATTGGATCACTAGCGGGTTCTTAGCACTAAATGTGTTAATGACTATTATGTTGTGAAACGAGAATATTTTTTGTACTCGACATATTTGTAGATTTGTCGGTAAATCTTGACATGTGATTAAAGCTGTGCCAGTCATGCTTTACAACTGTAGTATTTCGTGGTCAACATTCGCGTATATTAATAGTTTTTGTTAAATATTTTCAATGTACAGACATCGACTTGTTACAGATTTATGTATTATTATGTATAGATAATTTGCATGTAATAATGTGTATTAATAGGTGCGACAATTATCACGTTGGTGACATAGGGCCCTGATGTAGGAATTGTCATAAAAAAATGACAAAGCACTGACTTGGTCCTATGCAAAGGCGTTGAATCAAAGTAACCCAACCAACTACTAAAAGAAATAAAGTTAAATAAAAGCTTGTAAAACTTGTAAAACTTTTTTCCTGACTCTCGGAGTTACTAATGATTTCGCAGGCAGAAACACGCAGGAATCGACAAATTTTTAACATTAACAAAATCCGTTATTAGTAAAACAACCCCATCATCAATCTATTTGAACAAACCCATTAAAGCAAAGACAATATTGTTTTAACACAGTCGAAATCTTATCAAAACCAGCCGCATTAGGGCAGAAGCCAAGAAAAATACGAAATTTCCTGCGAAGGCAAAGATAAGTTCGTCAAATCCGTCTCTCTAAGAGCCGGAGTAATCACTCTTTGCAAAAACACGACCCATATAATAATATATCTTCTAACGGAAGACAAAATAAATTACGGGCCCACAAAAGTGGCTGTTTGAAACCCAACTTCACATACAAATGACTGCGACAATTCACGTCCCGAGAACTAAACCGAAATGGTTTTTAACGGTGCAAAGACAAGTTTGTAGCGATTTTTTAAATATAACTCCGTCTGCGAAAAATAGGGTGTAAAAATAGTCTACGACCAATTCTCAGATCTGCCAAATATAGAGAAATTATAAAAATCGGTCAAGCTGTTTTGGTGGAATTTGTCAATAACAAACACAGTGACACGAGTTTTTTTATTGAGATTCTTTAGGTTGCATTGCTTCGGAAATATAGGTGCTGCGTGGCAAAATTTTCCGCAAAAAAATATACGTGTTATGATGGTGGAATGAAAATAGCATTATAATTCATAAAAATAACTATTAGTTTTTTTTTGGACATAGCTCGAAGAATCGCCAGACTTAGTGGCAGTGGTGAGGGCGCATCGCTCGTAGAATTGACGGCCGATGGGGCCAAAAGGTTCTCGAGTGGCGTCCGCGGACCGGAAGACGCAGTGTAGGTCGGCCTCCAACAAAATGGAGCGACGACTTGGTTTGCGTTAAATGCGGATGGCGCGGGACCGAACTGTTTGGCGAGCCTTGGGGGAGGCCTTTGTTCAACAGTGAACGTCTTTCGGCTTAAATGATAATGATGATAAACAGTAAAAGAAAAAAAAAATATTGTGTCTTTTTCAACACTAAAAGCATCACAAAATACGCAAGTAAGCTTCCGCTTCAGTCCATGCCTTTCGAATGCCAAAGGACTCTTTATTTATAGTTTCACATGTTAGTAAAATAGGGAAACTCCAGGGTAAGTTGTTTCTAAAACAACAGTTTATACAAGCTTTGAATTCCGTTTAGAGAGTTTGCAACGTTTTACGTATAAAATACCTTTTTCGTCGAGTTTACCTATTTAATAACGTCATCAAACTCGTTGCGGTATTCGGTTCACTGTATAAATGTTTTGTGTCGAATTTAGTTCGCGGAATACGGGTTTTATGATGGAGTAAATATTTGAAGTGACTAACGGGGAATTAACCGGTATATTAGCCGCTTATTATAAACGGTGGAAATAAAGGGATGAGAAATTAGAGCGTTAGTGGAGAGAACAGTAAATAAATGAAGCTTTGCTATTTGAAATATTATTAAAACTCCACAATGCGATATGGTAGCTTTATAGTCAAAGTCAAAATGTTTAGTGTTCTTTGCTGATATAAGCTGGGATGATGATGATGCTGGTGACGATTGTGATGATGATGATGATGCTGATGATAATGAAAAAATAGTGAACTTTAAAAGTAATGAGCTAGTAGTAATAGTAGATTGTTCAACAAGGGACTAAAACAAGCCATAATGACACAAGATAATGGCTATAATTCGCGTGTCATTATGGCAGATTAGTCTCGCGTTAAACACTCTACTTTTCACTTTGAATGCGAGGAAAAAACGATGTTTTAGGTATACTAATCTACAATATTATTATTATACAACGTACGCCCAATACGAGCAATGGACGTCTGTTCAGAATTCAAATAGCAATTTAAATTTGTTCGGCGGTTTTTTTTTGTTGAGTGACGCTATAAACGTTTGCATATTTAGCCAACAGATTCAAACTTGAAAATTATTTCACAGCTAATTGGACTAAGTATGCGTAATAAAATGAATTAGAATAATAGAATTAGAATATTAGAATATAATTAAATAGATTAATATTCGTAATTATCCATGGTGTTTCACGAAATTATTATTTTTTGAAATATTTTTTATACAGTTGTCATTTTGAGGTTATTTCCACGCCCTAAAGGCTTCCACAGACCGAAGCGAAGGGCACTACGGAGCGCTACGGGGCGGGCGCTACGGAGCGCTTCGGAGCGTCCGCAGCGCGCTGCGGTCTGTGGAAAGCTGTAAAATTGTCTATGCCCAGTCACTGAAAATATCAATAATCTTCCATCCACAAACACCGTGTTTGGCAGTTTCGGGGTTTCCAAAGTAAATTAAAAAAAAATTTACTTTAATCCCTAGAGATCAAAAAAGAGCTTTAGTCCCGATATGCAGAGACTAAACTAACATTTTAAGAGCATGATTCGAGAAGTGAAAATAAAGTTAAAGCAGTGAGCAGAGAGACCCGATTTCACGAAATTATTGCTCATCGCATGTCCTTTGAGTTTCTCATTCCCAAAACTGTGGACGTCACGTACGCTTCGACAGTCCCGTTATTTTTAGAAGGACGCGGGGTGTCCTTGAAATAGAGCGTGATGTTTTTAGACGCTCATCGGATGTTATTCCAACTGTCACTACCATTACGCTAATGACTTGTTTGACAGATTACAGGCATGTAATGACTGTGGTCACTTTTTTCTCATCTAGGATGGTTATTAGAAATCCGTAGCAACAGCAACACGATTAAAATAGCGGGATCGACATATTATTGGGGCGGTAACGTCCGCTTTCCTCGTTAGCTGTCGGAAAATCTGATTGGAAATGACAATGTTAGTCATGGGGGATGGTTGGCTGTGTGAGCATTTCATGTACCTACTGTACGTAAGTAAATGAGATGAAATGTCGCAAAATTTAAAAAAAATGTTACCGTAGAAGGTCGTCGCTTAAACGATTAGTATTCATCATCACTATCATCATCATCATCATCATACCAGCCTATACACGTCCTTCGCACAGGCCTTCTCTCAGAATGAAAGGGCTTGGGCCGTAGTTCCCACGCGAGCCTAGGGCGGATTGGGAACATAATACACGCCATTGAATTTCTTCTCGGGAGTGTGCAGATTTTCTCACGGTATTTTTCTCCACCGAAAAGCTCATGGTAAATTTAAAATGTAAAAAATGTTAGCCAAATTCAATACTAAAAATATGCTTGATTGTGGACTTCACCGACAAAAGGATTGAGATCTAAATGAGTGCCAAGTTCTGTAGGTAATACTGAAATCTATTTGCAAGAACAAATACCATCCTAAACAAGTATAACACTCTATTTCATTGGTTTTTTTACTCCAACAGTGTTTTATATTTATAAATAAATTCTTAAATTTAACTGTCTAATTATTTACACAAAGTAGATAACTTAACTATGTTAAATTGAAGCTTAACATTTGACTTGAATACTTTTCACATACAAAATAAATCATCTTATATTTGGCTAATCAACTTATCTTCTACATTAAATTTTTTGGTAAAAACTAGCCAAGTCAAATATTAAGGATTGATGATCCCCCTCACGATTGATGATCTATAGAAAATACCTTATAAATTTTGATTCCCTTGAGAGTGTCGAAATATGCGTTTTTGCAGCCGTTTTTTTACGTAACTTAGAAGTTTGATTTTTGCTCAGCTTCAACGGACTGCAGACTTGAGTATATAATTTTATTTTCAACTCCATACCTCAAAGCGTCCCGCTGAAGGGGATTTGACAGACAGATGGACGAAAGGACAACAAAGAGATCCTAAAAAGGTACCGTTTTTTCCTAAATAGACTTAACTCACAGAATCAACATTTCCTTTGAAGTAGCATCCAAGATCCCATAAATTCAAAGACATTTCGCTAGCACAATCCAAGCACTCTCATTCTAATATCTCAATTACTGTCTTGCTCTGTAATGTCAGACGGTACTAAGACATCGTATAGCCACACTAGTCCCTGGGGCAAGCGTATGTAAAATATATGAAAGCGCTTACATTAAATATATACGAGACCTAGGTTATACATGGACGGCATGCTATGCCTTACGAGCCTTGTCTTACAAATATTTTTACATATCTGTGCTTTGTTCCTGATAGCATTAAGTAAAGATTATGAGAGGGAATTTTCAATTAACTTTTTTTAAATTAATAATTGTGAGGCGTTATGCAAGATCACAAATGCTGTTAATTTTGAAAAAAAAATCCTTATTTTTGAGTCAGTTTTCTGACTTTTATTGATACAGTTTCAATGTCTCGGCACAAAAGTGACATAAAAAAATTGTATGGAAAATTGGGGAGTATCTCTTGTATGTAACTTTTGAAACATTCTTTTATCATCTTACAGTGGCGGGGCGTGAAAATTATTGCAAGTAAAGCCGGAGTAAAAAAAAAACAAAAATCCATTAATTCTCTTCTTGAAAGTGCAGTAATGGAAGAGAAGCTTTTGGTAATTACGAAAATTTAGTCAACCCGAAGGGAATCGGGTTGTTAGTACCCTTCGTCACTGTTATCTTATGCCATTATGTCTCCTGATAATTATAATTATTTTTTTTAGATTTTTACAATGTATCAATAAAACTGCTTATTTTGTTGTCTGCTGGTCACGCGTCCCTCTATTTTAATGCTATTTTGTTAAAAGCAATGAATGTAAGGTCCCCACGATACAGGCTAGACCTATACTTCGTTTTTTTTCAGCATTAGAAATAAGGTAAACAATCTTCACGCGTCTTTTCATTGAAAAACACTTTTAAAAAAAAATAGTAACTATTACAAAAAAGTGTAAATGACAATATTTCCTTTCGAATTGCTACATATTAGCTGTGACTTATTTTTCAAAAGTGTGTTTCAATAAAAAGACGTCAAGATCGCTTACCTTCTTTCTAATACTAAAAAAAACGAAGTACCTATATAGTGTGGAAACCATCGGTTCACCTACATTGGAAGCAATCTCAATGTGAATATTTGTAAAAATCTTCTACTGTAATTATTGTAATTTTAATGAATAATTGAAATGAAATGTATGAATTACCTCGGCTTTCAAACAGCCGGTGTCACTACCATCATCTGTCTCGAGCCTTATACGTCGCTCATTTCTGTGTCTAACGCTATCAAGAATAAAGTATATGCTGAGCGGCCATTTTCAAACAAGTCACGTGCTTGATTCCACTGCCGGCCCATATTTTAGACTTAACGGCCATTAATGTTATACTCAAGTGTTTGTATGGAGGGTAAATATTCGCCAGTAATGAGGTTTAAGTGTTTAATCAGCCGTATTGTATGGTCCGGGAAAATCCTCAATGAACCGTTATCATATGAATTTTGTAGGAATCAGAACAGGGTAGAAGTAATAGAAAATGTTTATTCATTAATGACAACAATGAAATATTCATCATTGTCATCACTTCAGCAGCACATAGACAGCTAAAATTTACACATTACTAGCTAACCCCATAAACGTTGTTTTGCCATTACTTATATCACCTAGGGGTATAAAAAATAGCCTACGATCTATTCTCAGACCTACCGAGTTTAGACAAAAAAAAATCATAAAATTCGGTCAAGCCGTTTCGGAGAAAACCGATAACAAACACCGTGACACGAGATTTTTATTATATTAGATTAGATGTGTATGTTTATTGTTGCTACAACAAGAAATAGTGAGAATTAAATAATATAAACATTTATAATTTTTGTTTTAGTTGTAATTCTATACAGGGTGTCCAATAAGTAGTCGGAGATCGGTGGGCAGGTCATCTACCAAATATCAAAAAATTACCACACTAAAAATCTTAGCGTTCTCGAGATATTTCGAGTTTTCTGATTTTTTGAAAAATGTATACTCGCACTAAGATTTTGAGTCGAGAGTGATATTCGTGAACCATTGTTATTTTATTTATTTATTTATTATATTCACAATTAAATTCACAGTAAGAACCAAAGTGCCCATAACGCTACAATACAATAAAATTACAGAACTATAATAACTATTATTGACAAAGAAAACAATCATATACATATTTTTATTTACTTTAATTTAATATTAGAAAGTAGCGTCTGCCATTTGTCTGCGAACACGACAGTATCTTGGACCTCAGACCCGACACGAAAACTTAAACTGTTTCATTTAGTATTACCATTTTCTAACTAGAAATTAACTTGGTTACTGTTAAATTTATGCAACTAAATCCGCTGAGACAGCAAATTGTTATTACAACATTGTTTCGTAACGCTAGCAGCATACAACCAAAGTCACGACAGAAAACTGCAGCCCGTTGTTATAATTGAAAGCACTAGAAGTACTCATTTAGAAGGAATTTAACGACCGCTTTAGCCTAGTTGGTAGTGACCCTGCCTACGAAGCAAGAGGTCCTGGGTTCAAATCCCGGTAAGGGCATTTATTTGTGTGATGAGCACGAATATTTGTTCCTGAGTTATGGATGTTTTCTATGTATTTAAGTATTTATTTATCTATATAAGTATGTTTATCGTCGTCTAGTACCCATAGTACAAGCTTTGCTTAGTTTGGGACTAGGTCGATTTGTGTAAGATTGTCCCCTAATATATTTATTTTTATTTATTTAAAGTGAATTTAAGCATCGTTTCTACTAAATACACTTTATACGGCGCACTGCAGCGCACAGGCCTCCTCTCAGAGTGACAGGGCTCGGGCCGTAGTTCCCACGCGGGCCCAGTGCGGATTGGGAACTTCACGCACACCATTGAATTTCAGGTTTCCTAAGATTGTTTTCCTTCACTGTAAAGCTCATGGTGAATTTCAAATGTAATTTCGCACATAAATTTCTTTCTTTTTTTATGTTAGAGAGGCCAGACAAACGAACTAGAGTGTCATCTGATGTTAAATGATCACCACTGTCCATAGACACCCGCAGCGCTTTACGCGATGCCAGTGCGTTGTCAGCCCCAAGGAAAAAGGAGAGGGAATAGAGGAGGGGGAGAGGTATTGGGCCCCCGGCGCTCTCACTGACCGTACGAAACGCAGCAGGGAGTACTGCTGCTTCACGCCGGTGTTCTGTGAGAGGGTGGTACTACCCCGGACGAGCCGGCCCATTTGTGATGCAGCGGCTAGCTACAAAATGGCTCTACCACTACAAAAAACCAAAAAACTCCGAAACAAATTCCGAAAAACTCATAGGTGCGGCCGGGATTTGAATCCACGGTCCTCTGCTTGATAGCCCATTGGTCAAACCGCTAGGCCACCACAGCTCAATTGTAAATTCATTATCACTTTATTCATTATCATTATTACATCCGGTACACGTTGTGACAGTTTATCATTTAAAGTTATCTCGACGTTTCGACACATTGCAGAGGCCGTAGTCATGAGCAGACTCCCTCTCAGTTTACTTTTGACCAAGTGAGGTTAAGGTCAATTAGGTTGTGATTTATAGTGATAAATGTTTCTCGTGATAATTCTAACGTGGACGAAGTCACGTGCTGAATCTAGCGTTACATAAAATATATGCGTTGATGGTTCGATTGCTCCAAATTTCAATCTTCCTGATGATAATATTCTCGAGATCAAAAGTATATTAAATATTAAAGTATACTTAAGAATTTTATGAGCGAGAGTTGACGACAGGTATGGCGGGCGGAAAGAATATTTTACTAGGTCAATTAGCTATTGTAGAAAATTGAGGTTTACGATCAGATCTGTTTAAATTTACTTAAGAAGTTGGTTGGATGAAGAAGTACGGTCGCGTGCTTTAATTTGGGACCCATTTCGAAAAGATATCCTTTGAATTCCTATACAATATGACAGGACTGTCAACCTTAAGTAGGTCCTAAATTAAAACTCGTAACTTTACTTCTTTTTATCGAATATTAACTTCAAGTTCTAATTGCGAAACTTAAGACTAAAAAAATGTTTAGTCTTAAACTCAAAATAATTTTGTTAATAAATTTTTAAATTTTTTTCATCGTATAACCAGAATATTTTACATGTCGAAATAGTAGATTTAATCCTATTAATAATATAGACGAGAAAGTTTATAAAGTTGTTCGGGTGTTTGGATGATTGTTGTTAAGTCACGAAATAACGGCTGAATAGATTACGATTAAACTTAGTGTGACGATGGGCTTCAAATAAAAGCTCAAAGTCGCTCAGAGGGCGATGGAGAGGCACCACTATCATTTCAGATTAGTAAAGCTTTATACAGAAAAAATATCTTTCGCGCAACATGGATCCCAAAAGGGAAGTATCTTAATGGACTCAAATGTATTTGCAAATAGCAGATGTATTCATTTTTATGCCGGAATACAATAGGTTAATGGTGTGCGACCAACATACATAACACAAAAGGAAAACGTGCCACTGTCCGGGAAATGGTATCAAAAATATAATTTCTTCCCTTCAGAGAGCAAGTTTTTGTTGTAAATTACATTGTCTCCTTTCATGTATGGTAATCTGGTTTACAAAGTTAACAAGAAAACATGTCGCCTTTTACGAGTGAGGAAATGTACAAAGAAAATGTTCGTTTTCACCCGGTGTAAGCTCCACACTCCAGTTTTCCGCTAGGCGTGAGAAAATGAGGTCAGCTGACATATTTCTAGGTAGCTGTGTATCGCGGGTTACTACAAGGCCTATGACGTTTAAGTTTCGAGAAATCTTAGTAATGTGGCATCTTGTTTCAGTTATCTTTTAGACTGTTTGCAGATTCTGCATTAGTTCTTGCATCTTTCGTAGCTCGTTCTTGCTTGCATCGTAGCTTGCCTGGCGGAGATCAAATAAAATATGATGTTAAATTAGAATTTTCATTTTATTGTTTGAATGAGAGCGATTTTTTGAAGAACAAGAACGCGGGCACAAGCTAGTAGACTACATATAATAATCAGAATTATAATAGCTTAGACAGGGATGTTTGGAAATAAATCCGATTGGCGATCTCTACTTTCATAAAGTGCATTTAAAGTTTTAAAAAAAATAGATAACCATGTTAAATACATAAGATATATTATTATATGTAATTAAATAATATTGTAGATCTCTGTTTGGAAAAAAAATCTTGTTGAATTTCTTGACGGATTTTTCTTGAGAGTTTTTTTCCAAACCGGTGGTAGATTCTTCAACTTTAATAAAATACTTGTTACCTAAATCGAATAAAAATATTTTGATTTTGAAAGAGTGTTTAATAAAGTAAAATTTGTATCTGTATTTACTGCTGAAATTGTTTTTAGTTTGGCTTCGTTTTCTTGTATTGATTTCTATCTTCCTGTGAAATCTCCCAACGGAAGTTTTCAATCATCACGATCATATTTACTTTATACATAGCTGTTAGAACTTTTCAAAACTTTTCGTTGTTAACATCAGCCTTGTGTTTACGTAATTTATAGGTTTTCTTTGATATGCTATAAGTATTGTCTGAAGATCATGTTTCATCTTAATTTCTGATTCTAATACTAATTTTTCTTTGTTAAAATTCAATATAAATATATAAGAAAAAGAAGAAATTTTAGATGATCTTGAACATGCCATACTTTAGAAAATGTTGGTATTTTTATGCAATTATAGTAAAAAATAAATTGAAAATTTTAAAAACGCAATTAGGCCACACATATTTTGAAAATAAAATAAAGTAAATGCCTAAATTATACGTCTAAGATCCTATCCGCAGTTAGCAAAAGAGCAGATAACTTTGAAACGGCTTAACCAATTTTGATGAGACATATCTAAGAACCATCGCCAAGAAACCAACTTTCAAATAAAAAAAAACTGCATCCGAATCGGTCCACCCGTTTAAGAGCTATGATGCCACAGATAGACAGACAGACACACACAAATAGCGGTCAAACTTATAACACCCCTCTTTTTGTGTCGTGGGTTAAAAATGGATAGCGATGTCAAATTCAGGGATAGAACGATACATGGATTGGAAATAGGTAAAACACTTTTTATTGAACAAAGTTTTAGCATTAGGAGAACATTTCTATTACTGCCACTATATTGATAAAGCTGGCAGCTCCTTAAAAATCCAACCCTAATTACTAAAATAAGAAACGCGGCCAATATTTCGACCCATTCGTTAGTTCTTTTTCAAGGTCGGTTCGAACGGAAAGCCAACAGTGAACTCAACCATGTTTCTTAACATGTCGGGCATAATGTATCTCAACTGTAGCTAAACCGTTTAAATGACTTAATGCGTCTTACGGTAGTTTTGACTCAAAAATCTGATCCAGTTCATAGCTAACGTCTGAATAACTTCCTTACACAAAATTATATCACGGAACGATATTTTGCTTCTTGCGAATTTTCGGTTTCCGACTATTTTGTCTAAAATAATCATTTGAAAAAGACGATGATATTGCTTACTTTGGTTAACTTTGATTTACTGAAAAAGTGGAATACCATTATAGCAGTTTGAAAAGCAATATTATTAAGAAAAACAATGCGAGTTATTCGTAGTAACGCCGTCTCAACGGATTGCCCCAAGAGTGCGGTTTGTGGAGCACTACTAAGAATTTTCTCGGTTGTAAATACTCTTCTTTAAAAAGAAGGCTAGAGCAAACAAATATAGTCTGCATCAAACGACGGGAAGTGGAGATGCGATGCACTTATATAAAGTCTGTGAAGTGACTAAGTTATAAATAAATTTATAAAAAACGTGATGAGTTACGAGACCATTTTCTAGTTGCATTTGTAAATATTATCCTGACAATGGTGTCAGGATGTGGTGTGATGGGTCTTTATTAAATACTAGCGGCCCGGCAAACGTTGTTTTGCCATATATCACCTAGGGGTATAAAAAATAGCCTACAATCTATTCTCAGACCTACCAAATATAGAGAATAAATTTGATAAAAATCGGTCACGTCGTTTCGGAGGAGTTCGATAACAAACACCATGACACGAGATTTTTATTTATATTAGAAGAAGTCTATAGTTGTTGCCCGAAACTCCATCTGTGAAGAATAGAAAAAAAGAGTACAAAAAAATTCATAAAAATCGTTCCAGCCGTTTCGGAGGAGTTCGATAACAAACACCGTGACACGAGACTTTTATATATTAGATAGATTTATTATGATTAAGATTAGTTAAGAATCTTATCTAATGATTAGATAATATTTGAAGATAAGTTATATCAAAAAACCGGCCAAGCGCGAGTCGGACTCGCGCACGAAGGGTCCCGTACCAATATCTATAAAAACGGCAAAAAAATCACATTTTTGTATGGGAGCCCCCCTTAAATATTTGTTTTATTTTAATTTAATTATTTATTTTTAAAGTGAATATATTATAACTAAATATTCTGTGAATATTTCAAGCGTCTACCTATTGCCGTTATCAATATCGATCAAAAACGAGCAAAAAAATCACGTTTGCTGTATGGGAGCCCCCTTAAATATTTATTTTATTTTGTTTTTTAGTATTTGTTGTTATAGCAGCAACCGAAATACATCATCTAAGAAAATTTAAACTGTCTATACTTCATTTAATTTAGAATTGAAAACCACAACATCATTATATTGCGGCTCGTCAACTATTTCTTACCAAGCAAATAGTACAGTACAATAGTCTGGGAGCCGCAGAATAAAATTGTTTTAATGTCACTTTATTTGCGTGTCGTCAATTGTTACTCTAGTACAAATTGTAAAGAGATTACAGTTCACGAGCCGCAATATAATGTTGTTGTGGTTTATAATTTCAAATTAAATGGAGTATAGCTATCACTGTTCGTGTTTACCCTTTGGGTACGGAACACTAAAAATGGAAGCTGTGATACCTATATCAATCCGTACATTTTTAAAAGAATACACGTAATTTTAATCCTTTAAGTTGTTTGTTCTAATAATCAGTATAGATAAAAATGACTGTAATATCATAAAGAACAATCAAATGTAAGATATTTATACAACTTCGTAATCCATATTTGAATAACAAAGGAATTCCCTCAATATCTTTCCTCTGAGATATTTTATTTTTATACATCGTAAGCTGAATTTCATTATTTGATCAGCATTATTTTGTTTATCAATTTCGTTTCCCAAATATCATAAATACATTTTGATTTAGATACGATAGACTTATTTTACGGAGCTCAATTTTTTGCTATGGTTATTTTGTCAATTGCTTTCGTAATATTTCTGAATTTTCTTGATTTAATGAAAATACCGATTTTAATTTGACGAAGGGGAATTCCCCTTAAATTGATATTAATATTCGTCGACGTTACGACATCATAAAGTAATTGAGTTTTCCCCCTTAGAGATGTTTCGATCACCTCTTAAACGTTTTAAATTTATCGAAGTGTCAATTTGTTCCCAAGGATATTTTCACCTTTTAAAAATTCCTTTGATTTTCAAACAAAAGAAGAGGCGTTAAGTCAGTTTGATAATTAGGTCATTGTCAACTGTGATAAAGAAGATAAAGAAAAGACAAAATCAAATAGGCAAAGGATAGTGTCAGTCAAAGTTTTGACACGGATCAATCCTATCAAAATAAATTTAAGCTAAATAAAAATTTTCTATTTTCTTAATACGACATTACTCGAAAAAGCAAAAATGTGCCGGCCGTTATTTTAACGCGTTGACGGTCATAATAATCATAACATTCATAAATTCATAATACATATTGAAAAAAACATAGTGGAATCTTAGTTTGTTTATTTTTATATTGCTGTATTATCTAGAAGACATTTATCTGAAGCCATGAGCCCTGCTTTTCTTGTCTTCTTTATTACAAGCTTTTATTTAAGTTCTTCGCCTGTCCCAGTGCCTGTGTGTCATCAAATCTTGCAAGTTAAAGGACCATGCGTCAAAATGGTCCCAAAACCAACCAGTGCTGAGAGTTAGGTCATTAAATAGAAATTTAAATATACTTAATTTCGTTCTATGGGCACCAAGTCAAAGTCGAATTCCATTGCAGAACTGATATATTTACATTTAGTCACAGTGAATACTATCTATGAGAAAACGTGTTTCATTTGGAGAGTGCACCTTCTAATTCCATATAAAATTCTGGCGGATAGTTAAGACAAAACATCGTAATAACGAGGGGATCTATCAAATAATAATATGTTACAAGCAACTAATTAATAAGTTTTGAACTAGCTCAAATATATTAAACATTGACATGTGTGAAGTTATATTAATATCAAGACTAGAATAAGACCTACGACTGATAAGTCAATGTCAGCCCATACAAGAACTGTCAAAATGAACGCGATGGCGATTGCGAGGGACTTAGACTCACTCTGACTAAAATAATTATGAATATCTCCGTTCTGCAATGGGATTCGACTTGGTGCCCATAGAACGAAATTAAGTAGATTTTAAGACCTATTTAATGACAGGTCGGTCACAACTCTCATCTTTGTTGGTTTTGGGACCAGACTCTATACAAAGATGCCCATAGTCCTTTGACCCTCTTCTCGGTGTCCGATTGAGCTGAAATTTTGCATGCATGTTTAAATTAGATGACAATGGAATATTATTATTACATAGAGCCGATCTGATGATCCGATGACGGAGCTTTAAGGCACAAGCACTCTATAATAAAACAACACAATCCCATAGACATAAAATAATAAGCAACACCTTATCAACACAACATCCTAAGCAAAACCGAGAAATCTTTAACTCAACAGATACTCCCAACAACATAACATCGTCGAATCTCCCCAAAATTAATTAACCGAAAGAATCTACCCCAAATTCCGTACTAATTTGCCTGATATATTAACACCGAAGGCAACAAAGATTCTGAATTAATTAAATACAGCGGGCTGTAAACCAATCCAATTTCCGCGGTTGTTTGACAACACGCTTTATTATTCATAGTTCTATTATTTCTGGCGCGAGTTGCTTGTCGGTGGCAATTAGAGTTAAGGGAGTGTCTTTCGCGATGGAACAGTTTCTTGGTCTGGTCGTTTTGAGGTTATTTATGATTATATATGGGTTTGTGGTTTTCCTGTGGACATGACAAAAAGTTAACTCCTATACTCCATTTAATTTAGAATTATAAACCACAACAACATTATATTGCGGCTCGTGAACTGTAATCTCTTTACAATTTGTACTAGAGTAACAATTGACGACATGCAAATAAAGTGACATACATAAAAAAAAATATATTTTGCGGCTCCCAGACTATTGTATCGTACTATTTGCTAGGTAAGAAATAGTTGACGAGCCGCAATATAATGATGTTGTGGTTTTCAATTCTAAATTAAATGGAGTAAAGATGCACAATATGGTATAAAAAATGATCATCATCCAATACGTCCAATGCTGGGCATCAGCCTCCTCTCACAATGAGAGGGCTTGGGCCGTAGTTCCCGCACGGGCCCAGTGCAGATTGGGGACTTCACACAGGTTTCACGATGTTTCCGTTCACCGTAAAGCATAAATAATAAATTTATAATGTAATTTCGCACATAAATTCTGAAAAACTCGGGTGTGAGCCGGGATTTGAACTCACGACCGTCTGCTTGGGCCGGGTGAAATCACAAAGCCACCACGCCTATCGTACAAGTTACCCCTTAATATTCAACGGGTAATACACTCGCTATGCAAATAAGCCAAAGTCTCCTTAAGGCGTATCGACCCGCCTTATTATTTAAGGCGTGGCGACATCGTAACGATCTAATTTGTCTCCCAAAATCATTCAACCCGAAACGCTTTAACCTTCCAAGGGTTGTTTGTTAGTTTCGTATATTATTATAATCTATGCAGACATGACAGAGTACGAAAATACGGGAACAATTATTAGAAACAACACCTTCAGGTTTAATTATAATATATTATCATCATCATCATCATCAGCCTATGTTCGTCCACTGCTGGACATACGCCTCTCCCATGGCACGCCACTGAGCACGATCCTCGGCCACTCTCATCCAGCTCTTGCCAGACGCCTTGCGAAGATCATCGCTCCACCGAGTCTGAGGACGTCCTACGCTACGTTTGCCGATCCGACCGCTTTAACGACCGCTTTAGCCTAGTTGGTAGTGACCCTGCCTACGAATCAAGAGGTCCCGGGTTCGAATCCCGGTAAGGGCATTTATTTGTGTGATGAGCACGAATATTTGTTCCTGAGTTATGGATGTTTTCTATATATTTAAGTATTTATTTATTTATATTAGTATGTTTATCGTCGTCTAGTACCCATAGTACAAGCTTTGCTTAGTTTGGGACTAGGTCGATTTGTGTAAGATTGTCCCCTAATATTTTTTATTTTTTATTTTACCCGTGGTCTCCACTCAAGAACTCGTCTACCCCAACGGTTATCGGTTCTTCGGGTTATATGGCCTGTCCATTGCCACTTCAGCGTGCTAATGCGGTGGGCTATGTCGATAACTTTGGTTCTCTGTCGGATCACTTCGTTACGAATTCGATCTTTTAGAGAAACTCCGAGCATAGCCCTTTCCATAGCACGCTGAGCAACTTTAAATTTGTGGACCAGCCCTACATTGAGTGTCCATGTTTCGGCACCGTATGTCATGACGGGTAGGACGCACGTAATATATTATATGAACCAGCTATTTTGACTCTTCAGTATGTTAAAGTTCATATACATCCCACTGCAGGGTACAGCTTCGCAGCTTCGCTCAGATTGCTTGAGCTGAAGTTCCCGCGCGGGCCCAGTGCCGATTGGAAACTTCACAGATACTATTGAACTTCCTCGCAGGTTGGTGATGGTTTCTTCATGATGATTTGCTTTACGGTTATGCTCATGGTAAATTTCAATTGTAATTTCGCACGTGAATTCTGAAAAATTCAGAGGTGCGAGCCTGGAGTCGAACCCACGATCTTCTGCTAAATAGGTCATAGGTCATTCCACTAGGCTACAATGAATCGGGTTCCGTAGTCAACTACCTTATACTAACCTTATAGTTTTTTATAGAAATAGAATAGAAAACAATTTATTTGCCAATACTAATGTAATGAATTACATAAGTAGTGTTAACTTACCTTATACCGGTTGCCGACTGGATGGCCTGGTTGTTAGAGAACCTGACTACGAAGTTTGAGGTCCCGAGTTCGATTCCTGGTTGGGGCAGATATTTGTGTGAAAAATACGAATTTTTGATCACTAGTTTTGGTTGTTTAATGAATGTATTAAAGTATTTATTTATCTATAAATAAGTATGTTTATCCGTTGTCCAGAACCCATAGTACAAGCATTGGTTAGTTTAGGACTAGGTCAATTGGTGTAATAACTCGAGTTTAGCAGCGGTTCTCACACTAGGTCGGGCCTATATCTTGAGAACCCAGTGATTTGGCATAAAGAACAAACATTAAGATTTTGCTTTTACAGGACAGAATGCAATGCATGGGAATTTCGCAGTCAATACCAAATCACATACCTACCATAAATTAGTAGGTAATTACTAATTAAATATCATCTTGTAGTAAAAAGATCATCTTGTAGACGAAAAATTATCTTGTAGACGAAAAATCATCTTGTAAACGAAAATTCATCTTGTAGGCGAAAAGAAAACATCAACCATTCAACCACACCGTAAACATTCAAATTTCAATCGCGCTGCTTTCAACCGTACGACGATTAAAGCGACAACTTGATTACAAGCTAAATGATTGATTAATGCTTTGCTTTGATTACGACCGGTGTTAAACGGGTTGATATTATTGCGGTAATAGAATTCTATTGGGATTTCCTACTTGCCCTTTGGGGCTCACAATTAACTTTTTCCGGTGACCGCTAACTAAATTGGTTAGCGTGCCATAAAAGGCCTGTATTCACTTTGATTAGTGCAAGTGCAAGTGATTAGTAATTGAGGATGATTAGTGCAGGTGTGTAGTGCAAGTAGTGTCCAATTCTTGTTCTGGCTCTGTAAGTAAATTAAAATCCATACCAGACGTGTTTAGTTGCAGGCACGCTGCGAGTGAGGGGGAAGGGAGGGCGCGCGGGACGTGGCTACTCGCAGTTCACTCGCAAAAAAATAGAACACGCTTCTAATCACGTTACTACGCAGCCAACTAATCACCTGCAATAATCAGTCGCTGTCCACACTTGTTTTCTCCTAATCACTAAACACCTGCACTAATCACTAATCAAAGTGAATCCAGGCCAAAAGAGTGGAGATTAAATGAGGATGCCACTTTTTTGGAATGTGTCTCTTTTTAGGGTTCCATAAGCAAATAGTGACAATCGGAACCCTATTAATGTCACCACACTGTTCATCCGTCTGTCCACAGGTCAGTGTTCAAGAACCGTAGTAGATAGACAGTTGAAATTTATACATAGTGTAAAAATTACAAATTAACTATAAGGTGCCGTTTACTGAAACAATAAGGGGCTGTTTCACCACTTTTTTTAAAGTTCGGATTAGCTTGATCATAACCTTATTTGTCACATGGAATAAAAATTTCTGTTTCACCAGTCTTGATTAGCGCTAAGTGACGGACAAACTATTTCTTAATTTGACCATCAGATCAGGTGGCATTTAGCATTTTTATCCGTCACATATCTTTTTAATTAGTTAGTTTATTTTTTTGTGGCCATGGTTGGAGAGCCCTTCAGCCGGTTTTAGAAAAATAAATCAAAGAATTTTTAATTTTTTAAAGAAAGAAGTCATGCTAAATAGCAAACGAGAATTTAAATATCAAGATTTGAATAAAAAATATAGGTACGCTTTTAGTATTTAAAAATAAATCCAAAATTTCGTAATATTTTTTAATTACAGACTTTTTTTCAGTGACACAATCGTTTGTTCTACCTGAACTTGTACGTCGCTATTAAAAAAAAAGTTAATCTGTCAAAGGTTTTGGCGCCACTTTTCGATTCGTTTTACGTGATTTTATTTTTCTTTGTTATTGTTAACCAAAGTATCGTAAATAAAAACCGTTTTTGGATTAATTATAATGTTACACATTTGTTTATGCAAAAAATAGATGTGTTTAAAAATTACATAGTTTACGATTTATTTTGCTTTAATAATGAGCGACTCTTTGAACGAAAATATGCGAACAGGAACCCGTGGTCGTGAAATGGGACGTTGCTATTCCGACTTTTTGTTAAACCGACGATTAGTTAAGTGGTACTTAGTTTGCACAGGACCGGAGTGGTGAAACTGAAAAAAAACTGGCCGACAGATTTGTGCAGTACTTAGTTTATTCATTGGTTACGTAACCAGTAGTTTGACAATAAGGTGGTGAAACAGCCCCTAAACCTATCATCTGCTATCTAACCAACCGCTTCAAACAGCAATGCCTCAATAAAATAAAGTGTTCATACTTTTTACTATGTCTAAAATTGAAATAAAAAAGTTCACACTCCCATCAAAACTTCAATCCGATTCAAACCTTATTCCACCCAAAATAAAGCCTCCTTTTCTAGCGTCACTTCAGTGGTGTTAAGACCATTCGTTTCTTAGCACTCCGATGCTAAAATATACAAATCCTACGCTCATGTAGTCATTA
Source organism: Archips xylosteana (assembly GCA_947563465.1). Taxonomy (NCBI): domain Eukaryota; kingdom Metazoa; phylum Arthropoda; class Insecta; order Lepidoptera; family Tortricidae; genus Archips; species Archips xylosteana. Next base: position 1,949,678 of record OX387366.1, on the reverse strand, counting down.
CGGATTTTGCGATGTAAGTATTAGCGTTGTTTTTACAATGGCACCTGAGTGTGTATGAAACTTGATGTTTACATTGCTATTGAGTTCTCACAATTTACTGCATTGCATGTAATACGGCAATAGAGGGGGATTGACACAGCAATTTCTGTAATGCGATTGTTCTTTGAAATGATTATTGTCAAATATGAGTACGCGGTACTTTAACCGCGGTGAATCATCAAATCTGGCTTCACTGAAATTGGAGGTTTTCACTAAATTAGCATGATAATTCCCAAGAGCTTACATCGCGGTATTTATTCACGTTTTATTAAGACTTGTGCAAATTTCATGTTTTTAGATATAGCGGTTGTAATTTAGGGTTTTATCCTGATTCTTCACACACACGCGCACTGGCATACGCACGCGCAAACACACACACAAACACAAACACACACACACACACACACACACACACACACACACACACACACACACACACACACACACACACACACACACACACACACACACACACACACATGAGTTCGAAACGTGTCGGTGTAGTTTGGTGGTGGTGATGGTTGGGTTTGTGTGATTTGTGTGTGTTCGTACAGTGTGGAGGTGGAGGAACTGCATGAACACGCATTTACGTAACTATCGTAAGGTCGCGGGTGAGCAAAGTAATTGTTTCAGTTCATTAATATGGACCGCCGCAAAGTAACGCCAGATTCAATAAATTATTTGGAAGAGATCGCTTCGAAGCGATAAGGCCGCCTATTCCTTACCTTATATATTTTTTCCATGTAAGTACTTGTTTTTCTGTATTGTTTTCTTTGTGGTGGACTATAAAGGGTCATTGTACTGTGTTGTATCAGAAATAACGATAAAACCTGACATCTTTAAACCTGAATAGCTGTGCTTAGTGGCGCATCAATCGATATCCATGCCATGATAGTGCTGCAGCTTGATAGCCAGTTAATATATCGATAAGTCGATAAGAAGTCGTGGCAGCTTAGCACTTGAACATATCATAGGTTACCATAACAGTCGGCCAAGCAAAGGGTTTTGAAAAAGTTACCTATTTTTGCAAACTGTTTTCTGCTCAAATTTTCCTGTTTGTTTTTTATACGTATACTAGCTGACCCGGCAAACGTTATTTAGCCATATAAAATAGCCCACGACCTATTCTCAGACCTACCGAATGTCGACAAAAAAGTTTCAAAAAAATCGGTCAAGCCGTCTCGGAGGAGTTCGATAACAAACACCGTGACACGAGATTTTTATATATTAGAAGATTGTATGATAAGTGGTGGCAGCTCCATTGGTTTATGTGAATTTTAACTATGTTTATGTTTAAGAATAATGTACCGTTTGCGCCCAAATAAACATTAAATCATCCAAAGATCCAGCATTAAAGTTTGGTTAACATGATTTACATGCTATGAATTTTACTTACAAGTTGATCTCGATTATTATCGCGAATGATTTACCTGTTGAAAAATAAAACACCATTAGTAAACATTAGTAACCAATATAGTAATAGTTTAGTCATGTATTTCGGGCAACATGGTCTATAATAATAAATACAATACAATTGGGAATGTCTAAAAAAAATTACCAGTGGTTTTTAAATTTGTTTGTATAGAAAAGTGAATTATAAGAAACTAATTTCAATATTTGGTCATTTAATTAACTATTTTTTTCAAAATTAATTATTGAAAATATTTTGGTTGATGACGCCAGATTATAATTGAGGGCTTTCACACTGCCAAATTTCTAAATCTATCTAAATGCGTACGATAAAGCAACCCCATGGGGCAACCCCTTTAACTATTCTTTGCGTAGTGGTACACTGTAACTACTAGTGTCACTTTACTGGCGCTGTCAAAGTGCTGGATGTCAGACAGCGGGTCCAAATCAAACTCCGTATCACGCGTCAATTGTGAAGAATTCTAACCACAAAGAATAAAGTACGACTTGGACCGGTCACGCAATTTAAACCAATGTCAAATAAAGGTCATTGCTTATTTTTTATGTGATAAATTCATTACATAACATTAAAATTTAATAACTACAGAAAACGAGTAAAAAAGCATTTATCTCCAAATGGTTTTCGATTTACTATACATTCCAAAAAAATTGACATCCCCTATTGGGTGTATAAAATTTTTCGTGTTGTTTACTCAGTCCCCAGTTTATTCAAGGGGAATCTTCATAATGATTCATAGAAAAATGCTTAGGTTGTCCATGAAAATAAATTTGTATAGCCATAGTAACAGGTGGCAAGAAAAAGAAGATTCACCCATTTACAAATAATAACAACCGATGGGATAGTAAGAGCTCAAGAGTGGTGACCGCAAATTGGAAGATTAAGCGTAAGAAGGCGCCCAAAAAGATGGATCGACGATCTGGTTAATATATCAAAAAGTTTTTTTCTGAAACCGTGTAACGGTACACGTACATATATTATTATTGTTAAAATATAATGACAAATAAGTCATTAATTTAATTTATATTTAATTATAAAAACAATAATAATAACAATAAAACACTTAAAATCTTAAATATAATCTTATAATTTAAAATAATAACTTATAAACTAACTAAAATACTAATCTACATAATACTATTTAACATTAATTAAACCTAAAAAAAATAATAATATTACTAAAACATAATAATCAAATCAACACCCTATTTTAACACTTGTCCGCGCGACTATAAACTACCTCCAGAGTACGGTGCACGGATTTTCGATGCACCCGCCCGCGCTCCGCATTATGAGCTATCGCCCTGTCTACGACAAACCTGTGCCGGCTGCGTTCACTAGCTTCGCTACGTGTCGTCATACGCGCTGACATTTAATAATATTTAATTTAATTGTCGTTCTTCCAACGTAATTGGAACTAAATATTATAATTTTAAAAAGTTAATAAAATCCGTGAAGTGTCGTCTCGCGCCCCAATGTAGGGGTGCTACCTTACGGGTAAAGAAATTACACCGGTCCCGCAACTCAAATCCACACACTCGTCTGCTGCCCCGGCGCTCCCCGGGCCGTACCTCATCAGCCTTGCCCATCCGTGGCTGCCTTCGCCGACGCCGTCAGGGGAGTACCCATCTACGGAGGCTAGACCAGACGGCATAGAACCCCATATTATTTTAAAATAAATTATTTAATTTTTTTGTTGTTGACTTCGGTTGTTTTTTTATTATCTATCGAAAACCACATCCTGGGACCGAACGTCACACTGGCGCCTCAAACGTGGTTTTTTTTTAAAGGTCTGGTTTAGCTTCGTAGAAGTAGTTGTGTGTTTTGTGTTTTTATTTTTGTGAAACGTTTTTATTATTTTTGGTTGCCTGTAACTTAGGTGTATCTTTATAATATTATTTGGTTTTGACAATTTTTTTTATCATTAAAAAAAATTGTTCAAAAAAAAATTGTTATAATAATAAACTAATGATGTCAAAGTAATAAATTATAATCAATAATGTATTTATAATCTTAAACTGTTTGTTAATTAATGAACACTCTGTACGCGCAAAGTGCAATCTTATCACAAACCAGTAACTTGAGTTACAATCGCGTACAAAAGTGCTAATTTTATTTAATATTTTTATTGATATTTTTTTTGAAATGCGTATTATTTTCGCAAAGTGATACACATAAGTTACAATTATTTTAACGCTTCTTTTGTTTTATTTTGGTGATTGTTGTTTTTTTTTCTCTCTTTATTTTTGCTTCATCGCATCAACCATAACGTTACTTTTAGTCTGCTTTGTAACAGAACGGAGTAGATTAGTTAATCTTGTTCAACACTCCCGTCATTGTAGTGCGTTGTATTTTTTTTTGTCGCAAATTATTATTTATTTTTACTTTTTACTTTTTGAAAATTAATATGGCACATCCTGTGAAATTTTTATCGCTGCAAAAGGCAGAGCTGGAGTACGAAGTTCAAATTAGAGGTAGTACTCCTGCTGCCACTGTCCAGGATTTACGGAGGCAAATTGCCAAACTGGGTCTTACATTTCCTTCCGAGGATATCCTGGAGAGTCCACTAGAAATTAGCGATGACTTGAAAGGCGTCACTGATGTACTCACTAAGATCAAAACCTTACTTGATTCCCCTTTGGACAGGAATGCATTGATTCGTGCTGAAAATTATTTACATCACCTTTATCACCGACTTAATCGTATGATCTTTGATGATAAGACGCAGAACGCACATGAAACCTGTGTGAAGGAGTTTCAAACTCTGTTTGATCGCTTTGACTCTGTTAAAGACACGTCTGTCGTAGATAGGTTAATTGCGCCTGTTGATAATAGTACTACCGAGCAGCTGTCAACCGTGCCGCCCTTAAATATTAGCGTGTCTTGCGACCGTGGCGTGGTTGGTGAGCTTACCAGGATCAGGTTTGACGGAAAATCGTGCGTGCGCTCCTTTATTCAGCGCATAAATGAGTTTAGCAGGGCCAGGAATATCTCGTCATCAAAGCTGCTTTCATTCGCTACGGAGATCTTCACTGGTAATGCCTTACACTGGTACCGTGGTATCCAAGACCAAGATCAGGTGTTAGATTGGGATGCATTAGTTACGCAACTTAAGAAAGACTTCGATCAAGCAGGTTACGACTATCGACTGCTCTCGGAGATACGTGCCAGGACTCAGGGTGAATCAGAGAATATAACCATTTATTTGGCGATAATGTCTGGTCTGTTCTCGCGTTTATCAGAACCTTTATCTAGCAAGGACAAATTAGAAATACTGCTTCATAACATCAGACCATGCTACGCGAGCACCTTAGCTTCAGCCACAGATATTCCTGATCTTGACACTTTGAGAACCTTGTGCCGTAATTACGAAAACATCCAGGCACGTCTTGCTGGCTTTCGTGAACCCCCCAAAAAGACGTCTGATACCATGGCGCCAGAATTTGCTTACAGTGGTCAGTCATCATCATCATCACATAGGTCGTACAACTTCAATCACAATCATGTCCATAATTACAATTACAATAAAAATAGATCTTACACTAATAACAACGCAAACCTAAATAAAACTAATCAATCTAATCAAACATATAATTTGTACAATAATAATTACAACAGAAATAAATCTTATCCTAATAACAACTTGAATGCAAATAAAACTAATAGCAATAATAATAGATATGTACATGCAATGCAAACTTCCAGTCCTAAGCCGTTATTTTGCCCCCGGTGTCGTGTCAACACCCATAATCTACGTCAGTGCAAAGCGAACAAGGACAAGATATTTTGTTTCATTTGTGGACATGAGGATGTTAAAACTCCACAATGTCCTAACTGTAATAAAAATAACTCGGGTCCATCAAAAAACTAGTTGACCCGCGGAATTGTGATACGGCTAAACAAAATAGTAAATTCCATAACGAAGACTGGGCTAATTGGTTACAAACCATAAAATTCTATTTTAAATCGTATAAAATCGGCACAATTCTGCGGAATCAACCCGTTAATGACCCTCGACCTTACGCATCCATACTCGTCTATAACACATCAATGTTGGGTCTTTTAGATTCTGGATCAGCGGTCACCATTCTAGGAAATAATACTCATCGTACTTTAGAACAGCAAGGCCTAGTAGTTCAACAGGAACATAATATCACTGTCACAGCTGCTGGAGGACAAATAATGACCAGCATTGGCTATATGAACCTGCCTATAAAATTTGAAGACACTTTTCATGTCATTAAAGCTTTTATAGTGCCAGATATTAACATAGATCTCGTGTTAGGTATCGATTTTTGGCACAAATTTAATATTTTCCCGAAACACCTTTCTAGCATTACTTTTTCTAATGTCGGGATTTCTAACGCTAGTCTTGATATAGACCGTCCTTCTGTTATACAGGCCTATGATCACTTAAATATCTCAGAAAGATCACTTGCTGATAACATTATCGCTCAATTTTCCGATATCTCTGCCGAGACGAAAGGTTTAGGTGAGACTAAGTTGATCGCTCACCGAATTGATACTGGAGACGCCTTGCCTATCCGACAACGCTACTACCGTATGTCCCCGGAAAAACAACGCATTCTTGTTGAACAGGTAGACGAGATGTTAGGTCTCGACGTGATCGAGCCATGTGAGAGCGCTTGGTCGTCACCAGTGATCATAGTCACCAAGAAGAATGGTCAGCCCCGTTTTTGCCTCGATAGTCGGAAACTAAACTCCGTTACAAAACGCGACGCGTACAGTTTGCCCTATGTGTCTGAAATTTTGGACAATCTTCGGGATGCTCGCTACCTCTCTAGCATAGATTTGTCCAAGGCGTTTTGGCAAATCCCAATAGTTTCCGAAGATCGAGACAAGACGGCGTTCTACGTGCCGGGACGTGGCACGTATCGTTTTAAACGTACCGCGTTCGGCCTGACTAACGCGCCTGCAACACAGCAGAGATTAGTAGATCTGCTTTTTAGGGAATTCGACCTCAAAGTCTTCGCTTATCTCGATGACATTATCATCGTCTCGAATGACTTCAATTCCCATGTCTCCCTTTTACTCCGCGTGTTGGATAAATTAAAGCAGGCCAATCTTACTATAAATTTGGAAAAATGCCGTTTCTTTCGGAGTCAGCTTAGGTACCTGGGCTATGTTGTTGACAGTTGCGGACTTCGTACCGATCCAGAGAAAGTGCAAGCTATTCTCGATTATCCGACACCTACTTGTCGCAAAGATATTAAGCGCTTTCTCGGGACCGCTACATGGTATCGTCGTTTCGTCCCCAACTTCAGCACTATAGCAGGCCCTCTTAATAGGCTGACTTCGAACAAAAAAGGTGGACCGCCGTTTTTCTGGTCTCCGGAAGCCGACACTGCGTTCCGAAGACTGAAGGAATGTTTGGTCTCTGCTCCTGTTCTTTCCTGCCCTGACTACGACAAGTCATTTGAGGTGCACACCGATGCCAGTAACTACGGTGTGGGTGCTATGCTCACCCAGATCGTGGATGGTAAGGAGCACCCTATAGCTTACATGAGCAAGTCGTTGTCAGCAGCGGAAAAGAACTACAGCATAACAGAGCGCGAAACTTTGGCTGTTGTTATAGCTTTAGAGCATTGGCGGTGTTATTTGGAGAACGGAAAGCCCTTCACTGTCTATACAGACCACAGTGCGTTAAAATGGTTCCTGTCTCTAAATAACCCGACCGGTAGGCTGGCTCGTTGGGGTGTCAGATTGTCAGCGTTTCATTTTGAACTGAAACATCGTCGAGGCGTTGATAATGTCATTCCAGATGCCCTTTCAAGAGCGGTTCCAGTTAACGCAATTAGTACTTCAGACTATTTCTCAAAGACTACTGATCCTTGGTATAGAAATGTCTATAATTCTTGTCTGACGAAACCTCAAAATTTTCCCAATTTTTTAATAAAAAACAACTCCCTTTATAGACTGACAAAGAATAAACACGACTTGACTGACTTAAATTCAGAATTTTCTTGGAAAGAGGTTGTACCGCGTGAGCTACGTGACCAGGTAATTAACGAAAATCACGCTGAGCCTACAGCCGGACATCTTGGTGTTTTTAAAACGTACCGTCGTCTTGCATTACGCTATTTCTGGCCAGGTATGCACCAGGACGTCGTGAATTTCGTTGGCTCATGTTCCAAATGTCTCTCGTACAAAGCTCAGAACCACCAAGTCTTGGGTGAAATGGGACGCCCGAAGCACTGTAGTCGCCCATTTCAAACAATTTCAATTGACCTTATGGGTCCCTTGCCTATAACTAGGAAGCAAAACAGCTACATTCTAGTTGTTACTTGCTGCTTTGCCAAATTTTGCCTAATTAACCCTTTGCGAGCTGCTACATCTACTGCTGTGTGTAAATTTTTGGAGGATTCAGTTTTTTTAGTGCATGGAACTCCTCAGACTATTTTCTTAGACAATGGTAGCCAATTTATCAGTAAAATCACAGAATCTCTCTTTAAGCAATACAACGTTCCTAATGTTTTTTTCACGCCTAAGTACACACCACAAGTAAACCTCGTTGAGCGCTACAATCGCACAATTATAACATGTCTGTCAACATACGTCGAAGACGACCATAGAACATGGGATATTTTTATTCCGAAGGTACAGTTCGCCATTAATAATTCGGTGAACGAAGCAACTGGCTTTACGCCTTCATTCTTGGTATACGGCAGGGAGATCGTAACGTGTGGCACACACTATGTTGATAATGACTTGGGCGATGACGTCATTTTCCTCCCACGTGACATTTATGCTGAAAATCTGGGTTGTCTTTCTGAGATATTTAATAAAGTTCAAGCAAAACTATGGCATGCTCATACTAAAAACACGGCTCATTACAATCTCCGTCGAAAAAATATGGAATTTAAAGTTGGTGACATTGTAATGAAGCGAGCATATGTGTTGAGCAACAAAGACAAATATTTTAGCAAGAAACTAGCTCCTAAGTACATAAAGTGTCGCGTCATAGAAAAGAAGTCTCCATTAGTCTATGTGTTGGAAGACATGTCAAGAAAAAACATTGGCAAGTGGCACATAAAAGATTTAAAATTAATTGGCTTAAATAAATAGTTAAAATAACATGAAACATTCTGTACATTCCTCTAGCTCACATTATTCCATCTAATATTTACAATTTTCGTATGGGTCACTATTTTAACTAAATATAATACTAGTAACCTAAATAATTGCTCGGTTGCGTTAGGAACCTTTAATATGGTCACTATGGCTTGTTTGTTTGCGTGAAATATGAAAGATTGAATTTTAAAAGGAGAAAATACGAGAATAGAACTTAAAATGCGGATTTTATTTTTTTTATTACAATAAAATCCTTTTGTGACGCGCGGGGTAATGTAACGGTACACGTACATATATTATTATTGTTAAAATATAATGACAAATAAGTCATTAATTTAATTTATATTTAATTATAAAAACAATAATAATAACAATAAAACACTTAAAATCTTAAATATAATCTTATAATTTAAAATAATAACTTATAAACTAACTAAAATACTAATCTACATAATACTATTTAACATTAATTAAACCTAAAAAAAATAATAATATTACTAAAACATAATAATCAAATCAACACCCTATTTTAACACTTGTCCGCGCGACTATAAACTACCTCCAGAGTACGGTGCACGGATTTTCGATGCACCCGCCCGCGCTCCGCATTATGAGCTATCGCCCTGTCTACGACAAACCTGTGCCGGCTGCGTTCACTAGCTTCGCTACGTGTCGTCATACGCGCTGACATTTAATAATATTTAATTTAATTGTCGTTCTTCCAACGTAATTGGAACTAAATATTATAATTTTAAAAAGTTAATAAAATCCGTGAAGTGTCGTCTCGCGCCCCAATGTAGGGGTGCTACCTTACGGGTAAAGAAATTACACCGGTCCCGCAACTCAAATCCACACACTCGTCTGCTGCCCCGGCGCTCCCCGGGCCGTACCTCATCAGCCTTGCCCATCCGTGGCTGCCTTCGCCGACGCCGTCAGGGGAGTACCCATCTACGGAGGCTAGACCAGACGGCATAGAACCCCATATTATTTTAAAATAAATTATTTAATTTTTTTGTTGTTGACTTCGGTTGTTTTTTTATTATCTATCGAAAACCACATCCTGGGACCGAACGACACAACCGTAATCTTTCTGAGATTGTTATAAACTTAGTTAACTATGTGGTTCTATACAATGGCGCTTTAATAAATCCTGAGAAGTTTACAGTTTCAGAAAAATAGTACATTAATGTGGTAGAGGCCGTGAATTGGTAAGGGATTGCTGGACGAGTTTGGGATAAAACGAGTCCTGCAATTCCTGTTCCAGCCGAGGAATGTATAGTGCTTTTCTAAAACAATGTGAGTTTCCTCAAAATTAAAATTACTAGGTAATCAAGTAAATTTGTTTAATTTGCCGCATTTTTTTTATTTTTTAAACATGACATTTAAACGAGCTATTCGAGCACCGTGTTTCACCGCACATAAATATACTGCCATAGATTTCTTCATGTCTTCATTTCCGAGCATGTTTGAGAAAAAAACTTTTCGATATTTATATCCCATTCACATTCGATATTATTGAATTATTTACTTTTGATTTTCAGAACCGTGGTCTTTTATTCACTTTGATAATAATGATTAGTAGGAAACTTACTACTTATTACTTAGTAGGCTAGAGGATATTAAATTAAAACTATCGATAACCGGTAGCTCTACAACACTAGTTGCGGTTAGCCTGAATGACATATACATAGTGTAAGGCTTTAACTAGGATTAGGAAGGGAACTGTATAATACAGCGTGTAACTAATTCCATGCAAACCTGTTTTTTGATAAATGCTTATGACAAGAAATCCCACCAACCCAACCAATAATAGCTCTAAGTAATTGTATAGAAACGGGCGAGGGTCGGTCAAGGAAGAAACCAACGGGTAAAAACATAAAAGACCGACCTGAGCACCCCCCAGTGCCCAGCGAGAGAATGCATGCTCCTCTCCCGGCCTTCCAGCCAATGGCTGAGGCAGGACACTGTGGGTAGATTAAGTCACCTCCCAACCCCTCCCCTCCTCAAAATTTAAAGCACGCGTTTTTTGTATTGTTAACCAATAGAGAAGGGGACTTGTGACCGGGTTTTTTAGTCCGTGCAAGTCGGACACTGTCTGGGCCCTCCATTCCCAGTTGGTCCGAAGGGATTTTTCCCGTGCACAAGTCACCCTTCCTACCCTGAAGTAAAAAACAGCAAAGACTTCGCGTCTTTGACCCACTGTCGACTCATTAAAAAAAAAAAAAAAACTATTTTTTGCCGTTTTTATAGATAATAGTACGGAACCCTTCGTGCACGAGTCCGACTCGCACTTGGCCGGTTTTTTTGTATAGCCACAACAATGTAACAATGGTGTATTCGGCCGCAGAACAGAATTGACTATCAACAGAATTCAAATGATTGAAGTTTGGTTTGTAGTAGCTGGATGTCTGAATATTCCCACGGGATTGGGTTAGTAATAATAATAATAATCCATTTATTTCGGACATTATCCATAATACTGTTAGTATACACTCTTAAACTATGGCTATTAAATTTAATAGAGAGGTATGTTAAATCATTTTTAAAAAAAAATAAGCACTACGTTATAAGCACTTGAAACCCCGAAGCGAAATAACATACAAATGTACCATGTTATGACATTTCTTGTGTCAGAAAAAAAACATGGTCGATTGATACATTGACTTGTGCATAAAAACATTTCAGCCGAGAGACGTCCACTGTTGAACAGAAGCATCTCTCAAGGGTCTCCAAGCAGACAGATGCTGCGTCATTCGCATCCAACGTCAGGGGGGTTTCGCTCCGCAGTTTAGGTATGTTCGGCCGGCGCGCCTCCCGGGCTGTCGCTCGGCATTCGGTTCGCACGCTAGCCGCGTCGCGCGTAATTATTTTTCTATGATTTTTGCAACAAACAATGACTTCTTAAACGATCTTATAATCCGTATAAAAGATACTGTTGCGTTTAAAGGTAGTTTATTGAATTAATAAACACTGTTATCTTTCTTGATTTATAATACCTACCTACCTAAATATCAGCGAGTGGGAACCCTGTGCTCTTGGTTTCGGTTCAGCGGTGCCAAATCGAATATGAGCGCTCTTGTCACACGATAAGTTTCAATTTCGCGTGCAAACAGTTAACGGTCGTAAGAGTAGTAAAAGTTTTATACCTAAAGCTGTTGACTTATGTTCGAGAGTGATCCTTCTGTACGTTAGTGCTAAGTATTAGTTATTCTGTGCGAACGTGTTCCTGCAACCTCAAGCAGGTAGTCGCACCATCTTGTTGGAGGCCTGGCCACAATTCGTCTTCGTGACTTTAACTGGAAGGAATAGAATACAGTAAATAAGACCAAGATTTACTGCGGTACTCGTCCATACTGCCTTACACAAAAGGACATAACTGAAGTGAGTTGCCTATGGAGATACGCTCTTTTGCGCCAGGAGTTTTGTGTAATTGGCTTGAATCTTGAATTCTTTGAATAGATTAAGGTTAGATGCGTATAGTAGGGTTTTATCACGGAATAACGAGTAATAAAAATGTTATCGTGCTATGTAACGCCCTTATACTGAGGCAAATCAGAACAAATTTAATGACGACGGATTTTGGAAAAGGTTCATTTTTATGGTTCCGTAACCAAAGGGTAAAAACGGGGCCCTATTACTGAGGCTCCGCTGTTCGTCTGTCTGTCCGTCTGTCCGTCCGTCTGTCCGTCTGTCCGTCCGTCTATCACCAGGCTGTATCTCATGAACCGTGATAGCTAGACAGTTCAAATTTTCACAAATGATGTATTTCGGTTGCTGCTATAACAACAAATACTAAAAACGAGAAAAAAAATATTTAAGGGGCTCCCATACAGCAAACGTGATTTTTTTTGCTCATTTTTGCTCGATATTGATTACGGCAATAGGTAGACGCTTGAAATATTCACAGAATATTTAGTTTTATATTTGCTTTAAAAATAAATAATTAAATTAAAATAAGACAAATATTAGGGGGGCTCCCATACAACAAACGTGCTTTTTTGCCGTTTTTATAGGTATTGGTACGGAACCCTACGTGCGCGAGTCCGAATCGCGCTTGGCCGGTTTTTTTAGCTTGGCTAGCTTTTTCCCGTGACTTTGTTAAACTTTAACTTTAACTCTGAAGATGAGCTCTGGTTGAGTTTGAAACGCGTCAGTGTAGCTTGGTGGTGGTGATGGTTGGGTTTATGTGATTTGTGTGTGTTCGTACAGTGTGGAGGTGGAGGAACTGCATGAACACACATTTTTTGCATAAACGTAACTATTGTAAGGTCGCGGGTGAGCAAAGTAATTGTTTTAGTTCATCCTCTTAACCCTGAATTCTTATCACTTAAACAAATGTTTTTTGATTTAAGACTTTTTAAAATGGAGCCCTTTTTTCCATACATATAAATAAATACTTCTAACACAACTTCGTACTCTATAAAATTCGAAGGCGGGGCCACGCGCCACGGTCGTGGCGGACAATGAATGCGGCACAGAGTATCGTAAAAGTAAGAGTTAGTCTCAAATTTTCAAAACGTTATTACACCAAAAATATTAAGTTATGACAAAAGCCGTAAAACGAAAAACATTTGTTTAAGTGGTAGGAGTTTAGGATTAAAATGATGCTTGTGAATTACAAATAACCCTGTATATAAATTTATAGCGAAATATTTTACTTACACGAATATATCTACTAAGCAAACTCTACGAATAAAATAATCATTTTCTATAAGCCATAATCCGGGAAGGAAATAAGGAAATGCGATCATGAAAATGTACGGAAAATTTCCTGCTAACCCTTATTCGAATAAATAAGAAGATGAAAGATAACAATAAGCCTTATCGTCAAGTCTTTTAAGTGCATGTTTCTTTGAAAATCATGGGATAATTATCTGTTATAAGGAATTGGGTTTAATCTTACGATTGACATCTTAATTGCTCGTAAACTTAGTTTTAAACAAACCTAACCTAAACTAACCTACAGGATAGTCCTGAAATATATCCTGAATAGTTTACAGTTTCAGAAAAAATTAACATTTGGGAAATGAAACATTTGCCAAATGAATCAGTTTGCGAAAAATAATTCGCCGAAAAGGCAGTACACGCTTCACCTGCTTAAAAACGAAATATTATTTTGTCAAACTAACAGTGATTTGAATAAAAAAGTTTCGAATTAACCTAACAAGATAGAACAATAAAGCAAGTTTCGCTTTTATATTATTAGCAAGGCTATCTGTGATTTTGTTTCTGATTAATCGCAGAAAATAAACATTATAAGACTATCACATAAATAGAGTGCTGGTGGTAGTAGTCCAGTCCAATGGTGTCAAAATACAAGTTTGTCTGTTCACCGCAAAGCGAAGTCCGTTCTCATTGGCTCCTACCTTCAAAAAAGTATCCTTACTGTCCAAAAACCACCTTGAAATACTTGGTCTGGACCAGTCCAGAGCGAAAACTGCTGCTGAAAAACTTGGTGTTCAGTATAAAGCGAGTCAGCATTTCACGCCAGAACAGCTTTTTACTCTAGAAAGAGCAGGTTATAAATATTATGTATATGCTGCTACCACCTTTGGGAGACGGTTCCGCCAAATATAAGTCAGCCGCGTTGGACTCAGTAGAGCGTCATGCCGCAAGACTCGTTGGTAATTCGTCGATCGGGAACACGCTACAGGGCCTCGAACACCGTCGTAGTTGCTGGTTGGTCTCTTTTTATAAGATAAATTTTGATGAGTGTGCGCAGGAATGCATGATTTAATTCCTCCCCCTCCATTTCACTGAAGGGCAACTAGGCATGGCAGCATCTTCACCTTTATAATATGAGGTTAGTATTCCATTGGCCAGCACAAAGCGGTTCGCTTCAACTTTCCTCGTCTCACTCCTTTTCTCTGTATTTCCAAAAAGAGCTTGAGTAAATAGGCTGTTACTGAAAAAATGAGATACATCAGATGGCGTCATCAGCACTTTTCATCATGTGGGATGGTTTCAATCGCGGGTCCGTTTTATGAAGTGTACTGAAGGGTCCCAAAAATCAAATGCACCACTCGTTGCACAATGGTAAAGTTTATTCTTTAAGTATATATGCAGTACATTACAATACTTGCTTGCTACGATGAAACAATAACAATTTGAATGCTTTATAGAAATCCAGGCAGACTAAAGATAGCTAGTTTATACATAGGTATAACAACATCTATGAGGAACTTTACAAATCACTGAATTTTTATAAAAAGTATGTATAAATTGTAATTTTAGCTAAATCACGGCGTTTAGTACATTTTTATCAACTTAAAAAACATTACATTATATTAGAATAATGCAAAAATTACATAAAATATAGTGAAACTAGCACCATCTGTTGTCCAATAGACGAACCATATTTCACTAATACGAACCCAAATACATTTTATAAAATATTAAGATTAGATACTTATGCATGCGTTAACATGAAGCAAAAATAAGCCCTGAGTTAAATTTTATTTTGATAAGCGTCGTACCTATCTACAATAATATTGTGTCTACATTGCACTTGTTGGTTAAATTGGCCGACGTTTGACTTGAGCATCACTGTGAGGTGCATTGCGGATAAAACGTTGTGCAGTATTGAATTATTTATTGAAAATTCAATAAATAAGGAGAATCGTATGAAATTCGAAGTTGGATTTCGAATATAATAATAGGAGTTGCGTGCACAACCTGAATGTAGAATATCATAATCATTATCTTTTCAGCTAAAAGATGTCCACTCTGAACACGTCTTCCCCCAAGGTTGGCCAAACAGACCGATCCTTCATTATCTGCATCCATTGCGTTTTCATGACCTTAACCAGGTCGTCGCACCATCTTGTTAAGGGCCTACCTATACCGGGAGGGGGTTTCACTCCGTAGTTTAGGTAGGTATGTTCGGCCGGCACGCCTCCCGGGCAGGCGTATGGCAGTAGGTTGTCGCTCGGCTTCCGGTTCATACGCTAGCCGCGTCGCCCGTTATTAACAAGGAGCGGAATTTCTCATAGCAAAAATCAAACATCAAAGGGATTGAACATAAGTTTTATCGACTATTCCAGTTATCGATGTTATCGAATCGACTCTTCGCTTGTTATCGCCTTTTAACATTATTTGTAACATTTGACCTCTTTGATAAGCGACTTGCATTTCCATATTAAAATAAATCGCGTCAACGGCACATATGACATTTATGTCGCTTGAGTTTTTCTAAGTCATTCCCGTGTTATTAAAATGGTTAATGCTAAAAGAAAAACGATTAACAAATGGATAAAAAACATCCATTTCTTACATCAACGGAGGTAGAACACTGTACTAATCAAACACTGTTGCTTTGCCAAAACTCAATTTAATAATAAAAAACAGGAAGGTTATGAACACTTCATCAAACCAAATGTTAACATGTTTGCCGTCGGTACAGCGACATCTAGTGAGCAACAAAGTAAACTTGAATAAGCGAATTAAATCTATCAAGGTCGACAGTCGTTACCCTCTTTATATCAGGTATAAGCGACATCTAGTGGAGTATTTGTGAGTTTACGGTTTGAACATTCTCCCGCCTAGAATGACAGAAGGTCATTTGTTACTCTTGATTAAAAAAAAATATTAATGTGTGAACTTTAACTACTAGATTTGAAGTTTTTTATGGTCTTCATTAGTTTTAGTTCTTTAGTGGACTGTATCTTAAGTTTAATCTCTGTGCATCATTCTTCAATTTTATTACAGTTTTGAGTCAACTCAGTCGACACATTCAATAAAGGACATAATTTTGAGATTGATCGTCGCAAAACTCCTGAAGCTGTGCGTACATCGTAGGTTCGGGTAAGGTCGTCTTGTCCAGGATATTTCTTTAATATGCGACCCAATGGCCACTGTCCTGGAGGTAATCTCTGGTCCTTTATTATGACTAAGTCTCCTATTTCAAGATCTGGCTTAGAATGCCTCCATTTACATCTTTCTTGTAGTCGGCTGAGGTACTCTGTCTGCCATCTTTTCCAAAAATTTTGTACTATTCTTGTCGTTAGTTGCCATCGTTCTAAGGGATTTATTCTTACATTTTCCAAGTCTGTGGATGGTAATGTTATCAACGGTTCTCCAATCAATAGATGACCAGGTGTCAATGACTCTAAATCTTCTTTGTGGTCGCTTATTGGGCAAAGTGGCCGTGAATTCAGACAGGCTTCTATCTGACTAAGCACAGTGCTTAGTTCTTCAAATGTAAGCGTCGACTCTCCTATGACTCGTTTTAAATGGTATTTTGTAGATTTTACTGCGGCTTCCCATAATCCCCCGAAATTTGGTGCTCCTGGGGGTATGAATTTCCATTTAGTACCTTCTTTATCCAATAGTGATGCGAACTCATCTGGGATACTAGATTTGCCTTGTTTCCACATCTCTATTAACTCTTTACTGGCGCTTACAAACGTGGTACCATGGTCACTCCATATTTCTGACACGTGACCTCTTCTTGATACAAATCTCTTGAATGCTGCCAAGAATGTTTGCGTGGTCATATCACTGACTAGCTCTATATGTACCGCCTTTGTGCACATGCAAATGAACAAACAGATGTAAGACTTGTTGGACTTTGCTCCTCGTCCTTTGCTCATTCTGACATTGATGGGACCCGCGAAGTCAACACCACTTATTAAAAATGGTCTAGAAGGTTTAACTCTGCTCGTAGGTAGATCTCCCATCTTCTGCTCACTGTTCTTCGCGTTTTGTCGTATACAAATTACGCACGATCTAACGAAGCGTTTCACACTGTTTGCTGCTTTTATAAGCCAATATTTTCCTCGTAGATATGTAACCATTAGCTGAGGCGGACCATGCAACGTTTTTGCGTGTGCTTCACGTAGCAAAGGCATCAATAGCACGTTATCTCGAGAGATAATAATGGGATGTTTTCGCACAAACTCCATATTGGCATGTTTCAATCGACCACCTACTCTTATCACGCCCTCTTTGTCGAGAAAGGCGGAAAGTGGTAAAAGTCTGCTTCTTGTTTTCAGTGGTTGCCCGCTTCGCAAGTCTTTAACTTCTTCAGGGAATTCTAATTCTTGCGATATTTTGATGCAGATTGTGAGTGCTACGCTTCGCTCTTCGTAAGTAAGGTAAGTAGGTAATAATTTTCTGTGTTCTTTATTTAGAATCGTTAGCCATCTTCTACAGTATGCCACGACACGAACTAGTCTTTCCAAGGAGGAAAATTTTTGCATCAAGGTTAGTTTTTCTTCATTTTCGTTATCTTGGGTTACTACGGCTGATATTATTTCTTTTCTTTTCTCTAGTGATGTGGATAATGGTTTTCCCTTTTCTAATTTAACTCTCTTTTCTTTCAGGATGTCCGGACCCTGCCACCAGATATCCAGAGTGTCCAATTTCTTAGGCATCACTCCTCGTGAGGCTGGGTCAGCTGGATTGTTTTTGGTGTTGATGTAAAACCAGTGGCTGGAATCGAACTTCTCTATTATTTCTATAACTCTGTTTTTCACGAATGGTTTCCACCTTAAAGGATCACCGTGTATCCACGCCAGTGTGACTTGACTGTCTGTCCAAGCATATGTGTTTTCAGGTTTTACTTGGAGTATGTCAGCTACTTGTTTCAGGTGTTTGCTCAACAAAGTAGCTGCGCATAACTCTAGACGAGGTAGGGACACAGATTTGATTGGGGCTACTTTAGTCTTTGCTGTTAGCAGTGATACTCTAATTTCGCCATCTTCTGATATTACTCTCGAATATATTACTGCTGCATAGGCTGATGCCGATGCGTCTGCGAACCCATGTAATTCCAAAGTGGACTTGTTTTGCTGTGTATTAATCCAACGGTTGATGCTTATGTCTTGTAGTGTTGGTAATTCTGTTTTGTATTGTAACCATTCTCTTTGTAGCTCTTCAGATAAGTTCTCGTCCCAGGCTACGCCACTACACCATAATTTTTGCATGAATATTTTTGCTAATACAATGCAGGGTGCTATCCACCCCATAGGGTCGAACAACGACGCTATCTCTGAAAGTACACTTCTTTTTGTCATTGGTTTTTCATCAATAATCATTCTTTGCTTTGGTATTGATAGACGGTCATCCTGGACCGACCAAGTCACTCCCAAGGTTTTGACTTTCTCTTTCTTTGGTATATCAATCGTATGCCTTCCTTTCACTTGTTGGTCTGCGGTCACTTGTTTCATGAATCTTTTGCTATTTGAACACCACTTTTGAAGTTTAAATCCGCCTAAGTCTAGGATCTTAGTTATTTGTTCCTTCATTTCTATAGCTTCTATTTCTGTGTTGCTTCCAGTTAGTAAATCGTCCATGTAAAAATCTCTCAATATAGCTTTTTTTGCTGCTGGGTAGGGATACCCCTCGTCTATAGCCGTTTGTCTCAAGGTCTTTATTGCGAGATATGGAGCACATGACGTTCCAAAAGTTACAGTTAGTAATCTGTATTCTTCAATTGGTCCATTAGGGTTAGAGCGCCATATTATTCTTTGATAGTCAGTGTGTTCTTTTTTGACCCTGATTTGTCGATACATCTTTTCGACGTCTGCGATAAAAGCTATTTTGTGAATTCTCCACCTCAAAATTACGGTTCTCAGGTCTTCCAGGATTGGAGGCCCTATCAACAGTTCATCGTTTAGGGATACTCCATTCGTTCCTTTACACGAAGCGTTGAAAACAACTCTTAACTTAGAGGTCTCTCTTTCCTCTTTGATAACTGCAAGATGTGTAAGGTACGCGCTCTTATCGTTGTCTGTATTTAGATCGTCTTTTATCTCTATTTTCTCCATATGGTTTAGTGTTACATATTCTTCTAAGACTCTGTTGTACTCTTTCATTAGCTCAGGTTTTCTTCTTAATCTATTCTCTGTTGATTTCCAAGTATTGAGGGCTATTTCTCTGCTGTTTTGTGGTAAAACTGGTGGATCGTTTCTTAGGGATAATCCTACTATATAACGTCCGTTTTTATCTCTCGTGGTCGTTTTCTCATACAACTCCTCGGCTCGTTTCTCTTCTTCTGTGAGTTTGTCTGTCTCTTCCTCTACTGTCTCTAACTCCCAGAATTTTCTTAGCATGCTGTTTAACTCCATATTTAGGTGCATACTGACGAACCGTTGTAATTTCTCTGTTCTTTCACTCACAGTGATTTTCCCGGATAGTATCCACCCCAGGTGTGTTTGTAAGGCTATTGGAGAACCCGAAACGCCCTTGATTAGACCGGGTTGTATAACTTCGTTATAGACTTCTACGCCTAAGAGTATATCGATGGGGCCAGGTTCATAGTAAGTTGGATCTGCTAGTTGTAATTCCTGTAAGTGTCCCCAATTCTCTATGTTAAGGGTCTCGGACGGCATGATACTCGTTACTCTTTTTACTATATAAGTTACAATTTTCATCCTTATCTCAGGATTCATTCGTGACGAAATTTCAACGTCTGCGGCAAATCTAATGGGTGTTCTCATTTGACTGAGACCTGATACGTGTCCGTTTACGTGAATTCTCTTTAATCCCATAGTTTGAGCTGCTGATTCCGAGATAAATGACTCTTGTGAGCCCGGGTCTAATAAAGCTCTCAACACAAAATGTTCGCCTCGTTCGTTAATGACGTTTATTTGTGCAGTTGATAGCAATGCGGTTATATTTCCCGTCGCTAAATGGTTGATAATTTCTTTTTCTCTAGGCTTATGTAATGACTCTTGTTTGTCCTCTCTCTCTTGACTATGGCTGGATGAATAACTTCTGTGCAACAATGAATGATGTCTCTTCCCACAGAGATGACACGATGACTTATTTTTGCAAAATTTTACTGGATGACCGGGCAATAAGCAGTTAAAACATAATCTCTGATTTTGAATAAACTCTGTCTTCTTCTCTAGCGTTAACTGCTGAAACTCTTTGCACTGAAACAACGGATGACTTTGTTTGCAAAATGCGCACTTGATATCTGTGCCCACAACAAATGATCGTGATTTAACCGCACGATGAGACTCATTGTTTAAATTTCTGTTTGCATTTGTACTCGTGCTTGCTATGGGTTGCATCATCTCCAATACTCGGAATCGTTTCTCTAGAAACTTTTCAAGCTTTGATATGGTGGGTAAGTCACTAATTTTTAGGGAACTGACTTCTTCCTCCCATTCTTTATGTGTTTCTATGTCAAGTTTAGATACTGTTAAATATATTACAATGGCATCCCACGAAGAGGTATCAATGTCTTGAACCTTAAGCTTGTTTAGACATTCTTTCGTAGTATCCAGAATGTCACGAATTGATTTTGCGGTTCCATTGTTTATTTTCTTCTGATTTATTAATCTGCTTAGTATCGAATTCACTATTATTCTCTTGTTGTTATATCTTCCTTGTAAAGTATTCCATGCTAGTTCATAGTTGCTGTCCGTCACTGGTAAATGCTTTAATAGTTGTTCCGGCTCTCCCGTTAAACAGCTCTTCAAGTAGTGCATTTTCTGAACATTTCCTAAATTTTGTTTATTATGAATAAGTGAGACGAACAGATCGTTGAAAGACGCCCAATCTTGATAATTGCCCGTAAATTGTGGTATGTGTATTTTTGGTAGTTTTATTTCTTCACATTGAGTAGGCGCCTTATTTCCTGTTGCATCTATTGGATTCTGTGAAGTACCCTCCAACAAATCTGTCATTTCCGCTTTCAGTGTAATGTAAAGTTCTTCATAGGCTGAGTACTGATCCTCCTTGAAATACTTAAGGGTCTCCATCTGATCTTTTGTAACTATTTTTATCAAGTTTCTGTTTGTTGCTACAAAACGACTCCAATATTCATCTAGGGTTTCTCTTCTAGCTTTAACATATCCCCTGGTTAATCTAGCTTTCGGGGTTTTCTTGAAGTTAATTTGTGCTTTCTGGATGATCCCTATTGCTTGCTCTTGTTCCGCAATAAAGCCCAACAATTGTTCTGTCATCTTGTTTTGTTTCTTTTTTCTTCACCAAAGATCAGGATAAAGTGTCAACAAATTGCGAAATAACGTAGTTAATGAACCACTGCAAATAATTCTAAGTCCATAAACACAAGAAGGCAGTCTAAACGTCCTTAAGAATCACTCAAAATTATTTTTAAGTCCATCGGAAGGAATCCTAAAATTTCACAAGTCTCCGATGCACTCAATTTATTCTAAGTCCATAGAAAAAAGTATTAAAATTTTACAAGTCCTGAAATCACTCAATATTTAAAATTTGCAAGTCTCTCAATCACTTCAATTTATTCTAAGTCCATAGAAAGAAATATTGAAAATTTACAAGTCCTTAAATCACTGTAAAATTTGCAAGTCTCTAAATCACTTCAAATTATTCTAAGTCTATAGAAAGAAATATCGAAAATTTACAAGTCCTCAAATCACTGTTAAATTTAAAAGTCTCTAAATCATTTAAATTTTTTCCAAGTCCATAGAAACAAATCTTGAAATTTTACAAGTCTTTGACACTGACACTTCACTTTTATTATAGTTGAGGGTACTTACAATTTTTAGTCCTGTCACTTACTTTTACCGCACATATACACAACACTAATTGTTTATTGTCACTCACTTACTGTTTACCACTGATTACTATCCGCTCGTTAGGACCACTTTTGTACTAATCAAACACTGTTGCTTTGCCAAAACTCAATTTAATAATAAAAAACAGGAAGGTTATGAACACTTCATCAAACCAAATGTTAACATGTTTGCCGTCGGTACAGCGACATCTAGTGAGCAACAAAGTAAACTTGAATAAGCGAATTAAATCTATCAAGGTCGACAGTCGTTACCCTCTTTATATCAGGTATAAGCGACATCTAGTGGAGTATTTGTGAGTTTACGGTTTGAACAAACACTCTTTCTCAAGCTATAAATGGTTCTACAATGATAACAGGACCAATTTAAAGGGTGACAATATACGAGTAGAAAAAATTATGACAATTCTCTATTACTACAGAGAAGATGAAGAAAATGCGATAAATACAGAAATAGATTTCGATTCTTATTTTGAATGAAGGTTATATTTTAGTTTCGTTGCATTTCCGTTTAAGGTTTTATATTTTAATTGTAATAACTTAAAAAGTGCTATTTTAAAAGTACCTAGTATTTGCTGAAATATTTATCGATAGTCGATAAAACTTATGCTCAATCCCTTTGATGTTTGATTTTTGCTATGAAAAATTCCGCTCCTTGGTTATTAAGCATCTTTATTTTCAACAAACAATGACTTCTAAACGATCTTATAACCCGTATAAAAGATACTGTTGCGTTTTAAGGTAGCTTACTGAATTAATACAAACTGTTATCTTCTAAATATCGGCGAGTGGGAACCCTGTGCTCTTGGTTTCGGGTCAGCGGTGCCCAACGGAATATGAACGCTCGTATCACACGAAGAGGCCTGTGTCTTGCAGTGGGAGCTATATAGTCTTGGATGGGGCGTGGATGGGTTTCTTTGAAGTTCAAATCCCATTGCAGTTTCAAACGACTACTTTACGAAAGTAAATTTCAGTCTGTGTCATCAATCATCAATTCAGCCGAAAGACGTCCACTGCTGAACATAGGCCTCCCCCAAGGCTCGCCAAGCAGATCGGCCCCGCGCCATCTGCATCCAATGCGTTCCGGCCACCTTCACCAGGTCGTCGCTCCATCTTCGGCCCCATCGGCCGTCAGTTCTACGAGCGATGTGCCTTGCCCACTGCCACTTAAGTCTAGCGATTCTTCGAGCTATGTGTCAGTCTGTGTGCTAAACGGATTATGGTCGTTTTACTTTCATCAGTTTATGGGTCCAGCATGCTTCTACTGCGTTCTACAAATATATATATCATGCATACTTCTACATTCACATTCACATTGTCCCTGCGACCCACTTTCGAGCTCATGCATCCATTCCGATCATGGACTTAATACCTAACCAGGACTGAGTACTGCGACAAAAAAGTGAGGCCGTAAAAAAAAATAACTAGTGAATTGCATCTCGTTCTAATTAGGGTGATCAAGTACTGGTGCGAGTGGGACACAATTCTCTAGTTTCTCTAGTTTGTATGTAATCTCTCGGACCGCTGTCTTTAGTTGCCATTATTAAACTGTATGGCTTGGTAATATGGGTCACATTTGATTGACTAATAAAAGTTAGTACTCAGTCCTGGTTAGGTTTAAGTCCATGGTTCCGATGCATCAATTGCTGTACGTAAGCGATATTGTCGTTAATGAACTTCGGATATCGTGGTACGGGGGTACAGATTAATACAGGGGTGTCAAACCAAGACATGAAGAATTTTATACCACCGTAAAATATTTAACCCTATTATAATAATTATTGGACTGGGCTGGTCATGTCTGTCGAATGAACCCAGAATGTTGGGCCAAAACTGCCACAGAGTGGGTCCCTAGTGATGGATATCGTAGTAGAAGCAGACCGAACAGGAGATGGAGGGACGACTTAAATATTTATCACGTGGCATGCTAAGAACGCGCGTTTGATAAGCAAGAGTGGAGGAGAGGCTTTTGCCTAGCAGTAGGACACAAAAGCAGGCTAGAAAAAAAATTGCAATTATTATGAGCACTGAAGAAAAACATCGTGAAAAAACCTACAAATACTTATTATAAAAAAATTCAATGGTGCGTGTGAGATTCCCAATCTGCACTGGGCCCACGTGGTAACAACGGTCCAAGTCCTCTTAATCTAAGAGGAAGCATATGCCCTGCAGTGGGACGTATATAGGCTGGGATGATGATGATGATGATGATTCATTATAAGACAGAAATAATGACACATTAAATTAGCGCGAGACAAACCGCGGCTGAAGGCTAGGCTAGCGGGTACGAAATAAAGCTACCCAGAAAATGTTTTTGCGATAAGCAGATTACTTACAAAATCGAGTTTAGCACCCCTGGATAGCTTTACAAAGCAAATGCGGCTTTGCGCGAAGGGGTTATGGTTCAAAATTGATGGAGTGCTTAAGACAGTGGGAGGGAGAATTGATGGAACTCCTCATTCCGGCGACGTCAATCAGAACGAACAAGCGGCCGCAATCGCACGATTGCATGCGAGATAAGTACAAACGCAAAACATGCATCATCATCATCATCCTAGCCTATATAGGCCCCACTGCAGGGCACAGGCCTCCTCTCAGAATGAGAGGGCTTGAGCCGTAGTTCCCACGCGGGCCCAGTGCGAATCGGGAGCTTAACACACACCTGCAAAGAAAAAAATGCATAGTAGACGGGATATAGTTATAAATCCCCGCTAGTTATCGTTATTTAACCAAATTTCTGGCTAAGTACCCATAAAATACGGTTTATACCTAACGATTAACTATCGGACTGCAATAAAAATGGTACTAGATTTGTTTTTTTTTAAAGTAATTTAACGGAAACCTAAAACAATTAACATATAAATAAGATATTAATAATACAAAATAATACAATACAATACAAATATTCTTTACCTAACACCAAAAACAGTACAGTGATATCAGAGTCGTTTTCAAAAAATTTGTACGTAGTTAAGGGCTTAATCAAAACAAAATCACGATCGCTTCCTTTGTGTTACGAAAGTTAGTCATACAAACTACCTATATGGGTAACTTTCGTCACACAAAGGAATCAATTAAGTTTTGTTTTTATTAAATCCCTTAATTGAGTACAATTTTTAGGGTTCCGTACCCAAAGGGTAAAAACGGAAACCCTATTACTGAGGCTCCGCTGTCCGTCCATCCGTCCGTCTGTCTGTCCGTCGGTCACCAGGCTGTATCTCGGGAACCGTGATAGCTAGAGAGTTGAAATTTTCACAGATGATGTAATTCGGTTGAAGCTATAACAAAAAATACTAAAAAATGGAATTAAATAAATATTTAAGGGGGCTCCCACACAACAAACATGTTTTTTTTTGCTCGTTTTTGCTCGATATTGATAACGACAACAGGTAGACACTTGAAATATTCACAGAATATTTAATTATATATTGACTTTAAAAATAAATCATTAAATTAAAATAAAAAAAATATTTAAGGGGGGCTCCCATACAACACACGTGATTTTTATAGATAATTGTACGGAACCTTTCGTGCGCGAGTCCGACTCGCATTTGGCCGGTTTTTTTTAAACGACTCATTAGCGGTTTTATCGCTAAAAAGCTAATTCTTCTTCGTCGTTTCACTCTTGACAGAGTGGTCGTGGTCATAATTTTCTAGCAATCATATCAATACGCCTCCATTCTTCCCTGACAGCCGCCTTCCTTATGTTTGCCTGTAGTGGTCCTTCTATTGCAGCTTTGACCTGGTCTGTCCATCTCATAGGCGATCTATCTCGTGGATTAGTGCCTTCGACTTTCCACTGGATCATAATTCGCTCCATAAAAGCAAGGATGATATAGACTGGATTGGCAGTCGCCATAGTACGGATCGGCCGCGGTTTTTGTAGTTCGATTATTAAATCTAGATGGCGCTGAAATATAGCCGGAGGCTTTGAAGGCAAAACAATAAGACTACAGATGTTTCATATTACTACAAATGTATTATTTTTAATTTTTTTATTTTTTTTTATTAGCCTGGCATAGTGTCCCACTGCTGGGCAAAGGCCACTCCTCTTGACTTCCACAACTCCCGTTCTGGTGCAATATCAGGCCAGTCCTTTGTATACACGTCCAAGTCGTCCCGCCATCTCTTTCTTGGTCTGCCTCGTCGTCGCTGGCCGTTCTCCGGCAGCCACCAAGTAACTGTGTGTGCCCATCTTTGTGGGTGCATGCGACAGACGTGTCCAGCCTAGTCCCATTTTAGCTTAACAGTCTTTTTCCCTACGTCGACTATGCGTGTTTTTGAGCGCAGCGTGGTGTTCCGGATTCTATCTATCCTCTTCACGCCATCACGCCTAATATGCTGCGCTCGATCGCTCGTTGGCAAACCTTAAGTTTGGACTTTTGTATTATTATGCAAAAATATTGCATAATAATACATTTGCAGTGATATGAAACATCTGTAGTCTTATTGTTTTGCCTTCAAAGCCTCTGGCTATATTTCAGCGCCATCTCGACTTAATAATAGAACTACAAAAACCGCGGCCGATCCGTAATGGCGACTGCCAATCCAGTCTATATCATCCTTGATAAAATAAATAAATAAATAAATATCACGGGACAATTCACACCAATTGACCTAGTCCCAAAGTAAGCTAAGGAAAGCTTGTGTTATGGGTACTAGGCAACGGATAAACATACTTATATAGATAGATACATACTTAAATACATATTAAACACCCAAGACCCGAGAACAAACATTCGTATTTTTCATACAAATATCTGCCCCGACGCGGGGTTCGAACCCGGGACCTCAAGCTTCGTAGTCAGGTTCTCTAACCACTAGGCCATCTGGTCGTCAAAAAAAGCTAATACTAACTGTAATAAGCACGACGAGTTGAAAGCATAACATATGTATCATCGCGTCATGTAAACCTCAACCTTATAAGTAATGCCATAGAGTTGCATATATATTTTTGACACCTTGTTAACGTAAATAATATTTTTACACGTGACCGTACTGAAGTACAGTCAAGTGTAAAAATATGGGTGCACACAACTTGCTCATAAATATGTCCCATAGCTCTTATGTCGTCGAATTAAGGTATAGAGGTATATAACGATGGGAGGATTAAATCGATACTTATTTTTGCACTTGACCGTACCATTAGGTCAAAATAAATTCGTAAATTAATTATGAAATAGCCTACATAATTATAATGTTTCAATCGTGAAAGAGACAATCGTATTGGTGCATAAGTATAGTCCTGAATAAATTGCAAAGCAATACTTTATGGGTGCATGCGACAGATGTTACCAGCCCAATCCCATTTTATCTTAGCAGTATTGCAAAGCAATACTTTATGGGTGCATGCGACAGATGTTACCAGCCCAATCCCATTTTATCTTAGCAGTATTGCAAAGCAATCCTTTATGGGTGCATGCGACAGATGTTACCAGCCCAATCCCATTTTATCTTAGCAGTATTTTTGCCAAAGTTGGCTATTTATACGTGTTTTTAAGCGCAGTGTGGTGTTCAGGATTCTATCCTTTTTAGGGTTCTATGGTCTTAAGATCTCTAAAAACTACGTTTGCGTATTGTAGGTTAAGATGGACAAGTTATGTATGTAAATGTGGAAAATTGCATACGTTTAGCTATATAATAAAAATCCAAAAAAAAATAACCGATCAAACGGATACAAAATTCAAATCCATCGTGAAGAAAACATTATTATCTAAGGCGTCCAATAAAATTAATGACTTAATTATGGACAGGGATTGATGGAAATAATTCCAATCCGCATTGGTAATCCCTAGTCTCTAACAGCGTAACATTAAAAAAAACTTGTATGTATGTATGTAAATACTTTATTGTGCATAAAACACAAAAATAATACAAAACAACAAAACAAAAAGAGTACAAAGGACGGACAACAAAGTGATCCTGTAATGATTCCGATTTTTTTTTGAGGTACGGAACCCTAAATGGAGCTCCAAGCAAAGCTATTAATTATGCGAAATGATCATTCGGTCAAACACTACGTTAAGGCAATTGATACGATCACGATGTCATAATAATCACGTTTCCAATTTCTTCATTAATGTGCATAGCAAATTAATGACTTTCGTATCTTAATCAAGATCTTATTAAAAGCGTGTAAACTTAGGAAATGAGATCGATCTATAGCTATATAACATCATGAACTTAAGTCAATGATCAATCTGGTTCAGTCCACCCTGAAAATGCGTGTGCTCTGGCTATCTCTGTTACTTTTTTCGGGTGAGTTTTTTAATCCTATTTCTCCTAAGTAGTCTAAGATAAAGGCCCGGAAGCTATGTCAACGACACAACTGGTACCAAAGGGCCAGCAGCTATCTCTCTCAACGATATAACATTCGACCAAAGAGCTGGCAGCTATCTCTCTCAACGACACAACATTCGACCAAAGAGCTGGCAGCTATCTCTCTCAACGACACAACATTCGACCATAGAGCTGGCAGCTATCTCTCTCGTCGACACAACTAGACACCAAAGGGCCGGCAGCTATCTCTCTCATTGACCCAACTGGCAACCAAAAGGCCGGCAGCTATCTCTCTCATTGACCCAACTGGCAACTAAAGGGCCGGCAGCTATCTCTCTCAACGACACAACTGGCGACCAAAGGGCCAGCAGCTATCTCTCTCATTGACCCAACGGGCAATCAAAGGGCCGGCAGCTATCTCTCTCAACGACACAATTGGCGACGAAAGGGCCGGTAGATATCTTTCTCAACTACACAACTGGCGACCAAAGGGCCGACAGCTATCTCATTCGACAACACAACTGGCGACCAAAGGGCAGGTAGCTATCTCTCATAACGACACAACTACCTAGCAACCAAAGTGCCAGAGATACCGGTTTTGTAGAACTAACGACACTTTGACTATCAATAGTTAACCTCGATATAACTAGGATATAAGATAGTACTTTCGATAGTGCCACGTGTCAATAGCATCGATTGTTTTTAGTAATAATTACTGTCTGATTTGGCAATATTATCGATACTATCGATTCTAGTAGACATAAAACTGTCGATTGTATTGCCATTATCAATAGCAAATATTCCTTAAAAAGCACTATCGATACTTTTGGTTTTGCCTTAACAGAACTATATCGATACTGGACTATCGATATGCAACTCTGCGAATCACTGCCCTGAGTACGAAAAAGGGTTTTGATATTTTTAAAACACATTCGAAAATTTTAGAAATTTGTGGAACAATAATAAGTCTTGTTGGCTTTATGAAAATGACTAAAGTTATAAATTTTATTTCAGTAACATTAACTATTGCGAGACATGTTGTAACACGAAGACTTGATCCTGATCCAGTCGATCCAGTGGAAATTATGGTACAAGAACAGGTGACTAAAAAAAAAACAAATGCATAGTAATATTATAAATAAATATATATATGAAAATACATACAGTCGAAAATAGAACCTCCTCCTTTTATTGAAGTCTGTTAAACCCTTTCAACGCCAACGACACATATAGGTGTCACAAAGTACATTGTCAAAGTGATCTTGACACAATGACATAAGATTCAAAGCAGGTTTACGTTTTGTCGAGGCGTGGCGTTGAAAGGGTTAAAAAGGCCGTGGTAGCCTAGTGATTTGAACTATATAATAATATGGATATATCCATCTCATCATCATCATCTCAAGGAGAGGGTCGTCGGTTCGAATCCGGGCCTCTGAGTTTTTGGAACTTACGTATTTATATTTGAAATTTACCATGAGTTTTATGGTGAAGGAAAACATCGTAAAATCAAAAACTTACATATACTGCGAGACACCTGTGGAACTTAGCATACATCATCACATTCCTCACTGGAAAGCTTAAAGCCATCATCCATCATCATCATCCCAGCCTATATAAGTCCCACAGCAGGGCACAGGCCTCGTCTCAGAATAAGAGGGCTTGGGCCGTAGTTCCCACGCGGGCCCAGTGCGGATCGGGAACTTCACATACACCATTGAATTTCTTCTCAGGTGTATGCAGGTTTCCTCCACGATGTTTTTCTTCACCGTAAGAGCGGTTTCGCACTACAACGATCCGAATCCGTGAAAAGACGGATCGGAATAGTTGTGGAACCATTTATACGGAAAAATAGGATGAGGAAATCGGATTTAGTGCGTAACTACCACACAAAAAGCTCCGGAACGTATTTTCACGGATTCGGTTCGGATTCGAATTGGACGTAGTGCGAAATCGCTCTAAAGCTTATGGTAACAAATGTAATTTCGCACATAAATTCCGAAAAACTCAGAGGTGCGAGCCCGGACTCGAACCCACGACCCTCTGCTTGAAAGACCATAGGTCAAACCACTAGGCCACCACGGCTTCAGCACTCAAGGCTGGAAAGCTTAAAGGTATTCCGATTGTATTCCGAAAACCTCAGGGTACGAACCCGGGCTTCTATACTAGGTGCCAGGGGGGTTACTACGAAATTCGAAGTTCGAAGTTCGGATCGTGCGGTCCCTCTCACTCTCGTAATAAATACCATTAGCGTGAGCGGAACGGCTTGAAACGAAGTTCGAATTTCGCGCTTTGTAGTATAGGGCCTGATAACGCTGCCTAAAAGTTTATTGCAACGAAAAGGTAAAGAAGTTTTGGCAACCATTTTCGTACTTAACTTAATTTTTAATTTAACATTTTACCGACCAAAATGAAACGTTAACTATTAAACGTTCGACCAGTCAGTGGAAAATTCGAAAATGTGATTTATTAAGAACACAGGGCAGAATTCGGAAGTTCATTAAAAAGTGTCGGGCATGAACCACTAACCATATAAAGTTCTTTATTGAGAACATTGGTGAGGACGAGGCTAGTTATGAACTTTTTGTTTTCGTTTTCCGAACAAAATAATTTTTTTTTTTTTTTCCAAACACATCATTATTACGTGGCACGCTTGTTTTCTTAATTGTCTCCAAATATTAACATTAACTCTTAATAAATCAAATTCAATCCAATACATGACAAGAAGTACAATCAGTGTCAGTCAAACAAAACGCCCCAGATCGTATCCGGCGAAAAGGTACCCAATACACTAGCTGCATTGCCACGTTGAACCGCGATGGACAATCTTTGCACCAAAAACAACCCAGAGCGAGGGTCGAGACATCTCTCACGAAGACGGCGGCCTACGTCTTTAAAAAACTCTAAATTAGATTTATACTAAGTCAACTTCTAATGTTGAGTACACTGTCAGCCAGCTCTAAAAGTATTGGCATCTAATTAGTATCTCCAATTGACAACCTCTAATTTTTTTAACACCTGAAAATTACTACAGGAATCGAAAGAGTTTCGCCTCCTGTATGCTTAGTATAAGTTTTCCTTCACTTCAATACTTCTCGATCGCGTTTACGTAAAAATTTCAATTCTATGGAAACATGGAAGCGCGCGCGCGGAGACGCTGTCCATGTTTCCCTAGTAATTGAATTTTTTACGTAAACGCGATCGAGAAGTATTTTGGTGAGGTAAAACGTATACTAAGCGTACTGAACACGGAAAAATATTTATTATAATTTATTTCTCCATATTTAAAAAAATACAACAAATTTAAAAAACATATATGTACTTACAAATATTGCCACAGAATAGATATGTTTCCTTTACCCTTTTCACTAGAAAAAAGAGCTGTCATAATTTTAAATTTGATAACAACCTTAACGTTAAATTTACGTCATCACTTTTTTTTAATAGAGACTAGACAAAAGTAATGGATCTATTCTATCGTTACGCTCTTTTAGAATAAGCACATCTTTAAAAAATTGTAATAAATTAATTAATAATCCTAGTGAAAATTTAAAACTATCAGCGTCTTTCTCTTTCCAAACAGTATGTACAGCGAACGAATCAAATTATAGTCTTAGAAATATGAAGTGATGTCAATTATATGTACAGCCAACCGTTCATAAATATCTAAATTGTGTATCTAAACATGAAACTTATGTTACGGTAATAAGGTCTATGTATAGTTATTTATGAACGGTTGGCTGTACAGATATTGGTAAACTCGACGGTACGGTCGAGTTCACCAATATATGCATCGCCAACCTTTCATAAATATCTATACATAGACCTTATGTTACCGTAATAAGGTCTATGTATAGATATTTATGAAATGTTGGCTGTACAGATATTGGTAAACTCGACTGTACCTATATAAATTTTTGCTTTTGTGTTTTTATTATGTATTTGTGTATTTGAGTTTAAGGCTGCGTTTCCACCAGAGATGTGCGAGGATGCGTTGCGAGGGATGTGTTTGTCATGAACCAATAGAAACACTTCATTCACTTAGGACCTTTTAAATGGATGGAAAATAAGTAGTATCTTTCTTTGTTTATTTGTTTTTATGATTATTCACAGGATGTGTACGACAACCTGAACATACTTCGAGATTTGACCATGACGACTGAAAGTATTTGGGATTTCGAAGGAGTAAACTACGATGATATGGTTGGCCAAATAAAGAATCAACACAATGACTGCTTCGGCATTAGTATCTCATGCACATTGGCAATGTTAGTTAGACCTATGTATAATTACCAAGGGGCAAAATTTTCGTAGCAAAAGAGAAACGTCAAACTTGACCATTGTTTTTAACGACTATCGATGATGAATTTATCACTAAGCCCATGTATTAAGTAACGAAATTAGTCTTGAGATTTTCGTAGCAGAAGTCAAACGTCAACAGGGGTTGACCATTGAGTTTTATCGACTATCGATGTTTAAATTGCTTATCAAAGAGGTCAAATGTTACAGAATAATATAATAATAATACTAAAAGTCGGTTACATTCGAAGAGATTTGATAAAATTGTTAATTGGAATAGTCCATAAAACATGACAGTTAATCCCTCTCGACGTTTGAATTCTGATGATGAAAATTCCCAGGTCTAACTTAATTAATAATTACTTCTTCTTCTTCTGAAAGTGCCACTCCATTACTGGAGGTTGGCCGTTAGCTCTGAAAACTTCTCCCTGTCTTGAGCTATCCGGAATAGTTGCTCTGCACTTCTGATCCCGGTCCACTCCCTAATATTCCGCAGCCATGATTTCTTTCGTCTTCTAGAGCACCGTTTTCCCTGTATTTTGCCCATCAATATTAGTTGAAGCAGCTGATATCTGTCATGGCGCAACACGTGCCCCAGATATTCGATTTTGCGCTTTTTGACGGTGTGCAATAATTTCCGGGTCATACCAGCACACTGAAGCACCTTGTCGTTGCTGACTTTCTGGGTCTAGCTTATACGGAGCATGCGACGATAGCACCACATCTCAAACGCTTCTAAGCGCCGCCTGGTGACTTCCTTTATGGTCCACGATTCGCTGCCGTACATAACCACAGGCCAAATGTAGCAATGTAGGATCCGAGTTCTGAGTCTTAGGTTGATTTGCCGGCAACACAAAACCTTCCTCATTTTGGTAAACGAGGCACGGGAAATTTCAATGCGGGTCTTAATTTCCTGGTCCGACTCCCATGTTTCATTCACCCATGCACCGAGATACTTGTAATGCCGAACTTGCTCAAGAACTTTCCCTGCTACCGATATTCTTGGTCGTAAATAAGGGTCCCTGGTTATCACCATGACTTTGGTCTTCAATAAATTTATGGACAAGCCAGCCCTTTCACTGCACTCGTGAACTCTGTCCACCAATCTTTGTAGATCCTCTTGTAGCGACTACTAGCGCCATCTAGTCATCACATAAGGAACTAACTACTACAATCCTACATCACGCTATCGAAGTTTCTCAACTCGGCTGCATAAATACAACTTCCAACTTTCATCCATTGGACTTCGGTCCCCAGGCATAACATCTGCCTGGAGAGAGATCTCTCTATACCAACTACCCCCAAATTGGTGACCCACGACATTGGACAAAATCGCAACCTTCAGACACACAAGACGATGACGCAGTCTCACAGCAAGCCATTCTCACCGCACTGTGCACCATTAGCATGTATCTATTATCTGCCTGGTTTCTACAGTTCGCAAATCCTCCTCCCACTACTTCCACTTGCCAATCAATCAACCAACGCTCGCCAACAAGGCTCCGAGCAATCACGCAACAGGCATGCATCCACAAGTAGCAGAGGAACAACAATGCTCGCCGACGAGGCTCTGAGCGACTGGCCCTTGTAAGCGCCCACATGACGTACAGACTGCACTCCACTGCAATTCGTATTGACCTCCGGTCTAAAAGGGGGGCTGATGTAGCGACTACTAGCGCCATCTAGTCATCACATAAGGAACTAACTACTACAATCCTACATCACGCTATCGAAGTTTCTCAACTCGGCTGCATAAATACAACTTCCAACTTTCATCCATTAGACTTCGGTCCCCAGGCATAACATCTGCCTGGAGAGAGATCTCTCTATACCAACTACCCCCAAACTCTTGAGTAGACGCAATAAGAACGGTGTCATCTGCATAGCGTAAGTTATTAATGAGCCTACCGTTCATTTTCACCCCCACATCAAGATTCTCAAGGGCTTCGGTCATAATCGCCTCGGAGTATACGTTGAACAGTAATGGGGACAGAATGCAACCCTGACGCACACCCCGGCAAATATCCACCTCCTCTGTATGATCTTTTTCCACTCTGACTGTTGCCTTTTGGTTCTCATACAAGTTTTTTTTGATTGAAACGTCCTTTCCATCCAGCCCAATGTCGTTCAAGCGCTTTATAAGCAGTTCGTGCCTTACCCGGTCAAACGCCTTCTCATAATCAACAAAGCACAATAGAACATTAGTCTGCATATCACGACATTTTTGTACGAGAACGTTCAGAGCAAAGAGGGCCTCACGAGTACCAACTCCCGAACGGAAGCCAAACTGGCTATCTCCCAGCTGTTCATCACATTTTGGTCCAATTCTGTTCTGCACGATGGTAAGGAACACTTTAAGCACGTGGCTCATGAGACTGATCGTACGAAACTCTTCACACCTCTTAGCGTTTTGTTTTTTAGGCAGAGTGACAAACGTAGATCTAAGCCAGTCTTCTGGGAGAACTCCACTAATGTAAATCTTGTTAAAGAGGTCAGTCAACAAGCCAATCTGATCCTCCTCCAAAAGCTGTAATACTTCTATTGGGATGCTATCTGGTCCAGGTGATTTCTCTTTCTTGGCCGATTTGAATGCCCGCAGTACCTCTGATTTTAAAATAGAAGGACCCGTACTATCCACATCAAGTGCAGTAAGATTTCTTGAGCTGTCTGCGAATATGTTGGAAATATATTCGCACCAAACTACCTTCTTGCTTTCCACATCCAGAAGAAGGTTCCCTGCGCTGTCAATCAAGGGAGTTATTGAGCTTCGATTATGCCCCACCATTTCCTTAAAATTTTATAATTACTTAAAAAGGTAAAACTAATTTAACCAATTTTAACCCCACAAAGACACAAGTTTGCGTGTTTACTGCTAAAAAGTCCCCGTTTATTTTGATACCTTGCTTTGAGGGCACTCGTCTGGTAATCAAACCTAGCATCGGGGTCCTTGGCGTTGGCATTTCGAGTGATGTTCAATTTCTTGGTCATCTGGAGGAAAATGCTTAAATAGCTTCTAAGAAGCTTGGGGTGCTGAATAGATCGAGACACTACTTTACACCTAAACGCCTTCTTTAACTGTATAAAGCCCAGGTGCAGCCGCACTTAGAATACTGTTCTCATCTCTGAGCAGGGGCACCCCAATACTTTTTCCTTCCATTTGACAGAATTCAACGTAGAGCAGCTCGACTTGTCAGTGATCTGATCAGTCATTGATTTCCAATCGTTTCAATTCCTTGTTCATACAAAGCGAAGTAAGTTCAAAGTTCCATCGTCACCATCTCGATGAATGGCAGTCTACCACTGTACGTTTTCTTCGGCACTTCCTGCCACGTACGGTGAAACTGTGGAACCAGCTTCCGGCAGCAGTGTTTCCAGACAACTATGACATTCAATCGGGGCTTTCAAGAAAAGAGTTTATGCAAAAGGTTGCATAAACCCTTGCCCTTTGTTGCCGGCCTTTACCTTTGAAGGCCGGCAACATATTGGTGACTCTCTTTGAGTTGTTGATATTTAAGGGCGGTGGTGATCAATTTCCATTAGATAACTCGCTTGCTAGCCATTAAAACACAATGGTCAATCCCTTTTGACGTTTTAGGGCCGGCGCTCACTGACGGCATGGCACGGCATGGCATTTTGTTACTATCAAGGTATTTTGAATCTTATATCAATGAGTTTAGAATTCATGTTACTTTATTGGTTATGCGTTGCGTCATCCCTCGGTACGTCGCGGTATCGTGGTATCGAAATAAAGTATCATGAATTCTAAACTCATTGAAATAAGATTCAAAATAACTTGATAGTAATAAAATGTCATGCCGTGCCATGCCGTCAGTGAGCGCCGGCCCTAATTTTTGCTGTGGAATTTCCGCCCCTTGATATACAATCGTGCTAATTGGTCATACGCAGCGTAAGAAAGAAAAGTTGTCTCTCCTCAGCGAAAAAATACCCGAAATATAAATTGCATTCTGCAGGGGCCACATCCGACCAGTTTGCGGGTTTCATAATAAAAAAGGATATTATCGTGATTATCATCGTCGAGAAAAGTATGCGAACCTTTGTGACTTGGATTATAGGAATTGCCTATATAGAGTTAGAAACAAGAAACCTGCATATGGCACTGACGACTTGGACGGTAACGGTAAGTTGTTTTATTATTAAATATTATTATTAGCCTAATTTGTCCCACTGCTGAGCAGAGGCCTCCCCCAAAACTTCCACTGCTCTCTGTCCGCTGTATACGAGGGCCAGTTCTCCAAGAAGAAATCCAGTTCATCCCGCCAACGCCGTCTGGGTCTGCCAGGTCGCCTTTTCGAGTTGTTGGGTTTCCACTCGGTGGTTATCTTGGTCCGCAAATCGTCTGGCATGCGGCAGACATGGCCAGCCCAGTCCCACTTCAGCTTAGACGCCGTTCGACCTTTATCAGTGATCTGAGTCATGGAGCGCAGGGCGGTGTTCCGGATCCGATCCATTAATTTAATATCTAGCATGCTGCGCTCAATAGATCGCTGGTAAACGCCGATTTTGGACTTCAGGGCTTCCGTCAAAGACCAAGTTTGAGCACCGTAGGTGAGAATTGGTAGTACGCACATGTCCATGAGTTTCTTTTTTAAGGGAATTGGGAATTTACCCTTCATGAGATGTTTCATGGACCAATAGCTCTTGCAGGCGTTTTTTGTCAGTCTTTTGACTTCTTTTTCCTGCCGTGCCTGGAAGGAAACTAATTGGCCTAAGTAAATATACTTTTTTTTTTTTTATGTTAAATAGGCTAGACAAACGAACTAGTGGGTCACCTGATGTTAAATGAACACCACTATCCATAGACACCCGCAGCGCTTTACACGATGCCAGTGCGTTGTCGGCCCTAAAGGAGAGGGAATAGGGGAAGGGGGAGAGGGAGGGGTAGAGGGAAGGGGTGAGATTTTGGGCCCCCGACACTCTCACTGACCGTACGAAACGCAAGCAGGATTACTGCTGCTTCACGCCGGTGTTCTGTGAGAGGGTGGTACTGCCCCGGACGAGCCGGCCCATTCGTGATGCAGCGGCTAGCTACAACATGGCTCTACCACTACTAAACTATACTCATGGACATATGCGATTGTAAAGGTGTGATGGTGGCAGCTGTGAAGTTTTCCACACGTGATGACGTACCGGCCAGCTGCTCAGAGTATAGGTTCAGCTGGAGCTCGGTTTGACAAATAGAAATTTTGATAAAGAGAATGAATGGAAAGTGAAAAAAAATAAATGCTATAGGGGCGCCACCGTGCTTTTGTAAGCCTAAATTAGGAAAAAGTACTTATCTTGAGAGATGATCAAAATATTGTTGCACTCAAAAATTAGATTATATTAAAAAAATATTACATTAGTCGTGGATAGTTGGGGTTCGGGAACAATGCTTGAAATAATATTAAGAAAATTTACAATAGAAAGAGCACCAATATAGAATTGGACATAGGTCTCAAGCTAAAAAACATTAAACTACCTTCGAACAGGGACGACGATATGTGTAGTTAAAAAAAAAATAAGAGAAACCTAATTTTAAGGCCTGAGCTCCGGGATAGAAAAATGAACGGAGTCACCTGTGTTTGGGTGTTGGTAAGGGGTCCAACGGAGCTCGTGTCACGGGAGATGGTAAGCCTTGCTCGTCCAAGGCATCCGCAGTCAGCTGTCCGGTAGCAAGCAGTGTTATAGAATAGAATAGAATAGGATAGGATAGGATAGGATAGGATAGGATAGGATAGGATAGGATAGGATAGGATAGGATAGGATAGGATAGGATAGGATAGGATAGGATAGGATAGGATAGGATAGGATAGGATAGGATAGGATAGGATAGGATAGGATAGGATAGGATAGGATAGGATAGGATAGGATAGGATAGGATAGGATAGGATAGGATAGGATAGGATAGGATAGGATAGGATAGGATAGGATAGGATAGGATAGGATAGGATAGGATAGGATAGGATAGGATAGGATAGGATAGGATAGGATAGGATAGGATAGGATAGGATAGGATAGGATAGGATAGGATAGGATAGGATAGGATAGGATAGGATAGGATAGGATAGGATAGGATAGGATAGGATAGGATAGGATAGGATAGGATAGGATAGAAGAGAAGAGAAGAGAAGAGAAGAGAAGAGAAGAGAAGAGAAGAGAAGAGAAGAGAAGAGAAGAGAATAGAATAGAATAGAATAGAATAGAATAGAATAGAATAGAATAGAATAGAATAGAATAGAATAGAATAGAATAGAATAGAATAGAATAGAATAGAATAGAATAGAATAGAATAGAATAGAATAGAATAGAATAGAATAGAATAGAATAGAATAGAATAGAATAGAATAGAATAGAATAGAATAGAATAGAATAGAATAGAATAGAATAGAATAGAATAGAATAGAATAGAATAGAATAGAATAGAATAGAATAGAATAGAATAGAATAGAATAGAATAGAATAGAATAGAATAGAATAGAATAGAATAGAATAGAATAGAATAGAATAGAATAGAATAGAATAATTTTATTTCAGGCTGCATAGGCCCATATAAAAATACCTTAAAGACTAACATACATATTTATATTATACTTAATTAACAACTTAATTACTAGCACGTGAAGTCTGTGACGTGGGCACTTTCGTGGTGTCAGTTAACTGGCCACGAAACCGCCGGTAAGCGACACCTTTCGGCCAAAACTCTTCTCTTGTGAAGGTCGACAGTTGATCAGTCGGAACCCTCACCACAAATGAATTAAAATTCACGTCATGGCGGGACTCCAACCGCTCGACCCTCAGAGTGAGCTTGGTCTTCACACGCACATATTCCACGATGTCCATGACCTTCGTGGAGTGATGCAGGCGTGATGTACCACCCTTCGGTACTATAAATACTCAGGCAGGTGCTTTCTGCCCTTGCCAAGCACCGAACAAAGTTCGGAAAAAGAAGAAAGAACACGTAGAAAGCTTTCCATAAAAGCGCAAGCAACAATTATGCTGGGTTTCTCGTTTAAAAGTTGAGCCGGCGAAATATACAGGCAGGGCTCTGTACAGGAGTTGGGACACTTCAGGAACTTGTAGATGTTCTTTGAGGCCGAAATAGCATAATCAGCGGAGCCGACATCTCATTTTTAAGATGTAAAATCTTAATAGGCCTGCGCTCCCGTGTCGATGTCGATGAAATGACTGCTAACAATTTTAAATGCACGTGATCCCTTTCCTTTTTCCTCTCCCTTTTAGGGCCGATAACGCACTGGCATCGCGTAAAGCGCTGCGGGTGTCTATGGACAGTAGTGATCATTTAACATCAAGTGACCCACTAGTTCGTTTGTCTGGCCTCTCTAACATTAAAAAAAGAACCTTTCGACAATCAATTTGAAAACAGATTATGCGCTTCGAGTAGGTACCTATCCGTAAATACTGAATGATAAACACCAAACACACTCCTGGTTCGCCTTTGACAATAAGAAAGTATCTTTTAGTCATCAACATTCACGTAAACCGAATGAAACAACCACATCCCATCACTTGTCCAACCGCCATAGACGATGTAGAATATTATGAACAAAAATCTCTTCTAAACTTTCCAAAAGTATTTTAAAAATTACTAAAATAAATTTTGAAAACAAAAGAGGAACCCCTTCTGGTATTCCTGAAAGCAAAATAAAAGGTTTAAATATTTGCAACGAAACGTCGATGAAATTTCACCTCACTTCCGCTTGATGACTCTTAACTAACGATTTGTCGTGATTGCGGAGTGTTGCGATAGATAGCGCTAGCTGTAACGAAATTGGATCGTTACGCGATCTGTTCACCGTTTATCTCGATCCAACGTTTGGTGCTTTGTCAGTAACTTGGTCTTCGACATATTCATCCTTAGTCCAATTTCGAGGCTTACCTTGCTTATTGCTCGGTGGCTGATGAGGAGAAGAGGACTATATCGTCGGCGAATCGAAGATTAGTTAACCTCCCATCACCGAAGACCAGTCCCCTGCACTCCCAGCTTGGCGCTAGTTGTTTTATTAACCGAATAATATATTATTATAATTATAACACAAGCACCAACCAGTGATGACTTATATGACACTGAGATGTGGCCGCTAACGATGGCTTAAGGTCAGTGAGAGAACAGTATAATAAAGAGTACTAGCGTACAGTATGGCCACTCCCTGCTCAGTTACCTCACAGTTACCGAGCGACTGAGCGTTCGTTCGCACTCAGTCTAAGCTAATGTAGCTCTGTAATTTGTATTATGAGTTGTATAGGCAACGGAAAACAGTATTTGTAAATATT
Source organism: Archips xylosteana (assembly GCA_947563465.1). Lineage (NCBI taxonomy): Eukaryota > Metazoa > Arthropoda > Insecta > Lepidoptera > Tortricidae > Archips > Archips xylosteana. The sequence continues at coordinate 1,908,744 of OX387366.1, read as the reverse complement.
TGTTTAATACCTCGTCGCGTCCTGCCAGCCGGTAACTGTGAGGTAACTGAAGCAGGGAGTGGCCATACTGTACGCTTGTACTCTTTATTAGGCTGTGGTGAGAGGGTGATGGAGAGGGCTATGGTCGGAGTTTCTCTGCGGGATCGCATTAGAAATGATGAAATCCGCGGAAGAACTAAAGTCGCTGACATAGCTCAAAAAATCGCCAGACTCAAGTGGGCAGGGCACACCGCTGGTAGAATTGACGGCCGATGGGGCTGAAAGGTTGTCGAGTGGCGTCCACAGACCGGAAGACGCAGTGTGGGTAGGCCTGTAAGATGAAGCTGGTTATGGTTGCGGGAACGCGTTAGACGCTGATAGCGCAGGACCGATCTATTTGGCGAGCCTTGGGGGAACCCTATGTTCAGCAGTGGACGTATTTTGGCTGAAATGATGACGATGATAAGCACCAACCAACATACTGCTGAATGTCCAAAAAAATTCAAAAGATTGTAGTAGCACAAGAAAAAAAAAATCAGTTAACTGAATAGAAGGCATTCCTTAAATCGATTTTGATCAACACTTTAGGCTGTTAACAAGTCAGGAAAGATCATAGGCCATGGACGGCTGTCTCACACCCTCCTTTTACATCGAGTTGAAATAATAATTATGAATTTAATTTAGGTAAAATATTTATGTTGAACAATAATTTTGAAGGCCAGCTGTAGTGTTGATCTCATCATCATCAAGGAGCGGAATTTCTCATAGCAAAAATCAAATATCGACTATTCCAGTTATCGATATTATCGAATCGACTCTTCGCTTGTTATCGCCTTTTAACATTATTTGTAACATTTCACCTCTTTGATAAGCGAGTTACATCTCCATATTAAAATAAATCGCGTCAACGTCATAATCTTAAAAGAAAAACGATTAACAAATGGATAAAAAACATCCCTTACTTACGTCAACGGAGGTAGAACACTCTTTCTCAGGCTATAAATAGATCTACAATGATAACAGGACCAATTTGAAGGGTGACAATATACGAGTAGAAAAAATTAGTTATTAGTTTCGTTGCGTTTCCGTTTAAGGTTTTAATTTTAATTGTAATTAACTTAAAAAGTGCTATTTTAAAAGTACCTACTATTTGCTGAAATATTTATCGATAGTCGATAAAACTTATGTTCAATCCCTTTGATGTTTGATTTTTGCTATGAAAAATTCCGCTCCTTGATCATCATCATTCATCATCATGATACGTGCCATCTCCAGATTGGATCCCAGACTGCAGCTGTTAGAAAAAAAAAACGGTAAAAATACTTATGAATGTGTCTCGCACTTCCGGTAAAAGAGTTCAGTTGAAAGCATAAATATATAAGTACTAGCCTTCCATCCGCAGCTTCGCCCGCGATAAATTAATTTTCTCGTAGGAAAAGGTATTTTCCCGGGGTAAAAAGTAGCCTATGCCACTCAGTGTTAATGTAGCTTTCTAACGGCAAAAGAATTTTTGGAATCGGTCCAGTAGTTTTGGAGCCTATTCAATGCAAGCAAACAAACATACAAACAAACAAAAAAACAAACAATCAAATCTTTCCTCTTTATAATATTAGTATAGATATAGATAGTATAGATTAACAGTCATCGCGTCAAAATATGTAAACATCAACCTTATTGTTAATGACATAGAGTTGTATGTAACATTTAGACTTGACCGTACGTAAAGTAAGCGTGTCACACACAGCGCAGATGCGGTAAGATTTTATCTGCGTATAAAAACTTATCCGTCTGCAGGTATCACACACTGTGCAGATGCGAGGTGATACTAGGCTGCACTGAAAGTTTCGGGAATCGATTATTTAATGGTAGAATAGTGTTTCAAATTTAACCTTTTTATAACCATAGAGGTCTTGTCAACTCATTACAGCAGGCAGTTTGAAAAAAAAAGTAGACACTTTTTAGTAATTAATTTTTAAAACGGAGTCGTTGCCGCCAAAATTGAAATAACGCGAGAAATTTTAAGACCTATGAATTTTTATGATTTTAAGAGTGGTTTATTTCAAAAATAATGCCTTGATCGGACGACTTATGCATTTGGGGAGGGAGTTGCATGAAAGAGGACTGCGTATCGCTGGTTTTCCGAATTTTACCGCGATCGTGTGAAACTCAGTGATGATTTTCGTGAAGGGCGGCCCAAATCTGGGGTTCCTCAAGAAAACGTCGATACAGTGCGGGACCTGATCAACAAAGATCGTCATGTCATATATCGTGAAATTCAGTCATGTTTTGGGATTGCAATGAGTCAAATCCAAACTATCTTGCAAACAGAACTGGTCGTGAGAAAGCCATTTCCCCGTTGGGTCCCACACCAACTTTCTGATGAACAAAAGGGGGTCTGAGTCAATTGGTGCCGAATAAATTTAGAAAGGTTTAACACAGGAACTTCTAACGCAGTATATAAAATTATGTTGGGTGATGAAACGTGGATACATGCTTACGAACTTGAAAATAAAAACCAATCACTAGTTTGGGTGTTCGAAAACGAACTGCAAACGACCAAGATTGTTCGCTCCCGAAGCACGGCGAAAAAGATGGTCGCCACTTTTGTCTCGAAATCAGGGCAAGTTGCGACTATTGCACTTGAGGATCGCAGAACGGTTAATGCAGACTGATATACTACAATTAGTCTGCCTGAAATCGTTCACATATTCAAAATAGAAAACTACAACCGATGCATCATTCTCATCACGACAACGCTAGCGACTACACTGCTCGTCAAACAAATGAGTATTTGGACTATTATAACGCCGAATTAATGACCCATCCACCATACAGCCGCGACTTGAGTCTTAATGATTTCTATACATACCCTAAAATTAAAGATAGCTTACGCATTCAACGATTCCGTCACTCGAAGCAGCAGTGGACACCTTCATAAGTGCCATTTCGGGGACTACATCTTTGGAGTGGAATAACTGTTTCAATAATTGGTCTAAGCGAATGAAAAAATGTATAAATATGCTTGGAGAATACTTTAAAAAACAGTAAACATACATTTAACTCTTTACGCTGGTCCATTTTTTGTAATCCCGAAACTTTACATTCACTCTAAAATTTCGGAGCTCTTTCTAAAGTTTTGTGGTGCGGATTGTTTATACAGGATGTTTATTTTTATATAAAAGGGGGCAAACGAGCATGCGGGTCACCTGATGGGGAGCAATCACCGCCGCCCATGAACACCCGCAACATTAAGGGTGTCACAGGTGCGTTGCCAGCCCTTTGAGAGATAGATAGGCTACAATGAATTTTCAATAAAAGCGCATTACACTTTCTTTATTTCTCTTCACGTCAAAATGAAAAAGAATGCGAAAATGCATTTCTACGCAAAAAATGACTCTTGTTGTTTGCTTAAGTTGTACGTAAGTTTTATATTTATTTTATTATACACTGAAGTTCCCAGTGCGCACTGGGCCCGCGTGGGGACAACGACCCAAACCCTCTTATTCTGAGAGGAAGCCTGTGCCCTGCAGTGGGACGTATATAGACGGGGATGATGATGATGATGATGAAAGTGTGCCTCTGCGCAACCACCTGTATTTATCTGCAGATAAAATCTTCACATCTGTCGATATATGTAGATGCTCACAGATACCTTATGGTAAAATATAAATTATCTGCGCTGTGTGTGGTCCTCCATTGAATTGTATAGGGAGCGATATTGACAGATATCCGTTCAGATACAGATATCTTACCGCATCTGCGCTGTGTGTGATACGCTAAGGCTTGATTTCCTCCTACGCTGACATCGGTCGCTGACGTCAGTCGCGCGTACGAATAAACACAATACACTATGGGCCACCGCACAGCGACGTCTCGATCGTCAGCGCGCGCGCGTCGGTGCGCTGATGCGCTATACATCACTATCGCGGTGGGTCAGTGCGAAGCTGACCGGTCCTGCGCTGACATCGGTCGCTGACGTCGGTCGAGCGTACGAATAAACACAATACTCTATGGGCCACCGCACAGCGACGTCTCGATCGTCAGCGCGCGCGCGTCGGTGCGCTGATGCGCTATACACCACTATCGCGGTGGCTCAGTGCGAAGCTGACCGGTCCTGCGCTGACATCGGTCGCTGACGTCGGTCGAGCGTACGAATAAACACAATACTCTATGGGCCACCGCACAGCGACGTCTCGATCGTCAGCGCGCGCGCGTCGGTGCGCTGATGCGCTATACACCACTATCGCGGTGGCTCAGTGCAAAGCTGACCGGTCATGCGCTGACATCGGTCGCTGACGTCGGTCGAGCGTACGAATAAACACAATATTCTATGGGGCACCGCACAGCGACGCTGATGGCCGCTTATTTGTAGATTGCTACCGACGGTACGCTCGACCGACGTCAGCAACCGATGTCAGCGTAGGAGGAAATCAAGCCTTAAAGCCATTCCTGATCAGATCACGTAGAATAAATACCACATTTTCTTTTGATTACAGATTATATGGAATGGGCCGGCGAGGCTGACACTTGTATTTGGGCTTGATCTCCTCCTACGGGTATGTATTACAATACCGAAGAACGAAAGACCGAATGTATTAAAACATCGAATGGGTCAAAAGACCGACACGATTTTTTTCTGAAACCGTAAACCTTTCAGAATTTATTAAAACGTCATCATACAGAACCCATTAGGTTAGGTTAGGTTTGTTTTATAACAATCTTAAAAAGTTGACGGTTTCAGAAAAAAATCGTGTCGGTCTTTTGACCCATTCGATGTTTTAATACATTCGGTCTTTCGTACTTCGGTATTGTAATACATACCCCCTCCTACGATCAATCCAGGGAAGCCTTACCAAGAAACGCTTTCCTACTCAACTCTCGAATCCGCGATCCTCTAGATTCATTTTCTGTCAGTTAAGCCCTAGGGGCCAAATATACATCTTAAACTGTTTTTTTGTTATTGCTTGCTCTACCCTGAGAATAGATAAGTGATAGACAATATAACTTGTTAATAAACATGATGGATGATGGACTATCGTCATAATTCTCAAGCACAGATAATTATATAGTGTTACTAAAGTATAGATTCAAAGACAGGCAAAGATTTAGCGCGCCTAGAGTCTATTGGTAAACTCCCTAACAAACCGAATAGCCTGGACAGTAAAAGAGTACACAAAGGTAACAAAGCAGAATTATGGAATTTGGAAGAGAGACAGTAGGAGAAAGTTCTGAGAGCAACATTAAAAAGATATCGTAAGTGTTTTAAAAAACCGGCCAAGTGCGAGTCGGACTCGCGCACGAAGGGTTCCGTACCATTATCTATAGAAACGGCAAAAAAATCACGTTTGTTGTATGGGAACTTTTGTGAATATTTCAAGCGTCTACCTGTTGCCGTTTTCAATATCGAGAAAAAAAAATCACGTTTGTTGTGTGGGAGTCCCCTTAAATATGTATTTTATTCTGTTTTTTAGTATTTGTTGTTATAGCAGCAACCGAAATATACACCATCTGTGAAAAATCAACTGTCTAGCTATCGCAGTTCAAGAGATATAGCCTGGTGACAGACAGACGGACAGCGGAGCCTCACAGTAATAGGGTCCCGTTTTTACCCTTTGGGTACGGAACCCTAAAAAACCTGCTGCGAGCATTAAAGGAAAAGCTTGCGAAAAGGAATGTATGTACGGTGTCGTGAAAAAATTCAAAGTACAAAAATACGTATATATCGGATGTAGATAATATTGTTTATTATCGGAATAAAGGTAAAATGGCTCCATTCAAGGATAAAAGATTTCCCTTGGCGCTGCAAAGATTTTTTTACTTTTAGGATTCCAAACCTTTAGGGTGAGGCCACACGAGCGTAATTTTGTGAGTCGTGAGCAACAGAATTTCGGTCCGCGCCATACAATATGCGCGCCATCACGTGACACAGTGTATGGCACAACCGAAATTCTGCCGCTCACAACTCACAAAATTACGCTTGTGTGGCCTCACCCTAAGGCTGTCTGGCTACTGGAGCAGAGCGAGACCGCGGAGCGTGGTAATGCAGAGCTGAGTATTGTGTCTGTTTATGTCTGTATATATACACGGAGTTAGATAGCGGAGTTGAGTACGAAAGAGAGTTGCGGATTGTGTTATTACCCCCGACGCAAAAACGACGCGTGTGTGTGTGTGTGTGTGTGTGTGTGTGTGTGTGTGTGTGTGTGTGTGTGTGTGTGTGTGAAAACCAAAAAGTTGCACACTGTTAAAGCTTCATTAAAATTACCATTAACTTTTTCCATTGTGACACGAAAATGAACCATACAAATGTATGCAAATATATGGTTAATTTTCGTGTCACAATGGAAAAAGTTAATGGTAATTTTAACTACCTGCTAATGCAGCTTTAACAGTGTGCAACTTTTAGGTCTTCACCCTTGCGCCGATCGGCGTGGCGCACGCCGCCGCCGCCGGTCATTGCAACGGCGTGAAATCGGCGCAATCTGGGGGCACGGTAGTGCCCCCGCCAAGACGAGTCAAACGGAGCGCAAGAGCACTACCTACCTTTTCTCGAAACGTTTCGTCGTTTTTTTGAACTCTTATAACTTTGCTTTGGATGATGTTAAATAGTTGAAAATTTCAAGATATAATGACATTAGTACAAACATGAAACATACAAAGTTTGAATGTTGTAGCTCTTATACTTTAGATTTTATCAATGTCTAAAAACCCCCGATTTCGTCACTGATCAGTGATCATCAAAGTTCAAAAGGTACTTCCTGAAGTCCTAGAAAGCTGAAATTTGGTATGTAAGCTAGTAATAGTATACAAACAACGAAAAAATCTTAAAACTTGAAAATTTTACCCCCCCAACCCCTTAAACTAGGGGGTGAAAGCTTGTATGAGACTTCCGCAAATTTTGATGCTAGGGGTCTGAAAATTTATATAGAGAGTCCTTGTTATCCTTGTTATAAATAATAAGATATGTATTTCAGGATTTTTAGTAAATCATCCCCTACCAAAAAGAAATGAAATCCCACAAAATCATTTTATGTTAAATGTTGCCAAGACGAGACCATGTAGCTCGCACTGTCAAAAAGTAATCAGATCTCTTTGTAGAGCCAATTTTCTAACCCTACGTGCCCAGCTCTAAATCTATAAGCCCTAATTTTACACTAATTAATCTCGTAGGCGTGCAAACCGTGGACTAAACTGGCGAGTCGGCCATGTTGGGCATGAGTTCAAGCCTATATGCCGAATTGCAAAAGGTTCGTGCGGCCGACTCGCCAGTTTAGTCCACGGTTTGCACGCCTACGAGATTAATTAGTGTAAAATTAGGGCTTATAGATTTAGAGCTGGGCACGTAGGGTTAGAAACTTGGCTCTACTAGAGATCTGATTACTTTTTTACAGTGCGAGCTACATGGTCTCGTCTTGGCAACATTTAACTTGAAATGTTTTTGTGGGATACATTTTATAACAACTTTAAAGTTCGGCCAAACCGCTGCTTACGTCACCAGATGTATGTAGTTAGTTTTATACAATTTTACAAGTGAAAGTAAACTGTTATTTTCATTAATAATTAATTTTGTTTTATTTACGCCGATCACGCCGATTACGCGCCGCCGCCATCGGCGCACACCTCTCTAGTGTGTGTGCGTGTGTGTGCGTGTATATGCGCGGACGGAATCAATAAATGTCATCACACAAGGCACATACATGCTCATAGAACGTGCTTTTATTATAATATTACTTTATTAATGTAGTACTCGTATAGGACCAAGATGCACATGCTTTTTACAAGCTTTTATATAGTTTCACGTGTCCCGATGTCTATCTTGCAAGTTAAATTTGACCCACTTTCCGATTAGATACCGAATGAGCTGAAAATTTGCTGATGGAGCTAATCTGATGATGGAACTGAAAGGCAGCCATAGGAACTCTGTAATAAAACAACAAGACCTGTCGAGTTTAGGCTCGTTTGATCGGCCTTGACGAGTACTTTGGTACTAAATAGATGGTAAAAAGGAGCAAAAAGTACAGTCGGCAAAAAAAGCAAAAAATTTAGCAAAACCTTACCTATTTACTTTTACCCGGAATCCCCTGCATAAGGCTTTGCGACCCCCCTAGGAGTCGCGACCCACTCTTTGCAAAAACACTGTTCTATAAATTGCAACCGTATTCACGTAGCTAGCTCTCCGGCTATAACAAACATAACAACATAATATATACACAATATATATAACATAATATATACTGTTTTGGTGATCAATAAAGAATATTTGTATTGTATTGTATATGGAATATTATTAGCCCGGGAGATACATACATTCCTAGTTCTCTTCACAGACTGAGTTGAGTGTAGCCAGCTAGTACTAAATAAAATAAAAACTTATGTAATACACTCGACCGCAATTTCACTTCAAACGCGAAGGAAAATCGTAATATTCTTCTGTGATTAATGAACCCAATTAGGTACAACAGATGGGGTACGATTCCGCAGGCTAAGTATATACGTGCCCAGCTATATGTCATGTCAGGGCCATTTTGTTTCCGTGCAAAATGTTGGTCGGCTTGCTTATGAATAAAATCAGGGACAGCTACTATCCCATTATTTTTTCAAATTACTTATCTGTGTGATTTTTGACGTGACAACGTCTAATAAATCAATGATCGCCGGCTGCACGCACGAAAAAGGATGACGCAATGTAAACAATGTAAACAAACGGTATAAGATGATGACAGAAAGAGATGGTGAAAGCGAAGGCAAGCGTTCGCGCGTTAGACAATACGGTCTCTGGTTGTTTAGCCGAGCATTTTTTTACATACACCTGACCCGTGATGTCAACAACTGAACTGATAGCATAATTAAGCATTTCTAAAATAAATGCCACTAAAATTTTTGGTTCTATGATTTGCAAAAAAAAAATAAAGGCTGATAGATTGAATGATACTGAGCTCAACTAACATAGTATCCCAAAATGTCCTAATCTTATTAATTTGTATGTAAACTTCCTTTTTTATTACCACGAACCATAGACTTTTGGTAACGAAAAAGGATGTTTCCATACAAACGAATTATGACGTTTTGGGAAACTATGTTAGATGAGCTCAGTCATTTAATCTATCTGTCTGTATTTTTTGATGCACATCGGAGTCAAAAATCTTATTGGAATATTTTTTTGGAAAATTCTCAATTAGAACTTTACAATCGAGGTCTAGTGGTATCGGTAGTGCCTTTCAAGAATACACGTGAATTTGTCTAAATTAGGCATTAATGATATTGCAATAAATACCACGGCACGCGCCATCATGAATGACTCGATCAGGTGGTGGTGGTTAGAGTCCTGTTAGACCCCGTTATCTAACCCTCAGTTTTGGGGCAAACTAAAATAGTGATGTTGCTACACATAATTATTTGATTCACATTTACTTATAAATAGTTATTTGTCAAAATAAAATTCTTCTCTTGTGAATGCTCTTGAGATAACTCATTCATTGCATTTATTTGATCGGATAGGAGGGGGACAATTATTGAATAGTACCGATACGGAACAAACGAAATAAATTTTATACACACCCATTTCACAATTTTATCAACAGTCATTACAAAATTAGAAGATCCCAAGTGATCATTGAAACAGTCATTGAAAGTTGTACATGATATTCAAAATAAAATTTGATTCATGCAAAATTAACAAATATTTAATAAAAATCCAGGCTTTACATCTGTAAAAATTATTAATCAGTTAAAATTGACAAAGGTATTGTAAACAAAAGCCACATAGAGCATTACAAAAAACTACAGTTTTTGCCAGTTACATCTGTAGAGGTCGAAAAATAATTTTCATTTTTAAAATGGATTTTTTCAAGCAGGCGACGAAGTTTACCTTCATATAATTTGGAAAAAATATTGTTAATTTATTATGAAACATACTTGCAAAAATAAAATAAATGAAATTATTATTTTTTCTTTCATTTCATAATAATTTATAAAATCACTATAGCAGAGCTCTGGTAAGTATGGATCTTTTGATAATTATGTTAGTGAGTGAGTAAATGAACTTAATTTTTTATCGATTCAGATTATCGAAACTGCCCCATCACTTGCCCCCAAACTGAGCGTTAGATAACGGGGTATAGCCTGTACACGAGTGAAGAAGAAAACTGCATACAACGTAGTGCCACCTAGCGTGGCATAGCGAAAAGATAATTGACAGCTATTTATAAAAAAAATCTAATAGATTTCTCTATTACATTGCATCCCAAAATTTTTTTTTTTTTTTTGATTGATTTTTTTTTTATAAGGAAGCTCAAGGTCACTCAGAGGGCGATGGAAAGGGCTATGCTTGGAGTTTCTCTGCGGGATCGCATTAGAAATGATGAAATCCGCGCAAGAACTAAAGTCACGGACATAGCTCGAAGAATCGCTAGACTTAAGTGGCAGTGGGCAGGGCACATCGCCCGTAGAATGATGGACGTGATGGCCGATGGGGCCGAAAGGTCTCGAGTGGCGTCCGCGGACCGGAAGACGCAGTGTAGGTAGGCCTCCAACAAGATGGAGCGTCGACCTGGTGAAGGTAGCGGGAACGCATTGGATGCGGATGGCGCAGGGCCGATCTGTTTGGCGAGCCTTGGGGGAGGCCTATGTTCAGCAGTGGACGTCTTTCGGCTGAAATGATGATGATTACAAAATTGACTCGATGCAAAAAAAGCATTAAGATTTATACAGCTGATTATTTTGCTACAAACTACTGGATGGTACTCGAGTTATCAAATTCAACAAATTTGACGTAATTATGCTCAGTTAAAGTTACTTCTGATGATGTTTTTTTCTGTTCAATGGATACAACAATACTAAATAATCGATTGTTTCGATACGATTACATTCGATTTTATAGAGAAAGTGTCAAAACTCAACGATAAACCGATACGGAGCGGGAGGTGCTATTGTTCTCAAGACCTTTAAAACTATCGATAGTAATAATAGTCTGTTAATAGTACGTACCTACTGTCTCGTTTTGAGATATCGGTTACCATTGATGATATCGGTAGACAATCGATGTGCAACTATCGATCGGCAACACTTAACTGAAACTTTCAGAAGCTAAAATTGATTGATGACTCTTAAAACTTTATAGCCTATCTCAAAGCTTAATCTTTTATCAAATTATCGATTCCCGTGAACCTTAGAGCAATAAACCAACCGGAGAACGCAACAGGTTTGTCCTCTGCTAAATGTGAATGACCACGCGTCAAACCTGTCATCTACGTTAGTGTCAATCTGTGCGTGGATCCCGATAGTTTCGTTGTTGAATTACAACTTTTTATTTTACGCCGTAACTACACGTGCAAAACCGCTGTGTATTCCATACAGAAACAAAACAGATTTCCAGATTGGGGATGTGTTGAAGAAAGGTCAAATCAAGAGTACCCGAAACCGGCGAGCATGTATGAAAAGACTAATGAGTATTGGCAAAGCGAAAGATCGTAGCAGGTGGAAATAAATAGCCTTTTCACACCTTTCATTCGGAAAAGTAGATTTTGCTCCCTGACGACAGGGATCAAAATGTTATTCATTGGCATGTATCATTTACGCAGTGTGCCAATGAACACAGACCTTAATAAAATAATCGATTGTAATTACTTCATCGTAATCGATTAAAAACGAACGTATTTCATGTTTTAATTACTTTAACAACTTTATATGAAAATTGATGAGTTTTTCGTAATAGTTTAAAAAAATGTCACAATAAATTACACGTTTTACTTCAATGAAAACTATCGATGATTGTTATTGTGATTTAATGAATACCTATTGATATCCGATAGCATTGTAATATTCGATTCCATTCGATTATTTTTTAACATTGTTAAAAGTAGAACAGGAATACTTTATCTGTGGTGACCTTTCTCTATCTATCACAACAATCCATTTTCCTCATAGTCGGTGTGAAAAATTGAATGTGTCACTCAGGAGCAAAATTATTTTCGTCTTGGGCGTTAACACTTGAATCCTTCGTTACACTCAGGATTCTAACTTAGAATCCCTCGCTATTCTCTCTCTATTGTAGAATATATATATTGTAGAATCCATCGGTTCACTCTGGATTCAATGTACTGCCCTCGCCGTAAAAACATCATTTTGCTCCCTCGTGACACAAATAACTATTGCCTACCCCTTTGCTAGGAAGGAGGCGTGATTGTATGTATGTATGTGCAACACATAATATGGACACATGTGTGTGTTTTCTGCAGACAAGCATCCTCCTCAACCTAGGTATTCGCAGAGTTAAAGATGTTGCAACATGAAACATAACAGCGTATAATATCCGGCCGCCAAAATATCCAGTTATCTGGCCTTATGGTTCACCGGATATCCTATATCCAGCCAAACAACTTTACTATCCGTTACTCTGAAAGGAATTTCTTGGTCAACTATGCTTGGTCGCGTGACAACTCCGTTTCGTTTAATGCTTCAAGTCCCAAACCGATTAATCGAGTCAGTGCTGCCCGCGTATAAAACTCGCCTTTAATCAGGCAACTCCATGAGCACCGTTTGTTGCAGAACTAATATAAATCTTCAGACGCAATTTTCCTCGGACACAGCTGGCTGGAGTCAGTGACCTGACTTGTAACAGATGATCTAGACAGCTGTCTTAAGGATAGAGTACACGTAATCTGTCATAGACTGAAGTATAGTCAGCCATTTCATTAGAATTGCGCGTGCTCGTTCACTAAACATATCGCTCTCGACTAATACTATCGGGCAAATGTACTAAAGTAGAGACAGCTGACATTAGCGTTGTGAAACACTTCATTTTAGTGTGGTTAAGAGGGTTTATACCTGCTGAGCTGGCAACGTTACATTTTTGTTAGTTTTTCTCGAGTATTCCATAAAAATTGAATGAAAATTAAAAATGTTTTGAATACAAATTGTTCTAATATATAAGTTAATGTGTCTACTGCAATAATAATTCGTGACAGACTTTTATTTTCTTTAAAAACGAACAAATTATTACCTAACGGTTTTTAAAGAAAACAGAAGTCTTATCACGAATTATTATTGCAGTAGACACATTAACTTATATATTAGAACAATTTGTATTCAAAACATTTTTAATTTTCATTCAATTTTTATGAAATAATCGAGAAAAACTAACAAAAATGCAACGTTGCCAGCTCAGCAGGTATTTTACGTACATTCAGACCGTGCGTTACTTACGCGACACACAGCCCCGCCCGCACAGGCGGTAAGACGCGTACCGTGCGGAAAAGACATGGTTTCGCAGCCAACGTGTTAAGACGCTGTCAACACCAACGTCGGCGCACACTGTCTATTTGTAGCGGAGTAAACGAGATGCCGCTATTACTGGGCAGCCGGGTATATTGAAATTTATCGGGCAAATATTTAATTAAAAAAAAACTGTGGATTATTTGTGAAATATGACTCGTTAGCGGTTTAGGTATGAATATGTTGACTTCATGTTTTTAATTGCAGACGCATACGCCAAAAAAATAAAGACATAGAACCGTTTAATGATGATTTTAAGACCTATCTTTGCAATTATTTTCTATCGAGCCGATTTCGTCCAATTATGTATCGAGTCCGTCCACGGTCTTTGAAATATGATGAATATTAACATATAATTTTTTTGACGTGCTAGAACAAGCAGTTTTTCTTAAAAAACTGTTTAAATGACATCAATTTCAACAAAATTAGGTGTTGTCAGCCTCTTAAGGGTGCCTTTCCACCATAGATGTGCTATGCAGCTATGCTGCGAAGATATGAAAGCTACGCTACGAAACTGTGTGACCGTTTCCACCAATGCTAAGCTATGTAGCTGTGCGAGGAAAATGCGCTATGTAGATGAGCAGCCGCGAGGCAGCTGTGCGAAGAAGATGCGTAGCTCGAGCTATGCGATGTGTCGACAGGGGCGCGCGGAGCGGCGGCGCGGTGAGGGTGGAGACCATCCATAGCACGCATCCATAGCACGCATCAGGGCACGCATCCGTAGCACGCTTCCATAGCACGCATTCAGGGCACGCATCTTTCCACATAAAAATCATAGCTTAGTTGAACCCGTTTCCACTAGTGCTATGCTATATGGACCAATGAACGTGATTGGTGGATATCAGACACATCCATAGCAACGTAGAGTAGCACATCTCTGGTGGAAAGACACCCTGAAATTGCAGCCTTCAATAATTCAACATACTCAATATTACTCCTTATCTATACTAATATTATAAAGCTGAAGAGTTTGTTTGGTTTTTTGGTTGAACGTGCTAATTCTCAGGAACTACTGCTCCGATTTGAAAAATTCTTTTCTGTGTTAGGTAGCTCATTTATCGAGGAAGGCTATAGGCTACATATCATTACGCTAACACCAATAGGAGCGGAGCGGAGCGGAAAAATGTTTCAAAATTGGGGGTTTTAGTAGTAAAACTTCTATAGGTAGGCACGCTTGACGTGGAAGTACGGTGGTGAATGTGAATGCGGATGTGCGGGGGGTTCGGTGGGGAGGGAAGTGGAGCGGAGCGGAAGAATGTTTCAAAATCAGGGGTTTTTGAAGTAAAACTTCTATAGGCACGCTTGACTTGGGATTACGGTTGTGAATGTGAACGCGGGTGTGCGGGGGGGTAATTTTTTTTATATCGAGGAACTAAGGAGAGCCATAATTGATGAAAAAGCAAATTGGATAAAAAAAATAAGCAGCCCAAATTACTAATTCCACGCGGACGGAGTCGCGGGCAAAAGCTAGTATAAAATTATAAAGAGACAGATGCAATTTCTTCTTCGAAGTCCGCGTCAGTACACACAGCAGCACATTATATTTTATTTGGTTTGTGATAGTGATAGGTGTAGATAATCATTAATTTCTCAAAATTCTCTAGGAGTATAGCCTGTTTCGTTTATCACCTGACCTAAAATTCTGTACTAAATATGTTTTTTTATTTAGTGGACCGTTTTTTTGTCTTCTATTGCACAACTATCGATATCGATAAAAAAATGGTTCTAACACTAGCTTGATTGCGGCAGTCTTATATTTTGCCGTGAAAATTCTGATGATGTGTTATGATGTGTCTGTTTTTCTTCGGCTGTGCCAGTGCTAAACTTTTAAAAGAAGCCGTTTATTTTATTATTTGCCAAGCAAAATTGATATTTAAGTGCTTTGAAAGTTGAGTTAATTTAGAATCATTTGGTACAGTGTGTTAAGGGCTCAAGAAACTTGGTATTTGGGACGGAAGTCTTAATTACTGCTTCAATCTTACTTTTTGATCTTTCATTAAAAAATCTTAAAAATGTCCACATTTAAAAGAGACTTGGCTAATTTTATGCATTTTTCAAGCGGCGGTGGCAGTTGCAGTGTAAAAACAAAAAAATATTGTAAAAGTAAAAAATGTACTTAATGAAATGTTGTAAAAATATTTATGTCTTGTATTGTTGTAAATAAATGCATTTTCTTACTTTTCTCTCTTTCAGGATTAAATTTCAAATGTACCTACAAATACAGCCAGACGGACGGACAGCGAAGTCTTAATAGGTAATAGGTAATAGGTAATAACGGGCTAATTTCCGCAACTCGACGTCTTTTACGCGCCTATTTTGCGTAACTGGCTGTAGGCACTATTCATGCCAGCCCAACTCCATAAGGAAGCCTAGCAGACCCTTCACGTTGCCGACGACTTCCTGGAGCGACCTCGGTGTCCCGAGGTGTAGTGCCCTGTAGCTCGCCACACTAACACACTCCAGCAGGACGTGTGAGGCCGTTTCTTCCGCCTCCATGCACGCTCTGCATAGGGGGCTGTCTGTAACACCTAAATTGTGTAAGTGTTTGTTAAGTAAGGCATGTCCAGTTAGAGCCCCAACCAATAGTCGGAGCTGAGTTCTTCCATAACCGCGAAGTTTGCGGGATAATCCGGGGTTGATCTTCGGAAGAGCTTCTCTGGTCTGCCTGCAGGTTACTAGGTTTGTCCAATATTCTTGGTGCATTACCTTGGTGTTGTGGCGCAACTGGCCGCGCAACCATCCGAAAGGCAGGGGCAGAATGGGTTCAGGTCCATAAACCCTCAACTCCGATCCCTCCCTCGCCAGTCGATCGGCCGCGTCGTTGCCTCGCGATCCACTGTGACCCTTTATCCATTGAAGGGTAATGGTGTTTGTCTCACTTACCTTCGTCAGAGCTCGATGGCACTCGTATATTAGCCCCGATGTCATAGTGTTGCTCTGCAGGGCTTGCAAGACCGATCTGCTATCAGACAGTATACGGATTGGAAAACCCTGTACCTCTCTGGAGTTAATCGCTGTTATTGCCATTATGATACCCATGCATTCCGCCTGAAAGACGGTATTATGGATCCCCAATGGCGATGAGATGTTGATATTCAGGTCCTCTGAATGTACTCCAGAGCCTGTACCTGTTGACGTTTTCGATCCATCCGTGAAGATCCTCAACTCCTTGAGGTTGAGGCCCTCCCCTGGGTCTTCGTGTAATTGTATCCTATATTTTTTGTCGAATACGTACTGTTTAGGTATCCTGTCGGTGACCGCTTCGATGAGCGGCTCCCTATTTACCAGTACACCCAGTATTCCTGTGTGTGTTACATTCACGTTCCTCCATAGGTTCAGCTTCCTGAGCCTTACCGCAGCCGCTCCCGCTTCCTGTTGGATAAACAGATGCAGCGGCGGCAAGTTCAGTAGGGCTTCCAGGGCCGCAGTCGGAGTAGTCCTCATGCAGCCCGTAGTCGCCATGCAAGCCAGCCTTTGAAGTCGTTGCAACTTTGCTTCAACGGTGATCAGCTTGGTTCTCGGCCACCACACCACTGCACCGTAGCTGATAATGGGCCTGATGACTGACTGGTACAGCCACAGAGTGATTTTCGGGGATAGTCCCCACCTTTTACCTATCATTCTGCGGCACTGCCAGAAGGCTATTGTAGCCTTGTCGATCTTGCTGTTGAGATGGTTGCTCCAGTTCAGTTTACTATCAAGAATGATTCCCAGATACTTTACCTCCGAGCTGAACTGTAGCTCCGTACCAAACAGTCTAGTGGGGTTGTAGCTGCCCAATAGACGTTTGTTAGTAAACATTACCTGTTCCGTCTTCCTGGGATTGACGGTCAGTTCGTTGTCTATGCACCAATTTTCCACAATTCGTAGCGCCTGCTGCGTAACATCGCACACGGTACTGCTGACTCTGCCGCTAATTAAAATAGCAATATCATCAGCATACCCGATCGTGAAGTAGTAGTGCTGGTTCAGTCTGGCTATGAGGTCATTAACTACTAAGTTCCACAGCAGTGGGGAAAGCACCCCTCCTTGCGGACATCCTCTGGCTACCAGTGCATGTTGTGTCTCAGATGACGCGAGTTTGACGACTCTTTTACTGAGCATGTTATCTATCCAGTCGACCAATACCGGATGCACTCCGTGTTTGACCAGGGCCGACGTGATGCTGGTGAAGTTGGTCTTGTCAAAAGCTCCTTCGATGTCAATGAAGGTGCCGAGACACATTGATTTGTTTTCAATGGCCTCTTCTATTTTGCTGACCACTGCATGTAGAGCTGACTCTGTTGATTTACCTTGACTGTACGCATGTTGGTGTGAGTGTAGGCGCACTGTAGCTAGGGCATTCTCTCTCAGATCCCGGTCACACAGCCTTTCTAGGGTCTTCAGCAGGAATGACGTGAGACTAATAGGTCTGTGAGATTTGGGTTCCGAGTAGTCACTTTTCCCCGGTTTGGGAATGAAAATTACCTTTACCTCCCTCCATCGCTTTGGTACATACCTGTGAGCCAAACAGGCCACAAAAACGGTGGTGAGCCTTTGGATCAGACGGTTACCTCCCCACTTTAAAAGTGCTGGGAAGACCCCGTCTAATCCTGGAGAAAGAAACCCAATAGATAGTACGTACGTAAGGTCGATGGCTAGGTCCACTCCTGCTGGCTCGTGCTGAGTCACCGACTTCAAACAGATTAGGGTGAGGCCACACGAGCGTAATTTTGTGAGTTGTGAGCGGCAGAATTTCGGTTGCGCCATACATTGTGTCATGTGAGTGTCACGTGATGGCCCGCATATTGTATGGCGCAAACCGAAATTCTGCCGCTCACGACTCACAAAATTACGCTCGTGTGGCTTCACCGTTAGAAGAAAGATATTTCTATGCTTTTTGTTTGTAGTCGGTTCAATTTTTATTTTATTTTTTGCGTTTTAGTTTTTGGGTGTTTTTTGAAGTCGGTTTTATTTTTTATTTAAAAATTATTTTATTTTTTGCTTTTTAGTTGTATTTGTATAATTAGATACGTAGGATAAAATCATCAGTTTGACCTCGAAATAAGTTGTTACAAAATCTATTTTTAATACAAGTTTTTTTTGCTCACTGTACTTTTTGCCCCTGGTTACCAAAGTACTCATAAAGACGAATCCAACGAGACCAAATTTGATGGGGTTACGTCGTTTTATTACGGAGTTCTTATGGTCACTTTCCAGTTCCATCTTCAGACCCTGGTTACCATCTAGGATCAAAGTACTCGTCAAGACGAATCAAACGAGCCCAAACTCGACGGGGTTGTGTCGTTTTATTGTGGATTGCCTTTGGCCATCTTCCAGCTCCATCATCAGACCCTGGTTACCATCTGGGATCAAAGTGCTCGTCAAAACGAATCACACGAGCCCAAACTCGACGGGGTTGTGTCGTTTTATTGTGAAGTGCCTTTGGCCATCTTTCAGCTCCATCATCAGACCCTGGTTACCATCTGGGATCAAAGTGCTCGTCAAGACGAATCAAACGAGCCCAAACTCGATGGGATTGTGTCGTTTTATTGTGGAGTGCCATTGGCCATCTTCCAGCTCCATCACCGGACCCTGGTTACCATCTGGGATCAAAGTGCTCGTCAAGACGAATCAAACGAGCCCAAACTCGACGGGGTTTGTGTCATTTTATTGTAGAGTGCCTTTGGCCATCTTCCTGCTCCATCATCAGACCTTGGTTACCATCTGGGATCAAAGTGCTCGTCAAGACAAATCAAACGAGCCCAAACTCGACGGGGTTTGTGTCATTTTATTGTAGAGTGCCTTTGGCCATCTTTCTGCTCCATCAGTAGACCCTGGTTACCATCTGGGATCAAAGTGCTTGTCAAGACGAATAAAACGAGCCCAAACTCGACGGGGTTGTGTCGTTTTATTGTGGAGTGCCTTTGGCCATCTTCCAGCGCCATCATCAGACCCTAGTTACCATCTGGGATCAAAATGCTCATCAACACGAATCACACGAGCCCAAACATGACGGGGTTGTGTAGTTTTATTGTTGAGGCCTTTGGCCATCTTCCAGCTCCATCATCAGACCCTGGTTACCATCTGGAATCAAAGTGCTCGTCAAAACGTATCAAACGAGCCAAAACTTGACGGGGTGGTGTCGTTTTATTGTGAAGTGCCTTTGGCCATCTTTCAGCTCCATCGTCAGACCCTGGTTACCATCTGGGATCAAAGTGCTCGTCAAGACGAATCAAACGAGCCCCAACTCGATGGGATTGTGTCGTTTTATTGTGGAGTGCCATTGGCCATCTTCCAGCTCCATCACCAGACCCTAGTTACCATCTGGGATCAAAGTGCTCGTCAAGACGAATCAAACGAGCCCAAACTCGACGGGGTTGTGTCGTTTTATTGTGGAGTGCCTTTGGCCATCTTCCAGCTCCATCATCAGACCCTGGTTACCATCTGGGATCAAAGTGCTCGTCAAGACGAATCAAACGAGCCCAAACTCGACAGGGTTTGTGTCATTTTATTGTAGAGTGGCTTTGGCCATCTTCCTGCTCCATCATCAGACCCTGGTTACCATTTGGGATCAAAGTGCTTGTCAAGACGAATAAAACGAGCCCAAACTCGACGGGGTTGCGTCGTTTTATTACAGAGTTCCTATGGCCACCATCCAGCTCCATCATCAGACCATCTCCATGTTGCAATAATATTGCATTGTCATCCAATTTACACAAGCATGCAAAATTTCAATTCAGAAACCGGGAAGTGGGTTAAATTCAACTTGCAAGATTTGACCCGTTGAGGAGTTCCGTTGGCCATCTGTGATCTTCTTCATCAGATCCAGTTTACCAAATGACATTTTCTGAATGAAAATGCTTGACTAGATGCTAAAAATTCTAAAATCGTCATAGTTGTGCCTATAAATTTTGAGGGTTTCCGTCGATTTACCCAAGATTCCATCATCAGATCTTGACTTGGTGTGAATGGGACCACCTCGGAAGTATGCTCTTTCAAACAAAAAAAGAATTTTGAAAATCGGCTTACAATTGGCGGAGATATCGATGAACATACATAGAAAAAAAAAAAAAAAAAAAAAAAAAAAAATAATATATATATATATATATATATAAACAGTGGAACATAGAACCTCCTCCTTTTTTGAAGTCGCTTAAAAAATAAGTTTAATTACGCGCGACGCGGCTAGCCGAAAGCCGAGCGACAACTTTCTGCCATACGCTTGCCCGGGAGGCGCGCCGGCCGAACATACCTAAACAGCGGAGTGAAACCCCCCTTCCCACGTGCGACGAATTATGTATCCAAACATTTAAAATGAAATGTACCTAGGTACTTACGAAAACCTACTTCATATGAAATTTTTTAACCAGTACGCTTGGTATAAGTTTTACTTCACCAAAATACTTCTCGATCGCGTTTACGTAAAAAAATCAATTACTATGGAAACATGGACAGCGCCTCCGCGCGCGCGCGTCCATGTTTCCATAGAATTGAAATTTTTACGAAAACGCGATCGAGAAGTATTTTGGTGAAGTAAAACTTATACTAAGCGTACAGTGTGTGTTGCCAATGGTGACATATGGATCCGAGACGTGGTGCTTCACTATAGGCCTGATGAATATAGCTAGACCGTTTAAATAAGTCCTCGCCCGCACGGTACAGGGGCTGGGGGGTATGACGACAAAGTGGGCCGAGAGAGATGCGGGCGGCAGGCTCACGAGGCGCGCACGCTTCTCGCACCACTTGGCCTCTTTGACGTCATACCCCCAACCCCTGAGCCGAGATTTCCGACCCACCCTTCCATCGCAGGGCAAAAGAAAGGAAGCCCGTAGTTATAGATGAATGCATATGACAGGAAATCCCACCAACCCAACCAATAGCTCTAAGTAATTGTACAGAAACGGGCGAGGGTCAGTCAAGGAATAAACCAACGGGTAAAAACATAAAAGACCGACCTAAGCACCCCCCAGTGCCCAGCGGGAGAACGCATGCTCCTCTCCCGGCCTTCCAGCAAATGGCTGAGGCAGGACACTGTGGGTAGATTAAGTCCCCTCCCTACCCCTCCCCTCCTCAAAATATAAAGCACACGTTTTTTGTATTAATAATCAATAGAGAAGGGGACTTGTCTTGTGACCGGGTTTTTTAGTCCGTGCCAGTCGGACACTGTCTGGGCCCTCCATTCCCAGTTCGTCCGAAGGGATTTTTCCCGAGCACAAGTCACTCTTCCTACCCTAAAGTTAAAAAACAGCAAAGACTTCGCGTCTTTGGCCCCTCTGGCGACTCATTCAAAAACAAAAACCCCCTGAGCCGGGCGAGGACTCATTTAAACGGTGTAGCTATATTATAGGCTCAGAGTCGCTCAAAGAGCTATGGAGAGGGCTATGCACGGGGTTTCTCTACGGGATCGAACCAGGAATGAGGAGATTCGTAGAATAACAACGGTCACCAACATAGCCAAACGGATTAGCTCGTGGAAAGGGCAAGGGCAAAGCACGCAAAACAAATCGCCATAAAATAACTCTTTCTCTAACATGCTATGAAATATTGACGTTATGTTCCTTATAATACGCCACGAAGTGTCACGATGCAGGTGCAGGTGCAGCCGGTGGTGCAGGTGCGCCTAGACGAGAGGTCAATAATGGAATTTCATATAACTTTGCTGGCCAAGGCCAGCAAAGTGATCGTCTATTATTTCATACCATGACGTTTATAGGTCTATGGCATCATAGCATTTAGCCATTAAAAAAAAACTATAAGCAATATTTGCGTTTTGGTTCATTAAGACATTCTGCCACTACGCTTATTTAAGGTAAGGTAGATGATGATGATGATGATGATGATGATGATGATGATGATGATGATGGTGATGATGATGGTGATGGTGGTGATGATGATGATGGTGTGATGATGATGGTGATGATGATGATGATGATGGTGATGATGGTGTTGATGATGGCGGTGAAGATGATGGTGGTGGTGGTGATGATGATGATGGTGATGATGGTGATGATGATGATGGTGATGATGAGATGATGATGATGATGATGGTGATGATGATGTTGATGATGATGATGATGATGATGATGATAGTGATGATGATTATGTTGATGATGATAATGGTGATGGTGATGACGATTATGTTGATGATGATGATGATGTTGATGATGATGATGATGATGGTGATGATGATGATGGTGGTGATGGTGATGCATGTTTGAGTTTTCTCAAACAGAGTTTTTACTCTATACAAGCCTTGGCCACGAACAGGGATTGCCGGCCTCGTAATCTCTAGATGGCCTCGTTAACACTCGGCCATCTATAACTACTCGGCCGGCAATCCCCTATTTCGCGGCCGCTGCAGTAATGTAGGTACTATTTCTAACGCGTTCGCAATCACACTCGCATTCATCATTTCTTTCTGTAAAACTGTATAGAAAAGAGGATACAACACACAGAGATAGTGCATGAATTTGCGAGATAACATTTTATCTCCCTTTCAATGTGTCAAAATTACGACCAGAACACTAAAAGAGGATAGTAAATCGTTTGAAATTGTTTGTCTGACGGTTATCAGAACAAAGGATTACAACATTTCCCCAAAGATTCCTAAGCAAAACGACTTTGCAGGATAGAATAGTTCGAACGGTTCTTCGGATAGCCCATCTAACATATCCAGTGGAATATTCGCACAGCTAGGTCACTTTGTAGAAATAAACGCTTTGAATTTATTTTCTTCGATGTGGACTTTCTCGAGTGGCGTCCACGGACCGGAAGACGCAGTGTAGGTAGGCCTCCGACATGATAGAATAAGAATAAGAATAAGAGTACTTTATTTGCCAGAATACATAAATAAAGGTACAAGATGTTAAGGTACATAGTGGTGCGAACTAGTATTCAGTCGATGAGGAAACGACATGCAAATATTAAACAAAAGTTAAAAATAATAAAAAATAAAATACAAAAAGCAATAAATGGAACCATCAATCAATCATAAAAATAATTAAATGAAAATATGTCAGAATTTTAAATTAAATCATTAAATTATACCAAATTTGAATACAAATCAACTATCCATCAATTAACATGCCAATCCAAATTTATATTTATAAAATTCCCCTAAACTGTAAAAGCAACGTTCCAATAACCATTTACCAAATTTTGTCTTAAATTCTTGACCATGCAGGACCTTCAGTTCATATGGAATGGCATTGTATATCATTATGCATGATGGAGCGACGACCTGGTTAAGGTTTCGGGATCGCGTTGTATGCGGATGGCATGGGTCCGATCTGTTTGGCGAGCCTTAGGGGAGGCCTATGTTCAGCAGTGGACGTCTTTCGGCTGAAATGATGATGATGTGATGATAATGGACTTTAATTGTCATTTAATTTAATCCACAAAAAATATAGAGGTTTAAAAATGATATATAAAATTTCGCTACTGATATTTTTATATGATTTAATAAAAATACAACTTTATAATTATTATCCCTAGAAAGTAAAACTGTTTAATTGAAGTGTCAAAAAACAGTTTGAGACCCTGAAAGTAGCTGCTGTAGTAGTGCTATTTATAGGAAAAATGCTTATAATATGTGCATAATGATATACAATGCCATTCCATATGAACTGAAGGTCCTGCATGGTCAAGAATTCAAGACGAAAATTGGTAAATGGTTATTGGAACGTTGCTTTTATGGTTTAGGGGAGTTTTATAAAGGATTGACATGTTAATTGATGGATAGTTGATTTGTATGTATGTAAACTCTTTATTGTAGGTACAAAAATAAGGAAAAAAAATTGTATTCAAAATTGTTATTTAATTTAATGATTTAATTAAAAATTCGGACATACTTTCATTTAATTATTGTTTATGATTGATTGGTGGTTCCATTTATTAATTTTTGTATTTATATTTTTTATTTTTTAACTTTTGTTTAATTTGCTTGTCGTCATTTATGTATTCTGGCAAATAAAGTAATATTATTCTTATACTTATAAATGGATATGTACCCGAAAAATCGTGCAATTCCCACAGGAGAGTGCGATAGAATTCTTCAAAAGCTTATTATACTGTACGCATGCGCGCTTTTACACGACTCTTTATTGAGTATCCCATCGCTTTCGGCAAAACCATGATTGCCAAGAAGAATGTGCTCAGTAGATGAAGTGGGCCAACACCTGTAGGCTTATTGTCTAACGTTTTTGACGCTTGCATTCGCAATCGCTATCTCTTTCTGTCAAACGGTATAAAACGTTGACAGAAAGAGATAGTGAAAGAGAAGGCAAGCGCCAAAAGCGTTAGACAATACGGCCTCTGGTATCATCTACAAAGAAGACAAATCCCACCGTTTCGCCCCAATGTGTTCTAGCTGGTGTTGTTTGTTTAAATCCCACACACTTGACTGATTCTTATCCCGACTTCTTATTTCGATAATACCGCCTTTCAGGCCCCTACTGCATGTTTTTGGGAAAAAACGTCTCAAGGATGTCTCAATGAGAGTTTTCTGACAGCCAATGACAATAACAATAAGTTTTTTGACGACCGGATAGCCTAGTTGTTAGAGAGCCTGACTACCAAGTTAGAGGTCCCTGGTTCGAATCCCGGTCGGGGATTTGTGTGAAAAACATGATTGTTTGTGCTCGAGTCTTGGATGTTTAATATGTATTTAAGTATGTATTTATCTATATAAGGATGTTTATCCATATTTCTTCGCATGTGTATGCAGATTCTTGTCGTGGTAGAATCTTTGGGATCCCACGGCGCCTACCAACCTCGGCAAGAGGGCAACGTCGGAGTGGTTTTAGTGGGTATACTCCCCCCTCCCCTTCCCGTTAGGGGAATAGGACGGGAGCGAGAGCCCCACATAACCATCTGGGTATCCCCGGGCCCGGGGGTACACATAACGTGTTTCCACTTCGTTATAACAAAAAAAAGGTGTATAAACTCAAAGGTGCGAGCCGGGATTTGAACCCACCACCCTCTGTTTGAGAGGCCATAGGTCAAACCACTAGGCCACCACGGCTTTTAGCTTTTTATTTTTGCATTATTAAAGCTGATCCTGAATTTTTAATTACGCGTAGATTCAAAGCTTCTGTTGAAACGATTCGCAACCTCAAAGGCAACCTTAATGTATGATGACTATAATTATTGCTCTTTTTCAGTCTATTTAACGGGAACAGAAAAAATCCGTTAGTACTGTAGCTTCAGCCCTTTCATCCTGAGAGGAGACCTGTGCCCTGGAATGGGACGTTTATAGTCAGGGAAGAGATGACGAGATGTGACTGTAGCTTAGGCTCATGAAACCCACTTTCCTGAAATGTGTAGTTTCTCCAAAATTGCACATTCCGCAAATTGAACACTTGCAAAACGTAAACTTTCTTAATTAGGGCAATTTCTCGAAATGCACACTTTGCCATACATGCACTGTCCAACGTCACAGATTTTACATAATATTTATATTCGACACACAGGAAAAAGAATACATTTGAAGCAAAACATATAAACAAGCACTCAGCATAATGTACAAAATACTACTACTATACTACTGATACTACTTCACTTATTGTATTTTTTACTTCCAAATATTTATCTTTAATTAAATAAAGATCTTTTCACAAACTTGAAATAAATCAGATGTTTCGTTTAAGAAACACCTTCATAATCTATTCCTCTTAAAATAGTTCAAACGCGCTGTTAGTTCATAGTGCCATGACCAGCGTTTTAAATATAAAATGATGCATTTGGACTGGACCACTATCTAATCGACACTTTCAGTGTGTATGTTTTTCTGTTTAGTTTGTAATTGGGTCCCACTGAAAAACAGCGTTGTGGCTTGCCCATGTGGCATGGACCCAATTTATACTTTTTTTATATAGCCTATAATATGTTTCACTGCTGGGTAAAGGCCTCCTCTTTCCTCCGCCATTTTTCCCTATCCTGGGCATGCACCTGCCAATCGGTCTGATAAGCGCTCAGTTCGTTGCGCCATCTCCTCTTCGGTCTGCCTCTGCTCTTTTGGCGATCCCTCGGAACCCATTCAGTAACAATTCGTGCCCATCGGTCCGAATGCATTCGGCAGATATGTCCAGCCCAGTCCCACTTCAGCTTGGCGGCCTTGACACCCACATGTAATACGAGTTTTGGAGCGCAATGTCGTGTTTCTGATTCAATCAGTCCTTCGAACACCCAGAATACTGCGCTCCATTGTTCGTTGATAAACCTTGAGCCTGGACTTTTGAGCTTCAGTTAATGACCAAGTCTGGGCGCCGTAGGTTAAGATGGGAAGAATACACATGCCGACGAGTTTGCGCTTCAGTGACACAGGAAGGTTGCCCTTCATTAGCGTCTTAATGGCCCAGAAACTCTTCGGAGCATTATGGATAAGTCTATAATTTTTACTAATCGATGTTTTTATTTGTATTTTGTCCTCTGTATCGAATAATATGATTTTTTGAGCTTAAACAAAAATTATTTCGTATGTCTGTCTGTCCAATCGATTCTTGTGATATTGTGAGATACTCCGACAGTTATAGTGAATTTATGTCGATTAAATTTTCAGAAATCTTTCAAATTGTCGGAGCCAAGAGGCTTCAAAACGTAAAAATAATATTTTAGCCATTCCGTTGCAAGTGACATTTACCACGCCATTACGGTAAAGGAAACATCGTGTTTAATCAAAAACCTACACACATCTGCGAAGCAATTCAATGGTGTGTCTGAAGTTCCCAATCTGCACTAGCCCGCGTGGGAACTACAGCCCAAGCCCTCTCATTCTAAAAGGAAATCGAGGGAGGGAGGAGAAGGACGTATACAAGATGACGATGATGAGACGATGATGGTGATCGCACAACCAAAACCAATTATAAACTTACTCGCAAACGAAAAAAGTAAATCAGATGAAACCGACTCACGCTGTAGTTTTGGATAGTGAATAGCCACTCAGAACAAACGCGGTGGCCTAAAAACCTTAGTGGAGCAGTGTGGTGCAGCTTTATTCCAGATGTAGGTTACAATGGGAACTACTTTTATTTCATCTGCCTTGAATTGTGTAACGTTTGGTACCGTATTTAAGGGTTTTGTTGTTATATTACAAAAATCCAAGTTTCGTCCGTCCGTCCTCGGATTACTTTAGAGACTCTTAGTACTAGAAAGTACAGTATAACACTAGTTATTATATTAGTGAGTAGGTAGTGTATTTATACATACATATAGCGATCCGAGTGTCACCGATCTATGACGCTGCGCGCTGGCCGAAAATCAGCGCTGGGGCATTACGCTGAGCCAGTGTCCGATTCGCAATCGCAATGACAGACTATCTTTATCCTTAATGTATCCATCTATTTGTAATAATACCTAACAATGTGTTCAATGTCTTATGGTGATTAATCAATTTATTCTTCTTTTCTTTCAAATATTGCGAAAACCATTATTCTATTGAGAGATATGTTTACAAAATATTAAGTTTTAAAGTAAATATTCTGATGTGTTGTGGGTTTATGAATCTGAGTCATTCATTTTGTCAAGATTTTTCATTTCAAAATAATAAGCTTTTAGGTATCTTAATACAAGGTAAAAGGTACAATGTACACTAAATATCTGAATACAATCACACAATGGTAGCCTAAGTAAACAACGGCCTCTAGCAAACTGTGCCAATCTCTAAAGTGGCCCTCTGATATAAATCGAGCGGCTTTTGTTCCAAAATTAATAGCCTAAGGCATTATTTATTATTAAAGAATACAGAGAGGAATTGGTAATGTTGAGAAGCGATAGCGCTTAATGAAATCTATGGAAAGGTAATACTATTAACTTGTAAACTACCTTTGAGGGTTTATTTAGGCTACAGAGTTAGATAAAATGAAATTTCAAATTTTGATAGTCCCAATGTAATTTTTGGGAATTTCCGTAGAAAATTAGAATGACCTAGTATGTATGTTATCTCAAAACAGATTTATAACAAAATGCCTAAAACTTGAAATGAGTTGCACCTTCTCCAAAATACCAAAGTTTGATATTACTTTATTTCAAATTGGTTTTATGACTGAATTTCATTTCGACTTTGTCCCAAAATGCATAAAACTCTAACTCTAAACCAATATATCTAAACTTCCAAATTTTGAACTCTGAAAATATCTAAAATAACTTAGATGTAATAAAAGTAAGTTTCAAAATAAATGTTTCTCATTTGCTTGGAAATGTTCACATTATTTTCTGAACTTATTCAAAATTTTAAACATTATTTTTGATATCTAGGTCTGACAACCAATGGTATTTTGGATGGTAATCATTAAACCAATACTATTATCATCTTCAGTCTTAATAATAACTTGTTCATCATTATCTTGTCCTATGTAGGCTGTCCCACTGTAGGGCACATGCCCCCACTCACAATATGTGAGCTTCCCTACCCTTGTTGTGGTACTTACTGTGAAGATGAGCTCTGGTTGAGTTCGAAACGTGTCAGTGTAGTTTGGTCACCACCAATGGATAGTTTGGTGATAGTTGGGTTTGTGTGATTTGTTCACGGTGTATTCAGCCTGGATGAAAGCATGCAAATATGTCATTGAAAGGCAATTAATTAATAAAGATACAAATTACAATGTCAATTATAAAATTAAGATACATTAGACTCACAATAATAATCAATATACATTAATTCACAATTCAATAAATAATCCCAAGTTCCAAATAAATATAAACATACCATCACAAATTATACCACATTAATGTCATTTACTATAATATGTTATATCTAATTTTCCCTGTGCTCCATAAATTCCTTGACTGAGTAAAACACTGTTCCTTAAGCCATCTGAGAAGCTTGTGTTTCAGTTCTCTCATAGGCAGATCTTGAAATTGTCTCGGCAATTTATTAAACACCCTGATCGCCATGGGAAAGCAGTTGTTTTTGAAAAGTTTAGTTTTAATTCTGGGTAGCGAGTATTAAAGGCACATGTCTCACTTGGTTGTGAATTCCGAATGTGCCTTCATAAATACGCACAATTCCAATATATACAGTAAAGGTACCGCTAGCAGCGCCAATTTTTTGAAAAGTGTTCTACATGACGTGTATCGTGGAACATCGCATATACCACGAATACGTCATTGCTTTTATGCAATAAAGACTTGTGTGCGTTCGTACAGTGTGGAGGTGGAGGAACTGCATGAACACGCATTTCTTACATAAACGTAACCATCGTAAGGTCGCGGGTGAGCAACGTCATTGTTTCAGTTCATTGAAAGAGTTTTTGATTCGTGTAAGGACTATTGATTGTAAATAGCTATCGATTACCAAATCTAAAAAGTTGGTTTCAGATTACATCTCCGTTGTCACCTTGTATTAACTTTCGATATTTAAATACATGCCAAAGAAATATAAATAGATGAAATCGCAGACAAAAACAAGTGAAACATAAATAAGTTGATTCGCTCGAGTTGACCAAGCCGCTCGACTATATCTCGATTTGTGCCCATCCCTACCAGGAGCATTGTCACGCGCATAATGTACAGAATGCCCCACATGCGGCGTGAATAACTCATAACGGTATATTGAGTCTTGTTTTTATTAATAGAACTAGTTGGAATTTTTCATTTACGGACATCCTGTGCGTTGCGGGTTTTATTAACTGACTTTTAGCTAATGCAAACTTTCCGAATACTGTCTTATCAGCGAAAATTTTCCAAGGCGCAAGCCACGCAGAAGAGACGTGGGACAGGGGCGCGTCGCGGTCGCGGCGCCCTTTGAATCAGTTTTCATACTAAGGAGCTGTTTCACCACTTTTTTTAAAGTTCGGATTAGCTTGATCATAAACTTATTAGTCACATGGAATAAAAATTTCTGTTTCACCAGTGATTAGCGCTAAGTGACGGACAAACTATTTCTTAATTTGACCATCAGATCAGGTGGCATTTAGCATTTTTATCCGTCACATATCTTTTTAATTATTTAGTTTATTTTTTTGTGGCCATGGTTGGAGAGCTCTTCAGCCGGTTTCAGAAAAATAAATCTAGTATTTTTTATTTTTTAAAGAAATAAGTTATGCTAAATTGCAAACGAGAATTTAAATATCAAGATTTGAATAAAAATATAGGTACGCTTTTAATATTTAAAAATAAATCCAAAATTTCGTAATATTTTTTAATTACAGACTTTTTTCAGTGGCTCAATCGTTTGTTCTACCTGAACTTGTACATCGCCATTAAAAAAAAAAGTTAATCTGTCAAAGGGTTTGGCGCCACTTTTCGATTCGTTTTACGTGATTTTATTTTTCTTTGTTATTGTTAACCAAAGTATCGTAAATAAATACCGTTTTTGGATTAATTATAATGTTACACATTTGTTTATGCAAAAAAATAGATGTGTTTAAAAATTACATAGTTTACGATTTATTTTGCTTTAATAATGAGCGACTCTTTGAACGAAAATATGCGTGCAGGAACCCGTGGTCGTGAAATGGGACGTTGCTATTCCGACTTTTTGTTAAACCGACGATTAGTTAAGTGGTACTTAGTTTGCACAGGGCCGGAGTGGTGAAACTGAAAAAAAACTGGCCGACAGATTTGTGCAGTACTTAGTTTATTCATTGGTTACGTAACCAGTAGTTTGACAATAAGGTGGTGAAACAGCCCCTAAATGTATAGAAGCATCTCGATCTAAAGCGGAGAGAAGAGATGGGGTGGACGAGGCCTGCGAACAAACGACGCGGACTTCGATGCGCCCCGTCCCACATCACATCTCTTCTGTGTGGCTTAGGCCCTACTGATTCATTTGCCAGCCGTTTCATTTCCCAACTTGTTTTTCAAAAATTTAAACTTTTCAAGATATTATTATATTTAAGAGCTGTCCTGTAGAACTAGAACCCCATAGGCTTTTTTCAGGTTAGTTCTAAAACAAATGTGGCTGAAACGCGGAGGTAAATATTAATCGTTTCGTTGCATGAAAAGCCCCGTATGTGGTAACAGTTATGACCATATATCTTGCTCCTCCGCTATCACAAGTGCATGATAGCTAATAGGCGTAATTATCATCATATAAGCTAAAAGAAATCCTATTGCAAGGCACAAGCTATCAGAATGAAAGGCCTCGGGCCATAGATCCCATGTGTGTCAGTGCTGATTGGGATCGCACACCATTGAATTTCTTCGGAGATGTGCCTGGTTTTCTCACGTTTTCCTTCAACGTAAAGCTCGTGATAAATTTCGAATGTAATTTGCTCATAAATTCCGGAAAACTCGAGAGGTGCAAGCCTGAGCTCGGACGCACGACCCTCTGCTTGAGCGGGCATTGACCATCACCAGGATAACACGGCTTCATGTGACTTTAATCTCTAAAAACTGTTCCAATTTCATAGATATTCCAAACCAATTAGTACTAAAATCTAATACATCCATTAAAATCAACGAATTAAACTGAATTTCTAATATCCGTGAAAGCTATAAAAGGGATTCCAGAAGCGCCCGCTCGTCCATTTTGTGGATTAAATGATCAAAACTACGAGCGGTATTAAAACGTATGGTGCAAAATGGATGAGATACACTCGATACCAATATAGCCTATACTCTGTCTATTTAACAGATTTAGTACTAGAAAACAGAGAATGCACATAATTGGTTAGCGATAAGGACGATGCACCGGCACATGTATACGTACGACCCACTGCAGGGCACATATTTCAATATTATTATCTACTACTTTAAATTACATAATTATGATTAATAGATGAATAAACATGACAAACGTGCCAGAGAAAAATCAAAAAATCACGAGAAATATTACGAATATTCCAACAAACTGCATGTAAGCCGAGCCCGCCATCGACGTGCGATTGTTGACGACCACTGACAGTTTCTTGTCCTTTTCATTTGCATACAAAAGTGCAACAAAGAGAACGCCTTGCTAACTGTCTTAAATAGACAGGGTATAGTGGTTTGTCCTACCTCTTAATTTTTTTTTTGATGTGACAACGTCTAATAAATCGATGAACGCCGGCTGCATACACAAAAAAGGATGACGCATTGTAACGTACATGTACGTACATGTAACGTTACAGAGCAGCGAACGCCAGCATGTGTTGAAGGGGATGCGGGGGAATTAAAGGGGGGATGAAAATTTTATTGATTTTGCCGTAGGATGCACTGTTATCAAGATATTTTACAAAACACCGGTTCTCGTCCGATCACCGAGGTTAAGCAACGTCGGGCGCGGTCAGTACTTGGATGGGTGACCGCCTGGTTTCATTTATGTCTTTTGAATAGTTTGTTATGACGTTGTCATGTTAAACTATCGTCCGTATTATTTATTTATTTAAAAGACACACTAATAAAGTACAGAGCAATTACATTACCCACTTAAAATTAATAATAAACCGCCCATTTCTAGCCCGTACCTCAATGACAGGCATGCATCAACATTCAATATGAGAAATTAACGGACAATATAGATCATCACAAACATCACATCACATTAACAATACACAACTAAAACCAGTAAATAACCATAATTGGCCAAGAAATGATGCACCGGGTGCACGGGCCCCAAACACTGCTCTTTCGTCGGATGGATTCAGAAGAGAAAATGCAGCTCTCCGACACACGAGGAGGTTACCCAACAAGCACGTCATCTGCAATTTCTACAGTCTACTTCTAGCTATCGTCATGAGGCCAGAACCAGATGCATCAATGTATCAGGATATTCGTCATCCCGCATAAAGTAACATCAGCTGTATCTGCGTCGTACAGAGTTGTTATATAGACAAACTATAATATTAAATGTTTGAACAAGAAATGCGTATTTATCAAAACGATGAACTACGTTAGAAAGAGTCCGCAACTGTTGATTCAGCTTGAAACGGTTTACACAGTACAGTGGTTTCGAGCAAATGTGTATACATTTACCGATTGCCGAGTGTTGACATATATTTTCGAAGGAGATTGTACGGAGCTAGTTTTGAGTTTGTTTTGATATGCTTTTGATTCATATTTTCCATCCAAGTTAGGGTCTTTATATCCAGTGTATTCACTCTGGAATGGGCTGATATTCTCTCTAGGCAAGCGTGTTTCACCTTAGATTACATCTTTAGTTACCATTCGGGGGCTCGATATTATTTTCTTGCAAACACCTTTCGAAAATTAATAGTACCTACTGTCGTTATACGGGAAAAATACAAATCTTTTTTTTAATTAAGTTACTATAAAAACTTACTACGGAGACGTAAGTCGAAGTAAGTACTTTGACTAATGGGTTTCAATCTTAACGGATGATCTTTTTCAGTTTGACAATAGTTGGATGGTTCCAGACTCAAAATGGTGGAATTAATACTCGTATTTTTATTTTATTTATTATGAGAGGGAGGCAAACGAGCAAACGGGTCATCTGATGAAAATTATCACCACCGCCCATAAATATCAACAACTCAAAGAGAGTCACTGATCTGTTGCCGGCCTTTAAAGAAAAAGAAAGAAAGAAAGAAAAAATATATTTTGTTCGCCACAGTAAAAATCTAAAATACACAAAACAGAAAATAAAAACACAATAGAAAAAATTAATTGATTGATTTACAAAAAGTATCAGGATTTCTCTGTCCTGCGGCAAAAGGAGCAGACTCAGCTAATGCAGTTCTTACGGGGAAGCTACCAGCGCTGGTTTTCAGCCAAATAAAGGAAGTGTAATCTCTTCGTATACAAAAATGTACGTAAAAAAAGAAAACTGCTTCTAAAAGATCTGAACTGAAACTATTACTTTGCTCACCCGCTACCAAAGCAAAGCAATTTGCGGGTTAGCAAAGTAATTGTTTCAGTTCATTAATATGGACCTCCGCAAAGTAAAAATAATAATAATAGTAAATACCTAATTATTAATTTTATTTTCAGATATAGGTCCATACAAAGGTGTAAGTAACGAATTAAAGGTCCTACTACGACAGCGTCCCCAAGATCAAGGATGATATAGACTGGATTGGCAGTCGCCATAGTACGTATCTGCCGCGGTTTTTGTAGTTCGATTATTAAATCTAGATGGCGCTGAAATATAGCCAGAGGCTTTGAAGGCAAAACAATAAGACTACAGATGTTTCATATTACTACAAATGTATTATTTTTCAAAAATATTGCATAATAATACATTTGCAGTGATATGAAATATCTGTAGTCTTATTGTTTTGCCTTCAAAGCCTCTGGCTATATTTCAACGCCATCTAGATTTAATAATCGAACTACAAAAATCGCGGCCGATCCGTACTATGGCGACCGCCAATCCAGTCTATATCATCCTTGCCAAGATGCTGGCAGCATTAGCCCTTTGGGTTGCAAGAGCAATCCGGTAGAATAAAGTTAGTTTAGCTAGTTAGTTTCATAATTATATAGCATTAGCTTTTGTCCGCGACGCCGTCTGTAAATAATTCATTTATCGCCATCCCGCGGGAAATATCCGATTTTTCAGGATAAATTTTGCCTACGGCCTTCTCAGGGTCTCAAACTATCTCCATACCAAAATTTCATCTAAATCGGTACAGCAGACAGACACACTTTCGCATTTAAAAATCTTCGAATGAATATAACGTAATAATCGTAGTATCAAAATCATATCGTGTCGTAATATTAGTATGGATTCGAAAGTGACACAGACAGATGTCTTTTACTGCAAAATTACAGATCAAATATTATCTAACAAAATTAGGGGTGTACATTTTCTACAATTCTACTGTTATTTCAAATTCAGCTGAATTTTTCCCCATTGTCGGATGGTATTTTTACACATGTAATTTAATAAGCAGCCCCAGGCGTAATTGCCTTCAAACACGATCCTACTGCTTTAAAAATAGGCTTAGTAAAAAATACTTAGTACTCTGTATTCTACTTGCCTAATAGAATATTGACGTGAGTATGTGTATAAGGTCGTTATATAGGTATGGATCTACATGTAGGCAGGGTACGAAAACCATCGTTAGGTATTTAAATTATTCCTTTATCAAGTCATGGACTCTTAGTACCTTTTGAAAAATCCTCTCTTCCCCTACTCTCTCTCCCTTTCTTCTCTTTTTCCTGTCAGTTTTCAAGTCTAGGGTGAACGAGCATTTACTAGGCAAGCGTGCTCCATCGTAGACCTCATCTTCGCTTTCCACCAGGCATGATTGTGGTCAAATGCAAGCTTACATTGTATAAAATAACTATAAATTGAAAATTTTAAAAACCCCCGACGCAATTTGGTCATACATATTTTGAAAATAAAGTAAATGCTTATTATGCATCTAAGATCCCTTCCGCAGCTAGCAAAAGAGCTGGTAACTTTGAAATAGCTGAACAAATTTTGATGAAACATGTCTAAGAACCATCGCCAAGAAACCAGCTTTCAAATAAAAAAAACCACATCTGAATCGGTCCACCCACCCGTTTAAGAGCTATGATGCCACAGACAGACACACACACATAGCGGTCAAACTTATAACACCCCTCTTTTTGTGTCGGGGGTTAAAAAATGGGAAACGACGACTCGATATTCTGTTTCGGTTGAAATAAAATGTTGATAGGACTGACAATTCCCTTGATCCAAGCAAATGTCACTTTAAGGTTGTTATTTTTTTAAACCCGCTGGAAAGAAAAATAGAAGGAAGACTAGGCAGGGGTAGGTCAAGATTGACCTATTTCGAGCAGGCGAAGGAGAAAATGGGTGTCGTATCATATCAGGAAGTCAAACAGCGACCATAGCTCTCAAGTTTAAGGAAAAGCAAGTGCACCTTTTAATATTTAATGTTGTTGTTGTTGGGTAACCCTCAATTATATGAACTTTGTTTCTTTTTTTAAAAAAAAAACAATAATTAAAGTACGGTTATTTTCATAATAATTCTGAAGAAAGTACCGTTTTAGAAATAAAGTAAGTAATTTATGACAAATGAACTTTAGGGACATTAATACATTATGGGATAATATGGAATTTGGGAAAACTATAGAGATTCGTGCGAGGAGCATAATATAGGTTGAAACAAGCTAAACATTAAATTGTGACATTCAACAAGTCGGTCGCTTGTCGCACTTGAGTTCCCATGTCTGAATGGTCAATAAAACATACATAGTATATACAAACTATGAACGTAGCATTGTTCTGTATTGCAACGACTCTCAATGACTTTGGCCCTGGCGAAATGTGTAATCGGCATGTAATATTGTGGGTTAGGTTGATATAGGTTGTCGTTTCGTTTGTTTTACTAACTCAAAATAGGTTTCACCATCTTCGATCAACAATGTTGATCGAAGGTCACCATCATCATTTCGCAGTTGCTTTCAGCAGACGGTCGAGGTTATGAACCCGTGAACCTCTGAGTTTTTCGGAATTTATGTGCGAAATTACATTTGAAATTTGCCATGAGCTTTACGTTGAAGGAAAACTTATTGCCCCCAACGGCTGCCTGTTCTGCGTGCTATATGACCTGCTCATTGTCATTTCAACGAGCTAATCCGCTTTGATTATGTCGGTGAGCCTTGTTCTACGGATCTTCAATCGGAACTTCAATTGACTCGTTTATATTTATCAATCGTTTTAACAAAAACAGTCTTTTCCCTGTCGGATCAGTGACAGCTGCCACTTTGGGCGTTCATTCGATCGCTCAAAATCAATCAACCAGTGACAGCAGAGCTGTCACATTAAAGGCGTTTTATAAAATTATAGTTAACTAATCAAAACACATTATTTACATAAACGTGGCTATCGTAAGGTCGCGGGTGAGCAAAGTAATTGTTTCAGTTCATTAATATGGAGCTCCGCAAAGTAACGCCTGATTCAATAAATTAATTAAATTACCTTAAAGCTTACAAACTAAAAGAGCCAATTGCAAGCAAGACTGTAACGTCAAGTGAACCTCGCGATACTAACGCCATCTAGCCATATTGCTGTCAGAAAACTCTCATTGACATATTTGTGGACTCACTACTCGGCAATGTAAGTAATAGTAATAGTCGTAACATAATAATAACAAAAATCCGGTCAAGTACGAGTCAACTCGAACCGTGCGGTTCTGTACAATTTTTTAGGTATGTCAAAAAACCGTAACTGTAATAATCCAGTGTTAGCAGAGCCCTAAGCTGCTTCTAAGTAAAATGTTCATGGGCTGCAAAAGTTAGCCCACCGCTGGGACTCGCCGCTGCTGCAGCGTTACGTGCAGCTGCACGCGCCTGTAATGCCAGTGCCCAGGCGTCTTTAGTTTTTAGTCTTTAGTTTTTATTTAAGTTTAAGTTTAGTATACCTAATTATAAAATACTAACCATAGCAATAAGATTGTAATTTTTATCTACTATACTAACACTACTAATACTATGGACTCAAAGTCCGAAATAAATTATTTGAATTTGAATTTGAAAGTGCATGGACATCTCGGGGTGATAATCGTGTGAGCAGTGTTTGATCGTTTGATGTTATTAACATAGCCGCGCGCGCGCGCTCACGCGATTATCGCTCCGAGATGTCCATGCACTTTTGCAGCCCACCGTACGTAAGGTAAACGTACCAATGCTGGACACCTCAACGCCCAGTAGATGACACCCATCCTGTCAACTCTCTTACTATGACATAACATTGATGGTGCCACGTATTCAGATGGGGTCAGTGTCGAGCACAGGGACGTTTACCTTAATGTGGGATCATTTTATAAATATTGGTTGGTCGAGACCCCCTTAGTGATTAATTTAATTATATTAATTTTTGTTGTAGCGGCCACAGTCACTCATAATCGGCGAAAATCTTCATGTATCTACTTAATTTCATTATAAGCATCGCATTAAAACACTGAAAAAGAACACGTTTCTTGTATGACGAACCCTTTAATTTTTAATATTTTTTACTATGGCGGCTAAAATAATAAAGTGAAAATTTCAAGTGTCTAGCTATTACGGTTTAAGAGAAAGAGCCCTGTGACTGACGGACAGACAGACAGCGGAGTCTCAGTAACAGGGTGCCGTTGACACCCCTCGGTTACGGAACTCTAAAAAAAAACCGGCCAAGTGCGATTCGGACTCGCGAACAAAGGGTTCCGTACCAATATCTATAAAAACGGCAAAAATCACGTTTTTTGTATGGGAGCCTCCCTTAAATATTTGTTTTATTTAAATTTAATTATTTATTCTGAAAACTAAATATATAACTAAATATTCTGAGAATATTTCAAGCGTCGCCTGTTGCCGTTATCAATATCGAGCTAAAACGAGCAAAAAAATCACGTTTGTTGTATGAGAGCCCCCTTAAATATTTATTTTATTCTGGTTTTTAGTATTTGCTATTATAGCGGCAACCGAAATATATCATCTGTGAAAATTTCAACTGTCTTGCTATCACGGTTCATGAGATACAGCCTGGTGACAGACGGACAGACGGACGGACAGCGGAACCTCAGTAATAGGGTCCCGTTGGCACCCCTCGGTTACGGAACCCTAAAAACAGATGATCGTGAGAAACCGACAAACGTATTATATCTAACCTCGCTGAAGGTTAGAAAACTCTATTGTTTTATGCCACCTTCAAGGTCTCAACTCAAACACATATCTGTGACTTATGACATGACCTCTATGTTTTCGAAGATTTTTGAATGAGAACTTTACTGTATTTTGTTACAAACTTGTAGCTTCCTTGTTTGTTTGGCTGCTAGATGTGTTTACACGGATTTTTAGATAAGTAAGTAGGCAGATTTGTGATATTTGTATGTTCATTTAGTAACCCATGTTCCGGCGGAATGGTTTTGAGGACATGTCTCGAGTTTTTGCACATACAAGTTGTTACAAAACCTAATGACAACTTCGGATATCAGGCAGGCTGGGGTACTTGCCGTTTGTCTTTTCTGTTTGTTTTGAAGAGTGCTGCATTAAGATGATCGCGTTACCTGAAACAAAAAAGATACATTAGACATCCGTTACAAGCAAACAATGCCGACGTGGCGCTCAGTGGCGTGGTGATTCGATTCCCACCAAGTTACCTATATATTTTATGTGATGTCAGTGACGACAAGTACGTCAATGGTATGGTTGTATACACTAAATGCGAGGATATTGCATCCGGAAACTTAACAAACTCAAACTTCTCTTACTTTTCGGGTTGCCTTATGGACATATTCACTCCAAATCGCTGGTAATGATCGTAAAATGTTGGGCAAAGAAGCCTATCCTCTTGACCTCCACATCTCCCTATCTCCTTAGCCACTCGCTCCGCATCCAGAGGCCTTATTGTCCAACGTATTTAATGAACTGAATCAATTACTTTGCTCATCCGCGACCTTCGTTTTTTAAGGTAGCGAGTGAGCAAAGTAATTGTTTCAGTTAACGTATTTAACTTAAAAACTTAAAACTAAATTAATTAATAAAAGGCCCGGTGGCATTCCCAACCGGCTGGCAGCATCTCCTCGTCGAATGGCGATGGCAATTCGTAGAGAGAGACAGCTGCCAACCTTTCGGTCTGATAACCGACAACAACGAAATTGTATATGTTTTTAACATAAACCAAATCAGTTTTATTAGTTTTTTTTGTGAGTTTATTCATTTTAAATGGAAATCTTTAGGGGAGGGCAGACCGAGGACAGTTGTGAGAGAGGAGAGTAGTGACAACGTCGATTTTTTAACTTATTAATGTTAGCGAGCTCGCAATAGCGCGCGTTTTTTAGTTCAAGTCTCGAGCTATCAAACACGCTTTGTTGCCAGCTTGCTAGCAGTAAATAAGTTCCCAAACAACGAAGATGTCACAACTCTCCTCTGTCACAACTCTCCTCGGTCTCCTATATACCTACATTGTTTCACGAGAAAAAAAGATGGAAAAGAGTTAATGAATGAGTCGAATGATTTAAATAATATTTGAATGAATAAATGTTCGGTTTAGGGGTGTGTAATGATCGATATAACAACATTTGATATAATTTTAAAACATATAATTTTATATGGTATAACGTTATTATATATTTTGTTGTTACATCTCGTGAGACGCAACCATTTGTTTTATGTAGGGGGTTGCAGTTTTAACCTAACCTAACCTACTTTTCTGGCATTAAATACAACCATTATTATATAACCATCATTATATCTTATAAACGTTATATGAAAAGTTGATTATATCAAATGATAACATATTAAGTGTTGTTATAAGATTCAATAATTATATCAAATGAGCGTTATAGCGACTGAAATTATATCAAAAGTTTTTATACCAATCGTTGCGCACCCTCGGTTTAGACAGTATGCTGAATCAAGACCCCGGTATTTTATTACCATCGGGTGCTTCCTAAAATCCTTGCCAGAAATTTCAATCTTGATACGATATGCCTGAGGGCTCTACCCATATCAGAGCAAACGTCAATCGCAGCAACGCCATGATTGGCATTGTCCTGTTCCTGTCAATAAGGAACAGGCAAAATTTACTTAGACAGGAACAGCGGACGTAGGCAAGGCTGTCATGACGGGAATACGAAGGACCTTACGGCTATTTTAGACCAGAGACCACCAAAATTTTGTTTGTGTTTCATAAACAGCGTCATCATCATCCCATGCTATATACCCACTGGAGGGCACAGGCCTCCTCTCAGAATGAGAGGGCTTGGGCCGTAGTTCCCACGCGGGCCCAGTGCGGATTGGGAACTTCACACACACCATTGAATTTCTTTGCAGGTGTATACAAGTTTCCTCACGATGTTTTCCTTCACCGTAAAGCTCATGGTAAATTTCAAATGTAATTTCGCATATAAATTCCAAAAAACTCGTGCGAGCCGGGATTTGAACCCACGACCCTCAGCTTGAGAGGCCATAAGTCAAACCGCTAGGCCACCATGGCTCATAACAGCGTAAGAAACATAAATTATGTCTCCTGTGGATATGAAATTAGCGACTCCAAGTCAGCAAACTTAAGATTTATTTCGACTGGCCGAAAATTGGCCAGGCGATATACGCCAATGTAGACTTGAGTAAAAAAATACTGGCTATAGACCCTTAACGTTTTCCATTTTAATGAACTGAAACAATAACTTTGCTCACCCGAGACCCTACCTACTAACTACCTACCTAAGGTGAAGGTCACGGGTGAGCAAAGTAATTGTTTCAGTTCATTAATATGGAGCTCCGCAAAGTAACGCCTGATTCAATAAATTATTGTAGCGACTACTAGCGCCATCTAGTCATCACATAAGGAACTAACCACTACAATCCTACTACATCACGCTATCGAAGTTTCTCAACTCAGCTGCATAAATACAACTTCCAACTTTCATCCATTGGACTTCGGCGGACTTCGGTCCCCAGGCTTAGCATCTGCCTGGAGAGAGATCTCTCTATTGTAACTACCCCCAAATTATTTTCACCTCATTATTGAGAAAATCGCTTTTTATCCACATGTGAAGAAAGAGTTTTGACATTTGAAGGCAGTTTACGTGATATTTGACAGCTAACAAAACGTAAAACGTTAAAAGTGCTGAATTTTGAACATCACAATTAATGAATTGCATCGAGTAAAAAACACTAAATACAGTCTTACAACTTTATTTTAATTCATAAATATCAGCATTCAACATTAACCTTCATTCTTGTTGCAAAAACGGATAAAATGTTCTGACAGTCCAAGTAAGTCGATGTGCGATCAAAACGCATCCGAAATAATAAAAAAAAACTTAAGTCAAAACTTTTCAATTAATTATTTTGAGTGAATAAATAAATAATAATTGATAGTACAAACCCCTTTTCTTATTTTCCTCGCTGTAGTGAGGTGAAAAGTTTTGTGTTATACACGGGTGAAAAGTTATTTTACATCTCGTGTGTTGAAACACTCGCTATCGAAAGGATTCTATTTTTGAACCACTCGCTTCGCTCGTGGTCAATCATAGAATCCTTTCGATAGCTTGTGTTTCAAATGGACACTCGCAGGTAAAATACAACCTTCCCCCCTTGTATAACAAATAACTATTAAAGTTTTCCATTTTCACAAGAGAGGCGAGAATAAAAAAAAATGTTTATGACCCATCTTCTAGACCCAAGCCACATTTTTCAATTTCAGGGAGACCCCCTGCTTACTTAATATTGTTTCATCGCAAATTAGTCGACTTCGACACGGTACGCCCTGGAAAAAAACTTATTTTGATCTCTTTTAGACACTGAAAATAAAAAAGAACGTCAAATTCAGAAACCTACTTGGATTTAAAATAAATTCTATGAACTAATTTTCCGTTTCAAATTAACTTCGGTTCATTTTTAATCCCTATTAAAATTGCAGCTATTGTTTTCGAAGCAAAAGTTTTAAGCTTTATTTAGTTGCTGATGGAGTTTTTAACGGGGAATTTCATATTTTTAAAACGAAAGAAAACTTTCATGACGACCACTTTAGCCTAGTTGGTAGTGACCCTGCCTACGAAGCAAGAGGTCCTGGGTTCGAATCCCGGTAAGGGCATTCATTTGTGTGATGAGCACGAATAATGTTCCTGAGTTATGGATGTTTTCTATGTATTTAAGTATTTATTTATCTATATAAGTATGTTTATCGTCATCTAGTACCCATAATACAAGCTTTGCTTAGTTTGGGACTAGGTCGATTTGTGTAAGATTGTCCCCTAAAATATTTATTTATTTATATTTTATTGAGTCATAATTTGGGGCCGGAATTCTCGTGGCATTTAATTGAGTTTGCTATAAGGACTTCTCGTATCGACTTTCGATTATATCGATATAAAATATTATAGACCAGAACATAATAATTAAAGAAAATTAAAAGTAGAGGTAAACATTAGGCGAAATTATCACTAAAGAGCGATCACTATTAGATAACTTTTGTGTTGTTAAAAAAAATATGAATGAGTGTGATGTGAATGTGAATTAAAAAAGTCCTTATCCATGACCAATCCATAAGGGTTTTTTCATCGTTATTTGCGGGAGATGCATAAAGAATGTATGAATGAAAATGGAAACACGTGGGTTCTCTTTGCTAAAATATATGAGGGGTAATGATAATTATCACACTATTTAGTACTACTTAAGCGTTTTAAATAAAATTAGAATTGGAATTGCTGATATTTTCACTCCTTCTTCGCCCTATACGACTTACTGCCGAGTACTGGC
Source organism: Archips xylosteana (assembly GCA_947563465.1). Lineage (NCBI taxonomy): Eukaryota > Metazoa > Arthropoda > Insecta > Lepidoptera > Tortricidae > Archips > Archips xylosteana. The sequence continues at coordinate 1,865,457 of OX387366.1, read as the reverse complement.
CTCCTCTCAGCATGAGTGGGTTTAAACTATAATTGCATAAAAACATATTCAGGTACTAAGACGTTTTAATCAACCGTTAATTTACTACGACAAAGTAATAGTTAGCTATCATATCAACAAACAAAAACTACAGTATCAACCCTCTATCAGTTAGTTCAATACACGTCACCGTTTCTATAGGGTGTTCGTACATGACTGAAGATAATATCTCTTTGAAAAGGGTTCTGTGTCGGTATTGATTCGTGGGTAGTGATGGAATCATCTATATAAATGACGGTCAATTGAAGGGGAATAGGAAAATGAGAAATCGATTTGTTTAAATATAAATCATCGCCATTGCATTTAGGTAGTATTTGTTGAGCTACCTTTATTTGGCATAACATTTACTGTACAAAATTTTTTTAGCTTAACAGACTTGGCATAATCGGTTTTCGCCGAATGCTAATGTGGGAGAAATATTATTTGGCATAACTTGTAACGTCCTGAAAATGAGCTAGTCCAAAATTATGTTTGCATACTGTTATTACGACCGATTATTATTTGTATGCATAATTCTGTTTAGCAAAATTTTATTCGGCATATTTTCCGAAACTAACTTATTATGATAAACAGTCAGCTAGCGAGCGAAGCAAGCGAGCAAGAAGGATTGGAGCAGAAGAAACTCGGAATGGTTAGGTTCAAAGGCTAATGCGGGAGCGTAGCGTCCTAAGTTTAAAGTTAGTTATTTTTTTTAAGACGACCTGAAAATTAGACTATGACAAAATATATTATATACCACTTCGCTCCATTTTGTTGGAAGCCTACATACACTGCGTCTACCGGTCCGTGGATGCCAATCGAAAACCTTTTGGCCCCATCGGCCATCAGTTCTTTGAGCGATGTACCCAAAGATTTTATTTTCTGCCATATGAACCAAAAAAACATCAATTATTGACGCAGAAGGTGTTAATATTCTTTTTAATTATACATAAATTGACGCCCATAAAAGTTTACCAAGCGTTAGCCTTTAAATAATTCAACATGCCTAACAAATTACGTAACCGACAAACTGTCTGCGTTTACGTCACACGGTTAAAAACTGTTCAGAGATCACAAACGAAACCACTAATTCGTTTACTCTCTTTAACACAAAAAATCTCAAACAGCGGAGGGTCTGGTGCAATTAGCTGACTTTAGCGGTACGCGGGAATACGTTTAATAAAAATTAAACGATGTTATTCAAAAACATGGACTTTGTTATTTGTATCTGATTAGAGGTATGCCTTTTATGGTACAGTTTCGGATTTTGTTTGAATTTGTTTGTAAGACAAGATAAAAAAGATAGATAAATAAAAGATGATAGAGTCCTGGTAGCCTAGTGGTACCAATGGTCTCTCACGCAGAGGGTCGTGGGTTCCTCTCAGTTTTACGGAATTTAAGCGCGAAATTACATGTAGCTTTACGGTGATAACCTGTATACACTTGCGAGGAAATTCAATGATGTGTGTGTGTGAAGTTCACAATCCGCACTGGACCCGCGTGAGAACTGCGACCCAAGACTTCTCATTCTGAGAGGAGGCCTGTACCCTGCAGAGGAAGCTAAATAGATTATAATGATGAAATAGGTAACAGATAAATTGAAATTCAGTAGCGTGAAATCGGGGAATTTTGAACCAATGGAGGGTAACTTTGACCTACATGAAAATCAAATAAAGAAGTAATTTATAATTTATTTAATCAGGCGTTACTTTGCGGAGGTCCATATTAATGAACTGAAACAATTACTTATTATAAGGTCGCGGGTGAGCAAAGTAATTGTTTCAGTATATTTAAAATATATTTATAGAAGTGTAAAATAAAAAAAACATTGAAAAGTAAGCTACAACCAACCATATGGCAAAGTGCCATAATTTCAACAGTTATATATGGTTAATCTCAATGGACAAATTAACTTTTTGGGGCACACATTTTTTTTTGGATTTTCTATAGGTTTCGATGAATTCACTAGAGATCCTGCACTTCTAGATAACTAGAAACTGTATCAGTTACTTCTGCCATTTCTACAAAAAAAAAATCCATGAAAGTGATTTGTCACGAACACTCAAAATAACCATTCACAAGCTGTCTTAAAATTAATTTATTGAATCAGGCGTTACTTTGCGGGGGTCCATATCAATGAACTGAAACAATTACTTTGCTCACCCGCGACCTTATGATACCATCGGCCTTATGAGCATAGGGTCGCGGGTGAGCAAAGTAATTATTTCTGTTTACTGTTTTAAAATTAATTCAAAATAATTTCATTCGATGGTCGTGACTTTTACTGAACACCTCTGTAAATATTTTTTAGGATTTTTTATTTGTGGCTGACAAATGTTTCCATCATAAGTAACTAGCTATTTCTCGTGACTTTTTCTGCAAATTCGGCTATCGTGCGCCCGCGGGCACTTTAAAATTTTCTGGGATACAAACGAACCTATGCCCTTCTTATTACTTCAAGCGTGAAAGCGAAACAAACAAGCATGATCAAGTTTCAATGTTTATTGCGTCAAAAACATGTTTCCACCATTCCATATTCTTATAAATGTACCTACGTCCTACTACTTGTTTAGGATATTAGGATGCAGGCCTCCATTTAGAATGAGAAGACTTTTTTCTTCACCGTAAAGCCGCATTAATATTTATCTGACGTGTTATGACGCATCAGTGCAGTTACGTAACGGTTCATCATCATTATCATTTCAGCCGTAAGACGTCCCCCAATGCTCGCCAAACAGATCGGTCCCTTGCGCATCTAACGCGATCCTGCAACCTTAACAAGGTCGTCACTCCATCTTGTTGGAAGCCTACCCACACTGCGTCTTCCGGTCCGTGGACGCCACTCGAGAACCTTTTTGCCCCATCGGCCATCAGTTCTACGAGCGATGTGTCCTGCCCATTGCCACTTGAGTCTGGCGATTCTAATGGCAGTAACGGTTGATTTCATATTTCTCTGATGCAGCGTGTTGTGATGGTTTTTGCTAAATGTATGAAACCGATACTGTTCTTATGCATCACGATACAACTCGTCAAATAAATGTGAATCCTGCTTAAAGCTCATGCCATTTTCACATGTTATTTCGTACATAATTGCGAAACACTCGAAGGTGCAAGCTCGGGTTCGAACCCAGGACCCTCTGTTTGAGAGGCCGTAGGTCAAGTCGGTAGGCTATCACGACTTAAAACATGTGTTAAATATAATCAAAAATTTCCAATTAAAAATGTTCAATTATCTGCTGAAAAATTCCGGAATCATTTTAGACACCTCGTAAAATTTGATACGATTTGATTTACGATTTTTTTGATTTGATTTTTTGTGGTATGAAAGTATGGATTAAATACAGATTACCTTCTTAAGATAAGATAAAATTTTTTGTCAAGACTGTACCATTTGTCGTAAGGTGCTTTAAATTATAGAGTTTTTTATAACACTCTGCCAATTTCGGACGTACAATAATAATTTAAATCTAAAAGAATTCTAATAATTTACAAAAATATCAACTTATTTGAAATTAATAACATAACATTAAAGTAATTAACTAATTATACAGAAATAAAAAATATATATATATACTAGAACAATTAACCTAAAACTAAAAACCTTAAAAAATATAATATAGTAAATAACTAATAGTAGATTGGTCAACAAGGGACTAAAACAAGCCATAATGACACAAGATATTTAGCTAAGTATTTGCCTATAATTCGCGTGTCATTATGGCAGTTTAGTCTCGCGGACAAGGGAAACTATAGGCCTATTTCTCTGGCTACAATCATTGCTAAGGTGCTTGACGGTTTGCTTGACATTCGTCTCGGTAAATACTTAAACCTGCATGATGCCCAGTTTGGGTTCAGGCAGGGGGTGTCGACCGAGACTGCAATATTGAGTTTGAAGCATACCGTCAAGTACTATACCGACCGGAGCACGCCAGTATATGCGTGCTACCTGGATCTCTCAAAAGCCTTTGACTTGGTGTCCTATAGGATCCTGTGGAATAAGATGAAGGAAAGAAACGTCCCTCCTGACCTTTTAAGTATCTTTGAGTATTGGTAGAGCAATCAGTCCAATTATGTCAGATGGAGCGACGCGCAATCTGAGGCTTACACATTGGAATGTGGTGTGAGGCAGGGTGGTATTACCTCTCCTAAACTTTTTAACATATATGTTAATGACCTGATCGAGGAGCTCAGTGGTATGCATGTAGGTTGCCACGTGGATGGTGTTAGTATCAACAACATCAGCTATGCTGATGATATGGTGCTCCTGAGCCCCTCGGTTAGTGGCATGAGGAAAATGCTAAAAGTGTGTGAGACATACGCTTCACGTCACGGCCTTATATATAACGCTAAGAAGAGCGAATACATGGTGTTTAGTGCGAGGAAAATGAATCCCGGTAATGTGCCTCCTATATCGCTAAACGGTAAAGTGCTGGACAGAGTTGCGCAGTTTAAATATCTCGGGCACATCGTTACCGAGGACCTACGAGATGACCTGGACATAGAACGTGAGCGGAGGGCGTTAGCAGTGCGGGGTAATATGTTGGCTCGTAGATTTGCTCGTTGTTCAAAACAAGTTAAAATCACCCTTTTCAAGGCGTACTGTCAGGTATTCAACACGAGCAGTCTATGGGTCAATTACACTCAAAAAGCCTATAACGCCTTCCGTGTTCAGTATAACAACGCCTTCAGGATGTTGCTGGGGTTGCCGCGGTTTTGTAGCGCGTCAGGGATGTTCGCCGAAGAACGAACCGATGACTTCTATGCTATCCGACGGAAACGGATCGCATCCCTGTTGGGCCGAGTGCGCGCTAGCTCCAACAGCATCCTGAAGGTCATCGCTGATAAGCCGGACTGTTCTATCCTGAAGACATGGGTGGGAATATTAAATAGGTGATTGACATTCCAGTTAGACAATTAAGTAAATAAAGTGACATAAAATTACAATTCAGTTCCATTTAAGAGGGTTTATACCTGCTGAGCTGGCAACGTTGCATTTTTGTTAGTTTTTCTCGATTATTCCATAAAAATTGAATGAAAATTAAAAATGTTTTGAATACAAATTGTTCTAATATATAAGTTGAACAATTTGTATTCAAAACATTTTTAATATTCATTCAATTTTTATGGAATAATCGAGAAAAACTAACAAAAATGCAACGTTGCCAGCTCAGCAGGTATAAACCCTCTTAATAACTACCAATTCATTCAGTTCAATTCACTCATTACAATGATTCAATTTAGTTTAATTCAATTCAATTATAAGTTTTAGATAAGTATATTGACATTTATTATTTTTTTTATTTTTGATATTATTTATTTATTTGTTTGACTGATGTGTTGGAGCCTAATTACTACCTTTATTAATTTACATATAATTTATAAATACTAACATAGGTGATAAGAATAATTGATACTAACACATTATCCCTTTATATAAATTTTTCTTTTTATCATCATAATTATTGTGTGCCTATGGATGGAAACGTCTGACAATAAATGATTTTTATTTATTTTTGTTAAACACTCTACTTTTCACTTTGAATGCGAGGAAAAAAACGATGTTTTAGGTATACTAATCTACAATATTACTTTTATACAACGTACGCTCAATTCAAGACGAGCAATGGACGTCTGTTCAAAATTCGAATAGCAATTTAAATTTGTTCCGCGGTTTTTTTTTGTTGAGTGACGCTTTAAGTGTTTGCATATTTAGCCAACAGATTCAAACTTGAAAATTATTTCACGGCTAATTGGACTAAGTATGCATAATAAGATGAATTCATCTTTAATATTTTTAATTAAATATATTAATATTCCTAATTATTCATGGTGTTTCACGAAATTATTATTTTTTAAAATATTTTTTATACAGTTGTCATTTTGAGGTTATTTCCATGCCCTAAAGGCTTCCACAGACCGAAGCGCAGGGCGCTACGGAGCGCTACGGAGCGCTTCGGAGCGTCCGCAGCGCGCTGCGGTTTGTGGAAAGCTTTAAAATTGTCTATGCCCAGTCACTGAAAATGGCAATAATCCTCCATCCCCAAACACCGTGATTGGCAGTTTATTAAAAGTTTATTTCCAAAGTAAATTAAAAAAAAATTACTTTAATCCCTAGAGATCAAAAAAGAGCTTTAGTCCCGATATGCAGAGACTAAAGTAACATTTTAAGAGCATGAGAAGTGTAAAATACATTATTAAAAGGAGTCCCTTTAGGCAAGGTTCCGAAGATACTGGCAGCGTTCCCCCTTTGAATAGCTAGACTAATTCTTTGTCCGAGGTAGCTGCCAGCTCTTCGGTCTCCTGTGATGTCGACTAACCTTTTTGCTATTTCCTTAAAAAGCCTTATAGCGCTAAGACCCCACGGACCAAGGGTCTCGACAATGAATGGGACAAAATCATATTCGGAGCCTAGTATTTGCATGCTTTTACTACCAATATTAATTTTAATTTTAGAAAGATTTTTATGCGTTCTTTAAGTTTCCTTTTAAAATTGTGCTCTACTGAGTGGCTTAATACATTCTGGTAAGTCTTACTACTTAATTATTATAAGTGAGAAATTTTGTTATTTATTGAATCGGGCGTTACTTTGCGGAGGAGGAAACATTTACTTTGCTCACCCGTGACTTTTAAAGTTGTTTCAGTTCATTGATAAACTTTGTAAAGATGTTTTAATGTTTGTTTCTCAATCACTCAATAATGGCTAAACGGATTGAGATTGACGTACAGATAGTTAAAGATTTGGATTGAGACATAGGATACTTTAAATTCTTAAACAAGAAAAGAGGGCGCTGGCTGAAAACGTTAAGTACTCGACTTTCGAGCTGACATACTAATTTTGTCTTTAATCAATCCTAGGCTTTGACCTAGCGACCGTTGTTGTGATTTTAAAATATTACCGTAACCTTTTTTCATGGTTTCGAAGCTTTTCGGCCCCAACGGCTATCTGTTCTGCGTGTTACACAGGTCTAACGCTTAATTGAGTCTGTTCCTGAGGTATGGGAGCGGTACGGGAGGGGTGACAAGTGACGCCCGACCGAAGCTACGCGTCGTTTGACGTTCCGTAAACACACCCCCGCGAGCGTCACTTGTCACCGTACCACTTCCATACCTCAGGAACAGACTCATTTCAACGGGCTAATCCGTTTGGCTATGTCGGTGACCCTGGTTCTTCTACGGATCTCCTCATTCAAAAGTAGTTTAATTATATAATTTTATTCTAGCTCCAATGGCGTAAGTACTCTTTTTTTTTAATACAAAACTTGAAAGCCTGTAGGTACATACGTCATATTTGTATTGAGGTCTTAGATATTCCTTAGAGTCACTCTTAAAGTATACACTGTTCTTTAGACCACACGCTACGACAATTATTTATCACCATGCTTGTCATCCTCAGACGGTGACACGTCAATGTGAAGAGTAGACTTTTGTCTAAAATCATTGTAGAGGGGCCACTGTCAAGTTGTCACCTAGAGGAAAAATGGTGTGACCATGATTCTCAAGTCTTGAGAGACATTTCCAATTTTGTGCACGTCAAAATTATAGTGAACTAGCTTTAATCCAGCTTCGACAGCTCTAGAAATACCTTGACAAAAAACTTTAAAACATTAGAGTTAGGATAATATTTTTTAAGCATAACGTTTGTACGGACAACGCCATCTGTTGTTGCAAAAGAAAGTTAACGCGTCATCTTGAAAGTCGAGGCAACTATTTCAAAGTTCTTAGATACCGCCTATTCTTGTTTAAAGTCAAATTATACCAGGGAAAAATCCAAACATGTGAACATTCCCATGGGAGTTCTACACATGTTTTCGTAAACATTAGTATATACCGCACAAACGTATCTGTTTGGCAAAGGATGCCATTTTGTTTGTCAGTCTGGCACCGAATTTATTCAACTTCAATTTTGATTTTAAATTACTCCACCAGAAGACTAGAAGTAAGCGGGGCTCCACCCTTACGTCGTTCGTATTCCCAAGATCCGCACAAAGCGTATTCGCTCTTCCTTCATCAATCGCACAGCTATGGACTGGAATTTCGTGCCTGGGACTGTGTTTCCTGAACACTAATCTGGCTGGGTTTCAAGTCTAGGGTGAATAAGCATTTTACTAGGCGAGCGTGCTCCATCGTAGGCCTCATCTTCGCTTTCCATCAGGCATGATTATGGTCAAACGCAAGCCTATATTCTATAAAAACCGGCCAAGTGCGAGTCGGACTCGCGCACTGAGAGTTCCATACAAATTTACATGTATCTATGAACATCCAGTCTTATCAGACCCCTGCTCCTAAGCAAAATGTGCGCTGTGTGGGATCATTGTAGATTGGTTACTGATATAGACAGACAGACAAAAAATTTATACTTTTCGCAACTTTTCCTTTAACTGTGCTATAAGACCTTGCTTCGTAACAAATTTCAAGATTCTGAGATCACGGGAAGTACCCTGTAGGTTTTGATTTTCTTGCGAGTGCCGACAATTTGCGGAAATTTGCGGCACAAAAGGCTTTATCTTTTGATTGCGTTAAAAATTTATGCTTTTCTCAATTTTTCCTTTATCTGTGCTATAATACGTTGCTTCGTACCAAATATCAAGATTCTGAGTTCACGGGAAGTACCCTGTTAGTTTTGATTCCCTTGCGAGTTTCGAAAATTAGCGGAAATTTGCGACATAAACGGCTGTATCTTTTGATTGCGTTTGCTTAGAAGTTTGTTTTTTTCACATCTCCAAGGGACAGTAAACTTGAGTATTTGATATAAATTTCAGCTTGATACCTCCACGCGTTCCTGAGAAAAAGGGTCTTGACAGGCAGACGGACGGACGGACAACAAAGTGATCCTATAAGGGTTCCGTTTTTCCTTTTGAGGTACGGAACCCTAAAAAAAAAATAATACAGAATTCGATTTTCGCTGAAGTTATTTTATCCTTTTTTTTTTTTTCGATCGCGTAGTGAAACCAAATAGAACCGTATCAATTTTAGACTAAACTCTAGATTGTAAATGTTTCTTTTGAACGTACATATTTCTAATGCGACCAAAGCTAGTAAGGCTGATAAAATATATTTTGCTAGTCATCTTTTGAGCGAAAATTCAAAGTGATGTGTAATCCAAGTTCAGTGAACAGAAAAATAGGTTCTTACAAATGTCAAAATAGGTTGTGAGATTTAGAATCGAGTTTTGCCGAGATTATACGCCATTTATTTTAAGATTTGAAACTTAACGGTAAAATTTACACACTTTTTAAATGAAACAACGAAACTATTTAAAATTGTGTTAACTTATATGATGAAAACATAATAAATACCGCTAATAAAATATACATGTAGGTATTTTAAGTCCATCTGTGTTCGAAATACCGAGAAACGTGTGTTACAATTTAACCGTTAATTCAAACCTTAAATTAAAAGAAGTATAGAAATGATTTATTTCACGTTAAACGGAATCTTAGTGGGTAAAGAGCCTGAGTATGAAGCTAGAGATCCTAGGTTCAAATCCCGGTAGAGGCAGGCGATGGCTGAAGTCAAAGTTAAAATCAAAATATATATGTTAAATTTAGGCTATTTAAGCTACAGCTATAACAAACATTTAATGAATATGCAATATAATACCACCGGTTTGGAAAAACTTGAAGAATGCGGCAAGAAACTTAACAATATCAAAATATACACATTTTTCAAAATAAATCTACAATGTTATTTAACTACACGCGTTTAAAGTATTTAACATACTTTAATTTTTAGCGCAGTAGATACGAATCGAAATTATTTCCAAATATCCTGTCCATTGTGACGCCAGTCAAAGATGCTTTTGTGTGTATTTGAGTATATATTTTTCTATATATTTACATAAATGTTCATCCGCGCCTGGTACCCATTATTATTACAAGCTACGCTTGGTTCCGGCCTAGGTGTCGCAGGTGTCCATGGGCGACGGTAATCGTTTATCATCAGGCGATCCGTCTGCTCGTTTGCCCCCTATTTCATAAAAAAAAAAAAAAAAAGGTTATTTTTGTATAAATTGTCCCATGACCGTACCATGACATTAAATGTTCATAGTGTGCAAAAATTCTTTGTTAGGTACTAAGTCTCCGTTGTTTAGATTTTGGATAATTTGCGTTGTCGCCATGACTGTGATAGCAAAGGTAAAAAAAAAGACTCTAAGTAAGAAACGTGTTTGTTTAGACGTTTTTTCAACACAGTCCAAATCATTTCAATTTCAGAACAGTTTTGTGTATGAGTTCATGTCGCTCCCGACTTCCAATTATAATTATAAACAAACCGTCTCAACAAAGGTATGAATTTCTACACTGTAACCACTAACGACCCTTAATCGAAAACCAAAAACCATTTTGTTTAATTATATCAACATACCCTTCAAGCGACACGCACAAAATGCCAGAAAATACCTAATTAATTCTGATGTGGTTACGCCTTTGTCTCTTTACCATCTCAACCATAGTCTTAATTATTTTTCAGTAATTAAAAATACATAAAACAATACACAAAAGAGTTTATTGTAACAGCTGAACGAAAACAGGAATATTAAAAAGTTTGTTTTGCTTTTTTTCACGCACGGTGTCGTTATTTCGTTCGCCTACGGTCGAACACTGTAAACTCCATTTCAATAGAATCTCATCATCTCGTGGATACTTCTACCCAACTATCATGGACACCCAATTGTCTAGGTCACTAGTGGCATGATTTGATTGAATTTTTTTTTTTATTTATTTTCGACTATAATCATACCTTGCTTTTGAGAAAAAGTAAATCAATCGAGATGTTTTTGTCTGTAGGAACATACAAACAAACATTCAGACAAATGCATTTTACCGCGTTGTATGTAGGGGTTAATTTTAAAATAAATATACGGTTTAAGAGTTAGTTTCAGCCTGTGAACTGATAATGTCAATCTAAAATATTTTTGACACAAGATTTATAAAATTAAAAGGATGCTTCAGTGAATCCTGCGTAATGTTGAAAAATTACTTTACCAAAATGGCTGACCTGTCAACGCTATAAAAACAAAAAACCGTCTGTATTTAACAGATCAACATCAGTTTAAAAATGGCGTATACTCTCCATAAAAGACAATTTTAATAGGTAACTCTCCGGATATCTTAGATGTGAGCCTAATTTTTACGCCATCGTGAAACTTTTATATCCCTGCGCTTTAGACAGAAACGCAATGCATATCAAAATAGGATCCTCTTTTATGAGCTAAAGGTGGAATTTATATTTATTAGGGCCCGAGGTGTTTTATGTTGCGATATTCATTTAGGCCGGGTTCGGGTTGGGATTCATATAAAAGTAAGTGGCATTGATTTAAAGGGATACAAAGTAAAAATAAGGTTTGGTTAAGATGGTTTGGTTTTTAATGCAAGCTTTTTTTGTTGACTGTACTTCTAATGTTAACCTTCGAAGAGTTACGTCCTGTGGAGATGATCCTTGCCGGAGCACCGGGTTATATTATCCACTGTCACCGGATTTATATAAACACGCCAAACTAAATTTATTGTAGTGGTAGAGCCATGTTGTAGCTAGCCGCTGCATCACGAATGGGCCGGCTCATCCGGGGCAGTACCACCCTCTCACAGAACACCGGCGTGAAGCAGCAGTGCTCCCTGCTGCGTTTCGTGCGGTCAGTGAGAGCGCCGGGTGCCCAATACCTCTCCTCCTCCCCTATTCCCTCTCCTTTTTCCTTAGGGCTGACAGCGCACTGGCATCGCGTAAAGCGCTGCGGGTGTCTATGGACAGTGGTGATTATTTAACATCAGGTGACCCACTAGTTCGTTTGTCTGGCCTCTCTAACATAAAAATAAACCAGGTGTTACTTTGAGAAGGTCCATAACAATTAAGTACTTTGTTCACCCACGACCATATGATTAGATTTATGCAAGAAATAAATGTGTGTTCATGCAGTTCCTCTACCACCACACTGTATAAACACACACAAATCTCACATACCCAACTATCACCACCACCAAACTACACTGAAGCGTTGCGAACTCAACCAGAGCTCATCCTCGGAGTATCTCTACCGTTCACTATGCTACCAAAATGATAGCCTAACATTTTGGATCTTGGTACCAACAGGCCAATTCGGACATCTAATAAAATACTACTATAACAGGGTCTTTTTAAAACCCATAAAACTAAAAATACGCTTAGTTGCGTTCAAAAATTCCTCCAATTACAAACCGCATGGACACCTCACCTACTCCATAGAGATGCAAATGTGCCAGAATCGAGAAGGCGCGACGAAAGAGGTAGGCAGCCAATTCTGGCCTTCAGAATTACGAGACAATACCTCCGTCGTTAGTGCATGCTAATTCTGTGTGTTTGTTACCGAAGTTTGTATAGCAAATTGGTTGAGAAGCGGTTGAAATTTGAGATGTGATTGGAGTTAAATAAAGAGTTATCATCATCATCATCATCATCACCATCACCATCACCATCATCATCATCATCATCATCATCCTGCCTATATAAGGTGTTAATACGGTGTTAATGTATTATTTAACTCATTCTCTTATCTTTGACATGTTAAAATTTAATTGAATAATTATTGGATAAAATTGTAGATTAATAATTTTTAAGCATGTTGACTTTAGGTATCTAAAACGTTGTATACCGTAAATCGGTTGATTGTGACGCACTACTCAATTATGTAACATCTGTATAATTATCGACAATCTGGCAATAAATGAATCTGAATCTGAATAAACTAGGTATATTTAAAATGGATTTCGATATATTTACATTATTTTATAATAATTCGCGGCACTTACTTTAAACTTTAGAGGTCCTGGGTTCGAATCCCGGTAAGGGCATTTGTGTGATGAGCACGAATATTTGTTCCTGAGTCATGGATGTTTTCTATGTATTAAAGTATTTATTTATCTATATAAATATGTTTAACGTCGTCTAGTACCCATAGTACAAGCTTTGCTTAGTTTGGGACTAGGTCGATTTGTGTAAGATTGTCCCCCTAATATTTTTTTTTAATTTGAAGTTAAGTTACTCCCTTCACGAGAAGTGATGTTGAACGTTCATTCAGTATACATAAATGGCTTTGTTCTACAAATTAAGATACTGTACTGATAAGTAAGTATAAATATAATAATAATAACTAAAATATATTATGAAAAGGTAAGGCAATGTTCCGAAGATACTGACAGCGTACCCCCTTTGAATAGCTTAACTAATTCTTTGTCCGAAGTAGCTACCAGCTCTTCGGTCTCCTGTGATGACGGCTAACCTTTTTACTATATCCTTAAAAAGCCTTATAGCGGTAGAGACGTTAGCTCCCTTTGCGTGTTCTATAAGATCTACAACGGGGAATGCTCTGAGGAACTCTTTGACCTCATTCCAGCTGCGGGGTTCCATTACAGATCCTCCCGTCGTAAGCGTTCATTTCATCGACATCATGTTGATGAATGGCAGTCTTCGACGGTGCGTTTTGAGCGGTCTTTTTTGCCACGAACTTGCAAAATCTGGAACGAGCTTCCCGCTGGGGTCTTCCCATCGAGTTACGACCTGGGTGCCTTTAAGAGGCGAGTGTACCATTTTCTGCAGGGCTGACAACGCACTGATATCGCGTAAAGCGCTGCGAGTGTCTATGGACAGTGGTGTTCATTTAACATCAGGTGACCCACTAGTTCGTTTGTCTGTCTTCACTAACATGAAAAAAGCGGTAAGACCCCACGGACCAAGGGTCACATAATGGGACAAAATCATATTCGGAGCCTAGACCCCTGTATTTGCATGCTTTAGCTTATTCAGCCGCTTCACAAGCTGCACCAGCTCTGTTGTTGGTTCCATGTAGATGGGAAGGAACCAGCGTGTCTGAACAGGTTGCATCCTATACCAGCACCCGACCCATCTTCCATGGAATCAAACACATACCATCTGGTCTCTTGCCATCGTCTCTTGTAATACCTGTCGGCTCAAGTAAACTTGGCACGTTGACGGTGACAAGAGACCGGTTTAGTCCAGCATGTCTAAAATGGCTTTGCAGTGATAAACAAAACAGCCTACTTCCAGAGAATGTTGAGAAATCAATGATTTCTACTCATAACAATACCACAAACCAAATAAAATGTTATGAGCTGCTGTGTGCAACACAAACAAGACACAATTTATGAAAATATAAGCAGCTCTCAGCAAGTTTGCTAAGTAGCCGTATATTGTGTAAAAATATTACAGCTCCATCGAAAAAAGATAATATAATCTCATTACACTTCGGTCCAAAAGTGTCCAAGTTTTAATTCAACTTCCTTATTTCTAAATTAAGATTGTCAAACATACAACTCTCTAGCGCCCAAGGAAGTCCATTTCAATCAAGGTTTCCATACAATTATAATTTAAATTAAATTAAAAATTACTGTAGTGGGTAATGTCTGCTTTTAAAACTGACGGATTTTTTAAAACAAGCCGTGGTGGTGGGTTCAAATCCCGACTCGCACCTCTGAGTTTTTCGGAATTTATATGCGAAATTACATTTGAAATTTACCATGAGCTTCACGGTGAAGGAAACCAATTGTGAGGTAACCTGCATACACCTGCGAAGAAATTCAACGGTGTGTGTGAAGTTCCCGAACTGGGGCTGCTTGGAAAGTACCCTGTACCCTGTGCCCTGCAGTGGAGCCTGTATAGGCTGGGATGATGGTGATGATGAAAACTGTCTGACTACAGGCTTGAAATTGGATTGAAATACACCATTAGGCATGGAAGACAACTAGAGAACGGTTTTAAGTACTAAAATTTTGTAGCAAAGTAATGATTACAATTTCTTATTAGGAATTAATAAGTAGGTAAATAGAGAATTAGAGGTAACGCCAACAGAGTTGAGGCCACGCACACAACCACATCTCATGTAATGACAGCGGGATTTTGACGTTGTGTTGTCGTTAAACGTCAACACAACGTCAAAATCCCGCTGTCATTACATGAGATGTGGTTGTGTGCGTGGCCTCAACTCTGGTGGCGTTACCTATAAGTAAATTTATTTTATTTATTTAGAATCCTTGATAATGCTGCTGTTATGCGAAACCTTTTGACATTTAATCATAGCAGACTGTAATCCTCAAGCTTAGGTGAAATAAGAGTATCTTAGAAATAATTATAATCAAAACATTTTCTAACTTATTTGAGCTTAATATACCTAATGATTTCGTGAGAAAATACAAGGCACGGAGGCATAAAGTTTCAACTACTTCAATGTCGATCAATACTACTTTGCTAAATAAAATTTGTAAATATATCACACAGAACAAAAGATTTAATAAAAAAAATGAATTTCGTTTTGTGCCGACCCTTCATTTTTTTAGTTTAAAACTATTAGTGTGAACAAAACGGAAAATTGAATTTCGTAGTTAGGTGATGGGCGTTGGGGCCGACAAGTTCTCGAATGGAGAATGAATTCTTGTAATTTTGACATCAACGCAAATTTATATTGTAATTTTATCATGAAATAAATAAATCAAATCTAATCTTATCTTATTTTATCTAATCTTACAATTAGTCAAATGATAACTATTTGTTTTATTAATTTATTTCTACATAGGTAAGTGGTTCATTATAGTATATTTGTGTATCGTTCCGTGAGTCACAGACGGTTCTGACAGAAAATCAGCGCTGCAGGCGTCTAACGCCTCAGCATAATGCTGAGTCAGCGACCGTTTCACTTTTGCGGGGACACACATGCTGAGCTGTGTATTGTACATGTTTATTTCTCCATTGTTTGTTATCTTAGTTTTTTTTTTTTTTTGTGTGTACTTTCTTGTATATGTGTGTCTTGTGAAAGTGAATAAATGTCTTCTTTCTTTCTTTCTTTCTTTCTTTGTTAAATCAGGCGTCACTTTGCAGAGGTCCATATTAATGAACTGAAACAATTACTTTGCTCACCCGCGACCTTACGATAGTTACGTTTATGTAAGAAATGCGTGTTCATGCTGTTCCTCCACCTCCATCAACTATTTGGTGGAATATTATGTTTGGCGAACTTTGGGGGAGACCTATGTTCAGCAGTCGACGTCTTTCGCCTGAAATGATGATAGTGATGATGAAACAATACCGTTTCTGTGGCCGGCGGCATCTAATAATTATCTTAAGTAAGTCGTTTACCAAAACTTCCTTGCTTCAGATGTTTAGATAATCATCATACCAAACAAAAATGTTTCTCCTTATCCGGAACTTTATCTCTGAGATACATCTCGAATTATTTAAAAGGGACTTGGAAGCAGGCTAAGTCTCTGTCGTAAAAGGAATGTAATGAATTAAAAATTGTTTTGAATGAGGTTTTTTCCTTGTTCCCGTCTGTGAATTACTTAAGAAGTCTTATTGATATTTTTTTCAAAACACACATATGTACCTACGCGTCGCAAGTTACTTATTTTTCTATCTGATATATGTACATTCGGGCGTTTACTTAAATATTATTTTTTTGCATTAAACTCATTTGGGCGTGTAATTATTTTTCCTTGAACTTAACTCGGCATAAAACTAGAAAAAAAAAACGAAAGGCTCCCCCCGCCTTGCTTTAAACTCAGATTTAATACTATGATCCTTAAGAGGTTAATGGAATTGTATCCTTTAAAGAGACAACTTCCTACAGCCTTTCAATGCCATAGCACGTATCAATGGATAAAGATAACACATGGTTGATCACGTATAGAATTACTAATACATGCAAATGCCTCGCATCCAAATAACTCTTAATCATTCATTAATCATAATATATCGACGTGTTAACACACGCAGTCGTTCGTTAAATTTTATTGCGAGTTGATTAATGTAATAAATTGGAATGAATTAATTAAAAAGGTGAATGGAAAAGGCTTTATCGTTGACTAGCCTTTAGCTTTCACTCTCTCGCTAGTTCAGTTGAATTTAAATTCCGAAATTGTTCTCTATTCCCAAAAATCACAAAATTTTTTGACGCGGGATGGGGTCAATTGGTTTTCGAATGGCGTCCACGGATCGAACGACGTATTTGTAGGTAGGTCTCCGACAAGATGGAGCGACAACCTTGTTGAAGTTGAGGGAACGCACTGGGTGTGAAATCTTGGTTGGTTGACCGTGAAATTTTTCTCTAGACTTAACGCAAGATTTTGGGATTACACTTGAAGCCCGTGTGAATATCGAGATAATAAAAATAGCTTGTGTTATTCCAGACGTGCATATGGTATGAAAAATAATGCCATAGGTTTTTTGTAATTTTCTGCAAAAAAAATCTTATTGTTCTATTTTGTAAGCAGAATACATTTTCCAACAGCTAACACGGAGTGTCAAAAACAGCGTTAAAAAATAAAATGAAAATCAAACTTTTACCCTGATTTTTTAAAATGTTTCTCTCATTATTAAAAGGGCATTTTCTAACAATTTTTCATATTTTCAACGGAAACTATTAAATCATGCAGCTAAGGGTTAAACTATCTATATTAATCTGCATTCGTCCACCGTTTAGCGTGAAAGAATAACAAATGTAAACAAGTTTCTCACAAAATTTCTCATTTTTGATGGTTCTTGGTCTGCTTAAAATACGGAGACGTTACGTTAAAGTCGCGACGTTTACGTTCACTGCGAGTCCGTACCGTCGCCGTATTTTAAGCGTTTAGCCGAACCTTTATATTGACGACGGATATTTTATGTCCGCGGCGTGGAAACTTTGAATAAAAATGTTTTATTTTTTACACAGAATTTTCTCAGATTTATTATAAAACTAACCATAACATTTTGTTCTATTATGATGACACTTTAAAAAAGATTGGTAATTCGATTTTAAATAATTTATTGAATCAGGCGTTACTTTGCAGAGGTCCATATTAAAGAACTGAAACAATTACTTTGATCACCCGCGACCTTTAAGCATTCGCGAGCAAAGTAATTGTTTCAGTTCATTAATTCGATCTTATATTTTTTATGGCAAACGAAATTATGATAAATGAAATTGTTATTATGAATGATGAATGAAATTATGGAAAACGAAGGGATACGGTCCATGATATAAAACAAGTTATCTACAACAAGTTTAGTTAAGACTGCAGGGCACGTAAATATCTGAATATCGAATGAGTTAGAATATCGAAAAGTTTTTTTATGAAACCATAAACATTTTAAGATTGTTATAAAACTAACTTAACCTATGGGTTGTATAAGATTCCATTTTAATAAATCCTGAGAATATTACAGTTTCAGAAAAAAATCTTTTCGATATTATAACCCACTCGATATTTTTTTTTTTTTTTTTTTTTTTTTTATGTTAGATAGGCCAGACAAACGAACTAGTGGGTCACCTGATGTTAAATGAACACCACTGTCCATAGACACCCGCAGCGCTTTACACGATGCCAGTGCGTTGTCGGCCCTAAGGGAGAGGGAATATGGGAAGGGGGAGAGGGAGGGGGAGAGGGAAGGGGTGATGTATTGGGACCCCGGCACTCTCACTGACCGTACGAAACGCAAGCAGGATTACTGCTGCTTCACGCCGGTGTTCTGTGAGAGGGTGGTACTGCCCCGGACGAGCCGGCCCATTCGTGATGCAGCGGCTAGCTACAACATGGCTCTACCACTACAGAATTACTATCTTTCTATATTTAATACCATAAATATTGTACTAACCCGCACTTATGAAGCAACAATATTTACCTCGACGTTTCGTGGCCGTTGCAGCAGCCATGGTCACGAGTTGACAACTCAACCACCAACTCAACTCGTGACCACGGGTGGTGCAATGTGGCCGAAACGTCGTGGTAAATATCGTTGCGTAATAAGTTCCGTTTAGTATATTAATTATGAGTAAAAATCATGAAAGTTTAAACTTAGTATAATTTAATACCATATCCAAAAGACATCATACGAAGTTAATAACGTTGATACCACGAGACAATATCAAACCAGGCCAAACGAAACAATGCAACACAAAAGTTTTCAATTAATACGAGTCAGTTTGCTCAGATGTTCACCAGCTGGTACCATTTCATTTCTTGTTTTTCAAGTTGTCGATAAACAAAATAGGGATTCATTAGTACCTACTGTATTAACAATTTAAATTTTGTTTGGCAAGGACAGCTGAATCGGGAAATTGTGCATAATTAAACTTGGTGTCTATCTATCTATCTATCTACAGCCATTGTCCGTCCACTGCTGGACGTAGGCCTCCCTCATATTGCGCCAAAATTCGCGATCCTGGGCTTCCCTCATCCAACCACTGCCAGCTGTCCCCCTAAGGTCATCAGTCCAAAGTGTTGCAGGGCGTCCCACACTACGCTTTCCTAAACGTGGTCTCCACTCCAGGACACGTCTGCTCCAACGATCGTCAGTTGTACGGCAAACGTGACCAGCCCATTGCCACTTCAGCGTGCTAATCCTTCGGGCTATGTCAACGACTTTCGTCTTTTGACGTATCCACCCTTAATGAACGCGTATCTATTTATACTGATTGTTTACTCAAAAGTTGTGCTGCCTGTTGCTAAAGCGCAATACACAGTAAAATCGTCGACCCGCCGACACAACTCGGCGGCCTATGTGAAAAAAATCACGAGGCAGCATACGCGAGCGTTTTTTGTTTTTCCGAACCGGTGGTAGATTCTTCGACGTTCATATGAGCATCAATTGATGCCTAAATTGAATAAAGAATTTTCACATTGACTTTAATTTTGAGAGTCATTGCCTCCGAGTTTTTTGTAATTGATGTTCGAAATTACATTTATTTTGGACTTTACCATGATCTTCTCGGTGAAAAAAAAAGAGTCGAAGGAAGATCTCCAAAATTGCAAAGCAATTCTATGGAATATGTGAAATTCGCGATCTCCATTGGGCTTGCGTATAAGCTACACAGCTCAAGCCCTTCCTTCCTGAGAGGACGCTTGCGCCCAGCAGTGGGATTTACATATGCCGAGATGATGCTGATGACTATGTGTAATAACTACAAGTAGAGAGAAAAGTTACATCAATTAAAGATGATTCATATACTAACAGGAAGGAAAATTTAAGGATCATTGTCCTACATAGTTTTAAGTTTCGCAAAACGTGTCATCAATTAAATAATGTTCTATTGTCTTTCAGGTGACGACATTCGTTAGTTTCTTCAAGAAGAGTGACTAAAGTGGACTGAGTTTGGGTTTGAATTAAGTGACTACGTCGTCTCATCATCATCATGGTAAATTTTAAATGTAATTTCGCACATAATTTCCGAAAAACTCAGAGGTACGAGACGGGATTTGAACCCACGACCCTCTACTTGAGACGCCTTAGGTCAAACCACTAGGTCATCGACGACTAAGTATTGTAACTAAACTCGAATGAATCTTCGAAACTGACGTAAAGTTTATGTGTTATCGCACTTGATGGTATGTACCTTAGACCATGAATAACTGCGAATACTCTTCACATAACCTTCAATACCCTATCCAACACACTAATCGACGAACAGAGCAACACCATTATCATCCACATAACCAATGTTATTCACTGAATTTGCCATAATTTGCCAAAATTTATGAGCAATTCAAAATCAAAGCGTTAATTCTGCAAGTTAACCACTAGAGGCTTTTTTACTCTATTTTTTAATTACCAAAGCCATCGAAAAGACCATAATTTCCAAGAAAAAAATCGTGTATTAAAAATCGTCATCATCATTTCAGCCGAATGACGTCCACTGCTGAACATAGCCCTCAAGGGTAAATTGGGGATGTCTATTTTTTTGCAATGTATAGAAAATCGAAAACCATTTCGAGATAAATGCTTTTTAAATCGTTTTCTGTAGTTATTTAATTTTAATATTATGTAATGAATTTATTATATAACAAATAAGCAATGAACTTCATTTGACATTGGTGTAAATTGCGTGACCGGTTCAAGTCGTACTTTATTCTGTGTGGTTAGAATTCTTCACAATTTACGCGTGGATTATACTACGGAGTTTAATTTGGACCCGCTGTCTGTGTTCTAGCACTTTGTCAGTGCCAGTAAAGTGACACAGTGTATAGTGTACCACTACGCAAAAAATAATTAAAGGGGTTGCCTTATCGTAAGCATTTAGATAGATTTAGAAATTTGGCATTGTGGGAGCCCTCAATTATAATCTGACGTCATCAACTAAAATAGTTTCAATAATTAATTTTGAAAAAAGTAGAGAACTAAATGACAAAATATTGAAATTAGTTTCTTATAATTGACTTTTCTATACAAAAAAAATATAAAAACCACTGGTAATTTTTTTTAAGACATTCCCAATTGGGTTTATTTCTTTATTTTTGAACAACAAAGGGTTTACATACCTTGTAATCACCAGTTGAATTATCTAGAATCGTCAATATTTAACATCTCCTGCGAAACGGGTAATAAAATGTTAGTACCATTCGGTTTGTCAATGAGTCTAGATAAAACGTTAGTCCCGTAAAACACTGAAAGGTCCGTAAACGTCAGATCAAAAGGATAGGATTGTGGGTACAGTTTTAGAGTTTAGATGTTTTCTCATTTACTTTATCTTGGTTGCATGAATAGTTAAATGAATTGCAAAATATATTTCATTGGAAAATCTGCCTAGTTTCTTGAGGCGCATTTTTAATACCACCAAAAATTCACCGACATTTAAAGTCACCGACATAGCTCGAAGAATCGCCAGATTCAAGTGGCAGTGGGCAGGGCACATCGCTCGTAGAACTGATGGCTGGTGGGACCAAAATTTTCTCGAATGGCGTCCACGGACCGGAAGACGCAGTGTAGGTAAGCCTCCAAGAAGATGGAGTGACGACCTGGTTAAAGTTGTGGAAAGCGTTGGATGCGGATGTCGCAGGCCGAGCGAATCTCAGGGGAGAGATTATTATTGATGACGATGATGATAATGATGACGACGATGATGAGTATGATGATGATGATTTATTTATTTATTTAATTCATTACATTTCACAGCATAACAGATCAACCAAAGCACTGTGAAATTAAAATACAATTTTTACAAAGAATAGATACACATAAGAACAATAGAGTTTAAAATTAAACAGAAGAAGGTCGAATATCCATCTTCTCGCAATATCTCATACATTCCTCACACAGTTGTAACCATCTGCTCGCAAACAAATTACAGCCTGGGGTCGATTCGAGGAGTGAGTTCATCTGGTGCAAAGCTCGAACTAGCGGAGATTTTCTGCGGGACACCGTTCGAGCTGCCGGCGCCGCCAACAAATGGCGACAGCGTGGCCGAAAGAGAAATTTAGTAGGCGAGGGAACATACAGACGCAGCAATTGAGCCACCAATTCGGGACAATCAGAATCACCACGCAAAATACCGCTAGTTAACAGTCTGAAATCTCGCCTCACCTCCAATGAATTGAAGCCTAAGACGCCCAGCAAAAATTTGGTTGGGTATATGAAGGATAGGACCTGGTATCTGAGCCCAATGTTATAGGAGAGACCAAGGCGTCCAGACTCCGGTGGCTCGGACACGTAGAAAGGTTGGGAGAGGATCGAGCCGTGAAGAGAGCGTACTTGGGACGACCGAGTGGACGTAGGCCGGTTGGTCGTCCCAGGTACCGCTGGAGGGACGAGGTTCTGAAAGACCTTTTGGATCTCGGGGTCGAAGACTGGCAAGAGCTGGCTCAAGATCGCAAAGCATGGCGCAATCTGGTGTTGGAGGCCAAGGCCCACTTTGGGTCGCTGCGCCCTGGCAGTAGTAGTAGTAGTAGTATAAAAAGGATAATACCCATACATCCTCTTATACAAATAACGCAAGAATGCCTTTTGCACTCTCTCCAGAAGCAAGATATAAGATGCTTCATGTGGGTTCCATACAACACAAGCTGCTTCGAGCTTGCTTCTGACAAGAGCTGTGTAAAGGAGCGTTATGGACCTGGCATCCACAAAGTCTCTAGTATTCCGAATGACGAATCCCAGTCTCCTGTAACAGTCAACAGCCAAGGCAATGATGATGATGATGATGATGATGGTGATGATGATGGTGATGGTGATGATGATGAACTAAAACAATTACTTTGCTCACCCGCGACCTTACAATAGTTACGTTTATGCAAGAAATGTGCGTTCATGCAGTTCCTCCACCTCCACACTGTACGAACACACACAAATCACATAAACACAACCATCACCACCACCAAGCTACACTGACGCGTTTCGAACTCAACCAGAGCTCATCTTCAGAGTTATCACAACCGTATGCTATGCTACCAAATGTTAAACTAACAAACCAAAACAAATGTTTTAACTTGTCACTGCAACTTCACAAGTACCCACTTTATTTTTCTTATTCTCAAACTACCCCACAAAAATTAACTTTTATTGACATATTGTAAAACTACCTTCAATTTTTGTTTATTTATTTATAAGGCATATTTTATTATTACTAACTGTTCAAATTAAACCCAAGCCGCAGTAAAGGAGAAGATACTAAATTTACCTGTTCATTAATAATAGACCCCATAGTGTTGTACCTAATTATTTCCATGCATTCCAGAGCATCCAGACGCAACCCCTTGCCGCAATAATGTAACACTTCATAAGAATCTGAATCTAACAATGAATGATTTGATTCCAACAAATGTTTTGCAAAATTCGATCTATCTGGATGCTCATTCCTATATGCCGAAACATGCTCTTTAAATCTAGTATTAAAACTTCGGCCTCTCTGTCCTAAGTATATCCCATTGCAGTCATTACAAGTAAGCTTGTATACCCCCGATCTAGTTCCCTTATCTACCTGTTCTTTGTGGTTACATAGCCTAGAGTACAAAGAGTTGTTAGTCTTAAAGGCAACATTAATATTGTTTGATTTTAAAATGCCATAAATCTTATCAGACAAACCCCCAACGTAAGAGATACTAGATCTATATTTGTTAGTATACTGAGAAGGTAACGCAGCGTAAAGCATACTATTTACTAACCGTGCCTGCTTCTTTTGAACTAAACTATCTACCATTGATTTTGTATAACCATTTGAGATCGCTATCTGATAAATAGTACTCAACTCTAAATCAAAATGTTCCTTAGAAAGAGGCACAGTCAGCAATCTATTAACAATGGAAAGCAGCCAGTTTATGCTGCCACGGATAATTAGAAGATGCTGGTATAACAGCATCTGTGTACGTGGGCTTACGGTATATTTTAAATTGATGTTTACCATTTAATATTGAAATCGTTAAATCCAAAAAGTTCAACGAACAATTTTCCTCCAATCAAATAATTGGTGATGATGATGATCATCATCATATACACCAATGCATCGCAGCTCGCATGATATTTATCGCATCACCCTCTACAAGTTTTATGTAGCTCCTGCCTGTTTCAATAGCACTTGAATATAGATTCAAATACTTTCGTTTGATCTAAATTTAAAGCGTCTAAAAACTCACTTGGCTAAATTAGAAATTTAAATCATACATCAATTTGTACTGCGCATTAATTCAAGTACTTAACTAGCTTTAATCATTATGAATTGCTTGTCAATTAATGAGTGCTATGTTGTATGCGTTTGTTATAATTAACCCATCATGTCTCGGTGTCAAATTATGGCATACGCGATTGACACTGTCAAATCGGTTGTACTATTTAAACTAATGGTGTCTTTAAAATCAAACTCAAACTGAAAACATTCTCATTCAATTCAAAGAATCTGTCAGCGGTTCAGATAAACACTGTTGAGAAGAATCTGGCATGAAATTTAAATACCGCATAAATGACGCAGACGTTGGTATAATCAAAATAATCATCTAGAATATTTTGGATTTAAGTCCTAGTCGTGGTAGCCTTAAAATCTGAAATAAGGTCTAAAGCAGCGGACAGTAGTTTCGATCTTTCGCACCCCTGAATTTTTCGGAATTTGTGTGCGAAATTACATGTAACTTTACCATTAGCTTTTCGGTGAAGAAAAATGAGGATACCTGGAATACCTGCGAAGCAATTCCATAGCGTATGTCAAGTTCCTAATCCGCATTGGGCCTGTGTGGAAACAACAGTCCAAGCACATTTATTCTTAGAGTCTTTTACCCAGCAGTGGATATATAGGCAGGAGAAGATGACCAAATGGGTTAAGATATGGCTGTTGGTCCAGATCAGCGCTAAATCCATGGTATTTAGAGATTAATTTAGGATATAACAACTAAGTAGGGGCTGTATTTGGAAACGGCATTTGACAGCACGAACACACACCACAGGCTAAACCACTATCATAGCACAACTAGATAAAACAGATTAAGCTACTAAACTATTTGCCATGTTCTAAAATATAAGACTGAACCACTAATAATTATTTTAATTAGAGCTGAGAACTCTAAAATGGTGCTGTGGTCCAACTGTGAAAATAGTTAGACAACGGTTCCGAGTAAATGTCTGCTGTCTAACTAGTTGAACAGAGCAATTGGACCACTGTTTCGAAAGGGAGCTTCTATCGACTGAAATTTCTTAAAACATTTCATTAAAACGATGCGACAACGGAACACGTTGGATGCGGTTGGCGCAGGGCCGATCTGTTTGGCGAGCCTTGGGGGAGGTCTATGTTCGCAGTGGACGTCTTTCG
Organism: Archips xylosteana; assembly: GCA_947563465.1. Lineage (NCBI taxonomy): Eukaryota > Metazoa > Arthropoda > Insecta > Lepidoptera > Tortricidae > Archips > Archips xylosteana. Next base: position 1,839,917 of record OX387366.1, on the reverse strand, counting down.
GCTGAAATGATGATGATAATGATAATTTCTTTAAAATTGAATAGAAAATTGGATCAAATAAAAAAAACTATCTCAATCGATTCATACCTACTTCAGAATAATGGATCTAGTTGGGAACGAAATGTTGCATTAGATTAGACTCTTATTATAGTGAGTCTGGTCTGATGAGTGGATCTACTGAGATTGAAGGCTTATCACGGCGCTTCGACGCTGCAAAAAGGCACCGCTTTGTGAGAAACGAGCAATGAGTCCTATTTTGCTACAGTGCAACTTGCAATCCTCAAAATACAGACAATTGTCGTCCGCTGGACGCAGCGGAGGGGGGAGGGATAGTGATATTTTGTATGCAGTATTGTTAGAATATTCTGTGATTAATCTCTATGATACGGACTGCCGCAACAAAGGAACTTCCAACGCACTGTATGTCCATATGCAACTGTTTTGGATACAATCATTATCCCTGCAGGCTTCAGTCGACTTTAGACAACTCTGTTTCATACACGGTTGTATACAGGGGCACTAATGACAGTACCCAGCAATCTGCCACAGAATGTATGTAGCTTTGTCATATTTTGATGTACTTAATAGCCACTAAAGTAGTATAAGTGTAGATATGGGTTCCTTCTAGAATATTTTTTTTAGAGATTTTTTTTTCAGGCTCGCATCGTCACACAGGTGCACTTAAGACTCGAAAAAAAAGAGAAAAAAAATAAAAATTTCATCTGATTTGTTTGTCAATAAATTGTTTTCATTTCCCAATTGTTTTTTTCTCCTGAAACTGTTAACTATTCAGGCTTGTTGTAAAACCAATCTAAGCTATAGGGTTCTACAGCATTAGTCATGAAATATATCCTAAATAGTTTAAAGTTTGGAAATGAAACAGTAGACAAATTAATCAGTTGGGAAAAAAAGTCTGCGAAAGTGAGTATATGATTTTTTATAATTTTTGATTATCATCATCACCATTATCCCAGCCTATACGTCCCACTGCAGGGCACAGGTCTCCTCTCGGAATGAAAGGGCTTGTGCCCTGGGCCGCTGTTCCCACGCGGGTCCAGTGCGGATTGGGAACTACACAGACACTATCGAATTTCTTAGCAGGTTTATGCACGGTGCAGGTGCGGTGCAGGCGTATAATTTTGGATACGACAGTCGAAAATTAAACATAGTGCGTCATCATTCTGATGATAAACTTTGCACCAAAGCTATTGCTTATATTACATTTTATTGCTTTGCATTATATTTAATGCAAGCATGCGTTCTACTTGCTCAATGCAACGATCGTTTTAGACCTCGGTCAATCAAATCTTTAAGGAATTGGCCACTAATAGCCACTTAGAGGAGACTGATGGCTCTAGGATGGGCGACCTAGATAGACCTATGTCGCAGTTGGTTTCGACAATGTCTCAATTACGTTTCGAGGGATATCAAAATTGAACCAAGCTAGCACACGTTAGGGTTCAGTTTTGAATAAGAATTCGCTATTTAGAAGTCTGGAAACAAATTATAGTCTATTTAAGAATTTTCACAAAAAATGGGAGTGAGCCATTTTTTTTTGAATGCTCATTAAACTTATCCTGTTATCATTATCATTCCAGCCTATTATACCCCCACTATAGGGCACAGGGCTCCTCTCAGATTTCACTTTACTGCTTTATTCCTCCGTGAACTCAAGTTATTATTCGCTGAAAAATCTACGGTTTTAATTTAATTTTAACCTCAGACGATAAATTGTGAAAAATTCATTAAATTGCTTTTAAACGGATGTGAGGCATTTAAGTGCAATTTTCAGCTACCATTTGATATACGTAATGATTTATTAGACTTTAGCGGTCTCCCGTAACTTTGTCTCTATCCCGCAGGATTTGACACTTTCCCGGGATAAAAAGTAGCCTATATCAATCTGGTATAGCGTAACTTTTACCCGTGAAAGATTTTTCGTATAATAATTCAACATTTCCATACATGCAAATAAGCACTCAAACAATCACTGTGCTATTACAAATACTTAGACAATCGTTAAACGCGTATTTAATACATGATTATAAATAACGGGTCTGATTCTAAATCCCTAACATCGTTTGTCCTAATGTAACTCTATAGGTTAGGTTAGGTTTGTTTTATAAAAATCCAGAACAATTAATAGATTTTAAATAAAAAGAGTTAGGACAAACGATCATTAAGACAAACATTTCATTAGGACACATAATCATTAGGGATTTAGATATAGAGCCGAACATCTGTGTTAATAGAAAACTGTAATTTTTGACCAGTCTTAGAAGACTTTGAACATAAAACTACCGTAAGACTGACGCATAGTAAAAAATAACGGATAACTCACGTCTATGATCGAGTTTAGCTAGACTGTTTCGGGCTAATCCATGGTCCTTCATCACGGAACACACACCACGGTGGTTGCTGCCAAACGCGCACTGCGCGCGCTACCGCTCTGCTTGTGCAGCTGCTCGACGAGACTGACAGCGACACGCAACTACCCCCGTTTTCATCGTAATTTTTATTGTTATTGTCAAATGTAGGGTACCACGGTTGTGTACAACACTAAAAACATCACATGTCGAGCTAAACTCTATCTTAGAAGTGAGTTATCCGTATATTTTCATTATGTCTTCGAAGAGTTCAAGTTTTTTTGGTATAAGGACATCAAAATGTATCTGTCTGTTTCCTCGTCGCGCTTAAACTGCGGAATTGATTTAGATAAAATTTGGTATGAAGATAATTAAAAATCTTGAAAAGGTCATAGGATAATTTTCATTCGTCCATTCCGCCCTCTTCTCTTTATCTTTTTAAACCTTTTTCTACCCACTTCTGAGTATAGGTCACTTCAAATTTTTTCCATGTTGTGCGGTCGCGTGCTTTCCGCACCCATTCCGTCCATCAACCATCAAAAAAGATCTCAAAGATTCGCGTATCCCTAAGTTATAAACAACGAAGTTCAATAAAAAGGCACTCGGCCAAAGACTTAACACTAAACTTGTTTACAGATCAAAATTAGGTACTTGTAACGATAAATAAGGCAAGACAGTTCATGATTTTTATTGGGCGCTTAAAATAAACAGAGATCTGTCAGTAGGTATTAATACTGCGACCGTGGGTGTTTGCGACACCATCTCGGCAAAGGGTTCCAGCTGTAGTGTATTAAAAATAGATAATTATCAAGATCACTGTTATTTCTTCAACGTAAGCTTCGTTAAGAGGGTTTATACCTGCTGAGCTGGCAACGTTGCATTTTTGTTAGTTTTTCTCGATTATTCCATAAAAATTGAATGAAAATTAAAAATGTTTTGAATACAAATTGTTCTAATGTATAAGTTAATGTGTCTACTGCAATAATAAATCGTGATAAGACTTTTATTTTCTTTAAAAACGAACAAATTATTACCTAACGGTTTTTAAAGAAAATAAAAGTCTTATCACGATTTATTATTGCAGTAGACACATTAACTTATATATTATCTAGAACAATTTGTATTCAAAACATTTTTAATTTTCATTAAATTTTTATGGAATAATCGAGAAAAACTAACAAAAATGCAACGTTGCCAGCTCAGCAGGTATAAACCCTCTTAACAGAAACTTAAAGCTGAGTGTAGACCTGCAAAAAAAATTGAGCAAGTTGCATTACATTGCGAGGTCGTAATGCGAAAGAGTTTGCAGTGGTCAATTGATCACAATTTTCCTTGCAGATCTAAACGGTGTTTGGTATCGAATTCCTCCGAAGCGGCTTGACTGAGTTTTTTGATTTTTTTTGTCTATTTGGTAGGTCTGAAAATAGGTCGTAGGCTATTTTTATACCCCTATTCTTCGCAGACGGAGTCGCGGGCAGCAGCTAGTAATAATATAAAATGTCACAATAAATTTAAAAGTGGCAGTGTTTTTTTTTATTTCCGTTTAATTCGGCGCGCTGCTCGGTACATTAAGAGAAACTACCTAGTATATTGATTTTTGTTAAAATCGAAAAAAAATAATTAAGTCGTGACAATTTCCGTTGAGATAACACGATTATTGATACAATAAATACCAATGTTTATGATTATGACATTGATGCGACACGTAATAAAGGAAAAAGTATGTAATGTCGAATGAACTCGCCTCAATAATCTCCTTGTAGCGAATAGATTTATTTATTTATTTATTGGACCTTCAACAACAAGAATACTCATACGTGTGTTATTTTACATAAGCAGCTTAAGACTAAGTACCTTATTAATAATAGAAGGACACCGCATGCACAAAATAACAAAAGTTTTTTTTTTTATGTTAGAGAGGCCTGACAAACGAACTAGTGGGTCACCTGATGTTAAATGATCACCACTGTCCATAGACACCCGCAGCACTTTACGCGATGCCAGTGCGTTGTCGGCCCTAAAAGGGAAAGGAAAAAGGAAAGGGAATAGAGGAGGGGGAGAGGTATTGGGCCCCCGGCGCTCTCACTGACCGTACGAAACGCAGCAGGAGTACTGCTGCTTCACGCCGGTGTTCTGTGAGAGGGTGGTACTGCCCCGGACGAGCCGGCCCATTCGTGATGCAGCGGCTAGCTACAACATGGCTCTACCACTACAAGTTTTAACTTAAAGCTAAAAAATTGTTTAAAACAAAAGAATATAATTGAATAGATATGAATGGAAAACGTGCACAATTTCAGCTCAATCGGAAACCGGGAAGTGGGTCAAAATCATGTTCAAAGTTTCCATTAGGTACATAGTTAGTTACATACAGGTCGACCTAATAAAAGCGTGTTAAAAAGGGGCGCGTCATAAGTAATATGTATATTACATAGTTACACAATGTTTTATATGGTGTGTTTTGTCAGTGATGACTTATGGCACTGAGACGTGGCCGTTAACGATGGGTCTTATAAGGAAGCTCAAGGTCACTCAGAGGGCGATGGAGAGGGCTATGCTTGGAGTTTCTCTGCGGGATCGCATTAGAAATGATGAAATCCGCGCAAGAACTAAAGTCACGGACATAGCTCGAAGAATCGCTAGACTTAAGTGGCAGTGGGCAAGGCACATCGCCCGTAGAACTGACGGCCGATGGGGCCGAAAGGTTCTCGAGTGGCGTCCGCGGACCGGAAGACGCAGTGTAGGTAGGCCTCCAACAAGATAGATAGATAGATAGATAAAAAACTTTAATCACCACAACACGTACATGGCTTAAAAAATAACAATGATAAAGTGACTTGAAAAATATAAAAAATAACATGGAAAACTTAAAAACTAACATGCAACAGAATTCCAAAATCAAGAGAGCCATGCGATGATGTGGAGAATAGGCGCTGACTCAGCATGTACTGCAGCTACGGATAGCCACAGAGCTGGTATTCTGTCAGAGACCTGAGGTAGTGCCAACGTGCTTCTGAACAAAAATATATATTTTTATTTTGTGTGTTGTGCCACATGCTAGACATTAAAATTTCAAAGAAATACATTGGAAAAGAACACAAGATGATGGGAAAAAGAACAAACCGAAAATACGGGATGTCAAAACAATAAGCCAAATAAAAACCACTAAAAAGAGCTAAGATGGAGCGACGACCTGGTGAAGGTAGCGGGAACGCATTGGATGCGGATGGCGCAGGGCCGATCTGTTCTGCGAGCCTTGGGGGAGGCCTATGTTCAGCAGTGGACGTCTTTCGGCTGAAACGATGATGATGACAATGTTTTTATGCCCTTAGCTTCGAGAAATCTCTGAAAGGTTAGATCAATTTACCAAAATCCTATTATAAAAAAATCCTGTCATTTTCTAGTAGCAAAATTTGCATTCGCGTTTTTACCCAAATGCTTTTTTTCTCGCTATAGTTTTTTTTACTGAAGCTTATTTTCACAGTAGCCGTTTTTTTCTCAATTTGAATCGATACAGAAACAGTGTCGACGGAGCTCCTTCTTCTGTGTGCTTTTAGCCCTTCGGGCCGATGCAAACATAACATAACCTAAACCTTGACCGGCCTAAGCACCCCCCAGTGCCCAGCGGGAGAATGCATGCTCCTCTCCCGGCCTTCCAGCAAATGGCTGAGGCAGGACACTGTGGGTAGATTAAGTCCCCTCCCTACCCCTCCCCTCCTCAAAATATAAAGCACACGTTTTTTGTATTAATAATCAATAGAGAAGGGGACTTGTGACCGGGTTTTTTAGTCCGTGCAATTCGGACACTGTCTGGGCCCTCCATTCCCAGTTCGTCCGAAGGGATTTTTTCCGAGCACGAAAAACAGCAAAGACTTCGCGTCTTTGGCCCCTCTGGCGACTCATTAAAAAAAAAAAAAACATAACCTAAACTTACCTATGTTGCTGTGTCGATTAAAGTCGGCAAAAAAAGCAATTGTGAAAATAAGCATCAGAAAAACAGTGAGAAAAAAAGCATTCGGGAAAAAATGTGGATGGAAATTTTGCTACTAGGAATACATACTTATAGTGGGACAGACGGTGGGAATCAACTTTGTTTTAAACTATGTAGAGAAGCATTTTTATCCATTGTCTGACGTTTTTTGCGTTGTTTGACTGTTCTTTGGTTAATTTCTGACTAGGTCAATTGGTATCAATTATTGTCGCATGAATGATTTTCATTTCCTTTGATCAAAGTCCTATGTATTGTACCCTGTGTGCGATCTCAAAACCGATATATTTTGAAATTCGCCATTCCCAAGCTTAGATCGGTACCTTTTTGCATTCCCCTTACGGCCCAAATACCAAATAGTGCAATCCTAGTGTCATGCGATATTGAAATTTCTGCGTTCCATCGCGCGCCCAATAATATACAATGAGGGATTATTTTATTAATATAAATTGTGGTCAGGGTATGTTTTATGAAATAGCTTTAATACATACTATATTGAGGCGGAATAAAAAGTACCCCATGTTAATCAAATATTGTGTAGTTTTCCGGGAAAGATGTTTATTTATAATCGGTTCAGAAGTTCCAAAAATTTCTACCTACATGCACAAAACAAACAAAAACTTTAACCTCGTAAGGCCCAAACTATTTTTAGGACGTTTGTAATAATGGCCCAGTGTCCTATTTATAGGCACATGTACTGGTAGCCCAGGACTTCAATTAATATTACAAAAACTGGTAGTAGATTTTACGAAATTTCAAAGTGCTTAGAAGTAATAGCCCGAATTTAATAAAGACATTTCTTCTTTACTTTGATTGAATTCATTGATCTGTCCTCTGCCTTCTTCGAGGCAAAAAAAAGCTAGACATATTTATATTACTCATTCTGTTATTTTATTAAAAAGTAAGCATCACTCTAGTTCAAGGTTAAGTTAACTAAGTATGTTTGTTAAACAATTAGTGGCAAACATGTTGGTCTTGACATTGAATTTTAAGCAGGTTAGACGTTGCATATAAATTGGCGATGAGAAATAATGCAAATTTTACTTTGATTTTAAGCATTAGGTAATAATACTAGAATTCGAGGAGATCCGTAGAAGAACCGGGGTCACCGACATAGCCAAACGGATTAGCTCGTTGAAATGGCAATGGGCAGGCCGTATAGCACGTAGAACAGATGGCCGTTGGGGGCCAAAAGTTCTGGAATGGAGACCACGGACTTGCAAGCGCAGCGTGGGACGTCCACCAACGAGATGGACGGACGATTTGGTGAAGGCCGCAGGTTCAGGGTGGATGCAAATCGCTTCCAATCGTAATGGTTGGGCATCAATGAGGGAGGCCTATGTCCAGCAGTGGACGTCCTACGGCTGAAATGATGATGATGATGATGATGATGATGATGACTAGAATTCGTCCGTGGCTTTGCTCACGAGAATATTAATTCCCAAGGGAAATCAAAAAAAATAAATTACATCGTGTTTTATGAAGAACAGCCGTGCAACATGCCTCAAAATTCATCATTTCATCATCATCAATTCAGCCGAAAGACGTCCACTCTGCTGAACATAGGCTCGGTCTTGCGCCATCCGTATCCAACGCGTTCCCGCAACCTTAACCAGGTCGTCGCTCCATCTTGTTGGGGGCCAAACGACACTGCGTCGTCCGGTCCGTCTCAAAATTAGCGATCGAAATTTCGGGATTATACTTGAGTACATTCTAATTCAGTACAGCCGTGGTGGCCTAGTGGTTTGACCTTATTGCCTCTCAAGGACAGGGTCATGGGTTCAAATCCTGGCTCCTAACTCTGAGTTTTTCGGAATATATGTACGAAATTACATTTGTTTACCATAGTTTTACGGTGGAGGAAATTCAATGGTGTGTGTGAAGTTTCCAATCCGCACTGGGCCCGCGTGGGAACTACGGCCCAAGTCTTCTCATTCTGAGAGGAGGTCTGTGCCCTGCAGTGGGACGTATAAAGACGACGATGGTGGATAAATACGTTTATAAATACATATTAAACATCCAAGACTCGAGCGCAAACATTCGTATTTTTCATACAAATATATACCCCGACCGGGAATCGAACTCTCAAACTTTGTAGTCAGTTTCTCTAACCACTGGGATATCCGGTCGGCTTATGGGTGATGTGATAATCATTACGGTGTAAAATTACACTCAAGTACTTTAATATGATAGATAGTAAGATGACTTTAATGATAACGCCGTATTTAATCTGCCAGATCTGTTAATTTGTTTGCAGTGAAGATAGCGACAACCGCCAACATTGTGATTTGGGTGCTGTAAAAGCAATAAACGTGGTTTTCCTGTAGGTAGTTTAATAAAGTAAAAGCATTCATTCATTCAAATGTATTTAAGAACAGCGCTTACGAACGTCGAAAAATCTACCACCGTCTCGGAAAAACCCGTCTTGAGAAGAATCCGAGAAGAAACTCACTGAGGTAATTTTTTTTTCAAAAGAGATTTACAATATGATTTGACTAGCTGTTGCCTGCGACTGCGTCTGCGAAGAATCCGTTTATTTTATTAGGAAACCATGCAATTTTCCGGGATAGAAAGTATAATTATAATGTTAATCCAGGTTATAAACTGTCTATGGATTAATCGTATTTGGGCAGAAACGTAATTCACCTGGTTCGCATTTGGCCACTATCGCGATTGGACAGCTCTCATGTGGCCAGAATAGCACATTGCCTGTAACGCACTTGTAAAGAAAAGTAAAAGGACAGACTCGCATCTGGCCATTATCGCAATTGGACAGCTCTCATGTGGCCAGAATCGCACATTGCCTGTAACGCACTTGTAAAGAAAAGTAAAAGGACAGACTCGCATCTGGCCATTATCGCAATTGGACAGCTCTCATGTGGCCAGAATCGCACATTGCCTGTAACGCACTTGTAAAGAAAAGTAAAAGGACGCAGGGTCGCAGCTCTAACCTAACCTACTGTTCTGTCAGCCGGTTATCTTCTAAGGGGTCGCAGTTCTAACCTAACCTAACCTACTGTTCTGTCAGCCGTTTATCTTCTAAGGGGTCGCAGTTCTAACCTAACCTAACCTACTGTTCTGTCAGCCGTTTATCTTCCAAGGGGTCACAGTTTTAACCTAACCTAACCTACCTAAGGTCTGACGAGTTCTGTTTCTGTCGTAATGCGTTCTGGCTAAATTCTTATATGACCAATTGAGTTTATGGTGTACAGCGTTTATGGTCAACTGCGTTTTAGGAGTGATGAGTTTCTGTCGTAATGCGTTCTGGCCAAATTCTTATATGACCAATTGAGTTTATGGTGTACTGCGTTTATGGTCAACTGCGTGTTAGGAGTGATGAGTTTTTGTCGTAATGCGTTCTGGCTAAGTGCGAATCAGGTAAAACGCTTTTCAGGTCAAATCCGAACCAGGTGAATTAAGTTTCTGCCCAAATGCGATTAATCTATCCAGATATCCATACAAACTTTCGCGTTTATAATATTACGAGCTGCTGCCCGCGACTCAGTCTGCGAAGAATTCCTTTATCGCTATCCCACGGGAACTATGCAATTTTCCGGGATAAAAAGTATTCTATATGTTAATCCGGATTATAAACTATCTGTGTGCCAAATTTCATCAGAATCCGTCAAACCGTTTTAGCGTGAAAGAGTAACAAACATCCATCCATACTTACAAACTTTCGCGTTTATAATATTAATATTAGTAGGATATTAACTAGTAGGTACTAGCTGTTGCGCGCGATGACTTCGTCTGCGAAGAATAATAGGCGTATAAAAAATAGCCTACAACCTTTCTCAAACCTACCAAACATAAAGAAAAAATAGATAAAAATCGGTCAAACCGTTTCGGAGGAGTTCGATAACAAACACCGTGACACGAGATTTTTATATATTAGAAGATAGAAGATGTTTAGTAAGATATATGTAGAAGTATCTACAGTGTTGAACAAAACTACATCGTTTAACACTACTAGGATTATAAACAGGGAAAAATAAAAAATGCTTTTTAAAAGGCTGGCTTAAGTACCAGTCAAATCGCGTACTGAGAGTTCCTTACAAGGCCTAGCCAAAGTGAGGTCAAAAACCGCGAGTTTCCCCGGGCCTAAGAGTGCTTATCACACAAAAAAGATGTACATAATTAAAAATTAATTAAAACGAAGAATTAGCGAATTATAATAACGTACGTCTGGATGTATAAATAGCACTTGTTAACCTTTCGCGCAGAATCTTCGAAATGGATTTTGATGAAGTCTGATACACAGATAGTTGACGAGCTGGATTGACACATAGAATACTTTTATCCCGGGAATTGCGGAGTTACCGAGGAATATCGACTAATAAATACGAAGTCTACTTCGTAAGATTCTGGGCAAAGTTACCAATGGCATGATGTGAATGAGGAGTAGAAGTGGATGTGCGATTGTGGTTTTCAAAAGGATCTACACTATCTTATTACCTTGGTGGTAGAGTCGTGTGTGTGTTGATTAATATACATCATCATCATATTTCATACTAAATACGAACTGAAACGGATGCACTGAAACTGGACTAGTTATGGTGTAGGGGTCAAAAGCACGCAGTACGGTATGCTGAGGACCCTAGTTCGATTCCCAGGCCTGTTCTTTTTCTGTCTTTTCTGTGTATCCATGTTTCAGTTCGTATTTCGTATGAAGTATAATGGATTTCACGGGATAACCGTAAAAAAAGTAAAAAAATGGAGTAGAAAAATAAAAATACAAAAAGATCATCATCCCAACCGGTATAAGTCCTACTGCAGGGCAGTCCTCTCAGAATGACACGGCTTGGGCCATAGTTCCCATGCTGGCCAAAAGCGGATTGGAAACTTCACACACACCATTGTATTTCTTCGCAGGCGTGCGCAGGTTTCCTTAGTATGTTTTCCTTCACCGTGAAGCTCAGGGTAAATTTCAAATGTAAATGTACTTTATTATTTTGTATATATTATTAATTAAATTTAATTAGTTTAAGAAATTAAACTGGATAAGTGCTCAGTAAAATAATGATTCAAAGAAATAATATTTAATATTAAAATAATTACAAAATTACATTGTGAGAGAACTTACATAAGTTAATTACTTTGGTTAGTTATTTTTACTTTCACTGTAAAAATTTAAAACACAATTTGATGAGTTTTTAAATGAAGCAGTAAATTTTATCAACACTCTTAGGTTATCTTTATAAATCTGTCTTCACAAGGACATCTGAAACACGAACAAACTAATTAATAAAATTCTAGAATTTACTAAGAAAAGTCCTTATTGAGGGTAATTTTTTAATCAGTGCACTAATTATTATGTGATTCAGTATATTTGATAGATCACGATTATCGGTTCGAGATATTTGTACATTTTGAAATTTGGGTAGTTTACAGTACATAATTCATCCAATAATTGGTCGAGTTACTATGAAAAACAAAAAAATTAAGTAATAAATATTAGAGTACTACTAAAATTTATTATTTTAACGATACTGAATGACATAGTAAAATTTGTGCACTGATTAAAAAAATTACTCTGTACAATAAAATTAGTGTAAAATGATGGTCCATACCTATGTATATCATAGTTTCCGACATACTAGGTAGCCCATTTACATAGGGTATGGGTAACTCTGAAACTATAGGACATAGTTACATAGAAATAACTGAACTGAAACAATTACTTTGCTCACCCGCGACCTTTTTGAAGGTCTGAAGTGTCTGAGGTGTGAAGACCTCCGCAAAGTAACGCCTGATACAATTAATTATTGAAATAACTGTTCTAAGGAACCATAATGTCATTGATTTTAGTGGCATGAACCGCAGCATTCTTAGATTTAAAAAAAACCTCATTCAGGTCGGGAATTTAGGCGGGGTCTCCACCCTTACGTTGTCAGTATTCCCAAAATCCGCACAAAGCGTTTTGGCTCTTCCTTCAGCAACCGTACAGCTGAGTGTAATTCCCTGCCTGCGACTGTGTTCGCTGAACACTACAATCCGGCCGTTTTCAAGTCTAGGGTATTTTATTTTATTTTATTTTATTCGGAAAACCAACAGCTATTTAATTTTAAAAGTAGATACTATAAGTTAATATCAGAAAAGCCAATTACAGGTCTTCACAGATAATAAAAATAAATGAGCATTTACGAGGCAAGAGTGCTCCATCTTAGGCCTCATCTTCGCTTTCTATCAGGGGTGATTGTAGTCAAACGCAAGCCTAAAATTAATACTATTATAAAGAATTTAACCCGTTCGTACTGAAAAATAAATACTGCAGTTCTGCTCAAAACGTGTATTTTGATAACCAAAACGTGAAATTAAAATTTAACCCACTTTTAGAGGTTGGATTGACATGATACGGTAGGTACTTAGATGATAGTGTAGACCATATACGTCCTATTGAGCACAGGCCTTCCCCCAGATTGAGAAGGCTTGAGCCACAGCTGCCATGTGGGCCTAGAGCTGATTGGGAACTTCACACCCACCATCAAATTTCTTCGCTGTTGTGCAGGTGTTGTTACATTAGTGTAAAGCTCGTGGTAAATATTTTTTTACAAAGAAAAAACTATGAATGCAGTTTTTCTCTCATTAAAATGAGTGACAGTATTTTTCTGTTATATTTTTTCTGTTACTCATACTGACCCATTTAAATGAGTCTTATTGTATATTATTACATTGCGGGGTGAAAAAAAATTTGAAACTTGCACTTAGCGAAGGTGCGGTGATATTTGTAAATCATTACCGTCGTGGTTCGCGGAGCAATCGACCCACTTTTATAATCACCCGAGTGTATTCAGTCGGGTTTTTTTAACGGTACACCCAGGACTCCAACCACGCAGAATACCCGCAATTTTGCAGGAAAATTAAATTACTTCATTTGGAACACGGGACGTAAAAAAACCTTTTTAACCAACGCCAGAATTTTCAAAGGCGAGAGTGAAAATAAATAAAATTACTTATTGGCCGTAAATAATTGCGGTAAAAAACACGACGATTAACGCTTCGAGCACTGTAATTTTTTAATTACCTTATTAATTTCGTTCGTTAGTTTATACTGAATTAATAAAACTTAACATATGTAACGTACCTTGAAAAGTTCCAGCAAACAAAAGAAACACAAAATTCCACGAAAAAAAAATGACACACACAACCACAGCACTCAACACCAAGGAATCACGGTCGCACAGAATTCACAGTACGTTCAAACCTGTCCACTACAGAAATAGTGCAAAGCGACGACAATGTGACGAATTTTTTACGCTCGAAAATGACGCGGGGGCGACAGACGTGCGCTTCGCCCGGCGAGCTAGGGGCAACTGGCTGGGACACGACGAAAAAGGCGGGAAACCCGGTTAAGAAAACGCGCGAAATTGCTTGTACGCTGTAATTTTTTTTTAATTGCGAGTTTCAAGTGGCAAGGGTAATGATAATGATCTACTTGAGCGTTTATTGTTTCGTTTTTGACTGCGCTATTGAGGTATGTGATTTTACATACGGCCAGTATTATTTATAATTAGAAATTTTCCCTCAAAGATTAATTTCAGGTTTTAATTGAGCTCTATGTACAGGATAAGGTTGAATTATTAACGTTCTACGGCCTAATGTTAAAGTGACTGAAAATGCGAGATTTCACGAACCTTTTACAAGAGAATTATTTTATGATTATGTATTTTATGCTTACTTTTATCGTGTCTTTCACATTGAAAATATAAACTTTGAGTAAAAAATCTTTATGACTTTTTTATGGTAGAGTCGTACCTATTTCACTTCAGCCTGCACATAAGTCACTTTAAAAAAACTGACCTAGAAAGAGAGTAGTTACAGTAATGTAGAGTCTAACATTTGGTAGCTCAGTGAACTGTTGCGGTACTCTGAAGATGAGCTCTGGTTGAGTTCGAAACGCGTTAGAGTAGTTTGGTGGTGGTGATAGTTAGGTTTGTGTGATTTATGTGTGTTCTTACAGTGTGGAGGAGGAGGAACATGCTATCGTAAGGTCGCGGGTGAGCAAAGTAATTGTTTCAGTTCATTAATATGGACCTCTGCAAAGTAACGCCTGATTCAATAAATTAATTATTAGTAGCTTAAGAGTAAATAGCAGCCTGACCTATAAAATATTACTTGTTTAATACGGACAGTATAATTAATAGTGAAATTAATAACATATGCAAGGATTTTTTTGTAATGGCCCACGGAAATGCCCTGCCCAGGAGGTTCATCGTGGGCGTGTCCGACACGCTCTTGGCCGGTTTTTTTCTTATCGACTATTTTCAAACTTACACCATTTTGCTGCCTCGCCTCGAAATCAAAATACCAGCTTCAACATAAACACGACGCAACTTTCCACAAAAAGCAGGGTATCGTGGCAAAGCGTAGTAAGTCATAAATTGCCCGATCTGACATTTGGGCGGAGTGATGAAGGTTAATTATGAGGGAGGGAAATGTCAGAATTGATAGCGCAAGCGTACTCCGTTCAAATTGTGAATTTTTAGACTAAAATTGCATTTTTGGGATTCCGTACTCAGAACTTGCCAACAAAACCTTATTACTGAGACTCAGCTGTCTATCTGTCTGTCCGTCCGTCTATCACACGGCTTTTTCTCTAGAACCGCAAAATTTCACCGATTATGTATCACTGTGCTCGCAATAACAACAAATACTAAAAATAAAATAAAGTTAAAAATTTAAGGGGGTCGACATACGAGAAACCTGTCGTTTTAGAGTTTTTAACTCCGTCGCTGGTTGCTAGGCGACAGCTGACAGTTGCTAGGCAACGATTAACAGCCATAGCCATGCAATAAAAACGGTGCGAATACGATGCGTCACTGCGATACCGTAACGTCTCCGTATTTTAACCAGCGATATGGCTGAACCTTTATACAAACATATAAAAAAAGTAACATGACTAAGTGACTGACAGACAACGCACAGCCCCAACTCCTGAGACCGTATTGTCTACGCGTCGACGCTTGCCTTTGCTTTCACCATCTCTTTCTGTCACCGTCTTATACCGTTTGACAAAAAGAAATAGTGATTGCAAAAGGAAGCGTCAGCGCGTTAGACAATATATAAGCCTGCTGGAGCTTGAGACTTGGAATTAGGCAGCCATTTTTTTATGATCGTAAGTACCGAGAAGAGATAATCTGAAACTTCTGTGGGATAAAGAACTAGGATTAGTAATCATGATCGCTTAGATCAGATCTGGCATGTTGCTTTATCTCATTCTTTTCGCGTCCAAACCAAAAAGACTCGTCGGTGCTATGGGGCATCAGATACGATACACAAAATGTTACAAATGTGGACCCACTTTATTTTAAATATTTCAATATTCATGCGTGGCGCCATCTCTTGACGAATAGCTGAACTAACTAGAAACTAAATACTAAAATCACCGGTTCGAAACCATACCTGAAGTGAAGCTATAAGCCATAGCAATGACAGGCATGCAGCGGCTTTGTCCCGATTCTCGATTGTTCGCGATTTGGCGGAGTTAATTGAGAATGAACTGCCTGAGGTCTTAGAACGGGAGACAGTTTCTAAATAGTTCAATAAATTTGGTATTCGAAGAGAGAAGGCGATCAAGACAACATCCAACAACTTACACAACACTATAGTCTAACATTTGGTAGCATAGGGTACGGTTGTGGTACCTACTCTGAAGATGAGCTCTGGTTGAGTTCGAATCGCGTCAGTGTAGTTTGGTGGTGGTAATAGTTGGGTTTGTGTGATTTGTGTGTGTTCCTACAGTGTGGAGGTGGAGGAACTGCATGAGCACGCATTTATTACACAAACGTAACTGTCGTAAGGTCGCGGGTGAGCAAAGTATAATTGTTTCAGTTAATTTACCATGATGACAAGTGAAATATATACTTAACATCTTGTGTCATTATGTCTTGTTTTATTCCCTTGTTGAACAATCTACTATAGTATCATTTTTGACAACAATGTGTCGGTGTCAGCAAAAAAATTTGCGAAAAGCTGAAAATTTGCGAAGTCCCCACAGGATAGTGAGAACGAAATTCAACGACGCTAGATAATAAATTTCATGCTCGTATTCAGGCGTAGCTCCCGCGCTAGCTTGGTGCATGATTATAGGTTCTGTGGACTGCGGCGCCATTCGCAGCAGGCGGCGATTGTTTCGTGCTCATTAGCTAACCGAGTGGGCCCTCTGTTTCTTTGTTGCGCTGTGACAATGAAGGGCTTAACTCGGTGTGGAACTGTGGAATTGCTGTGAACCGTTCTGTTGAAACTTTAGTGAAAAGGTTTCACAATGAAATGTACATTTTTAAATAACAAGCTGCAACAGGCTAGTCATCATCATTATCAACCCACCTTATATAAGTCCCACTGAAATAGCACAGGGCTCCTCTCAGAATGAGAGGGCTTGGGCCGTAGTTCCCACGCGGGCCCAGTTGTCTGTGGACTGAAAACTCCACACACACCAGAACAACATCAACAACAACAACGGACAACAACAAGTTCCTTTTCAACAGAAAGTGAACACACACTTTCTATGCAAACGTGTACCATTCGTAGGCCTCATCTTCGCCTTCCATCATGTGAGATTGGGGCCAAACGTAAGCCTATTTTAACGACCGCTTTAGACTAGTTGCTGGTGACCCTGCCTACGAAGCAAGAGGTCCTGGGTTCAAATCCCGGTAAGGGCATTCATTTGTGTGATGAGCACGAATATTTGTTCCTGAGTTATGGATGTTTTCTATGTATTTAAGTATTTATTTATCTATATAAGTATGTTTATCGTCGTCTAGTACCCATAGTACAAGCTTTGCTTAGTTTGGGATTAGGTCGATTTGTGTAAGATTGTCCCCTAATATTTATTTATTTTATTTTTATTTATTTTTTATAAAAAAAACACATAGTAGTTTTAAACATAATGCATGTTTTTTTTAGTTTCGTTAACTTTAAGAGAGGTTTTTTAAGGTCTAATAAAGCTAAAATTTCTTTAAGTTCCGGGAGGTAAGAGAAACGTGAGTTAGGTATGTCTAGATGAAATACGTCTCAACTCAATGTCATAAGGGGCCGTTTCACCGCCCATTGATTAATTTTAACAGACGGATAAATGTGATGCCGTCTCCGTCTATTCGAACATAACTAACAGAGAAGGCATCACATTTATCCGTCAAATAAATTAGATCAATGGATGGTGAAACAGGGGGTTAGACTCGTTAGTATCTTACTTATAACTAGTACCATTTAAAAGATAACCAACTATTAAATTTAATCGATGTTTGCTTTGAGAATAAACCGGCAGTCACCATCATCATCATTTAAGCCGAAAGACGTCCACTGCTGGAAATAGGCTTGCCCAAGGCTCGCCAAACAGATCAGTTTCGTGCTAAGTAGGGTTAAAATGATGATAAATTTATTGAAAATTAATTTGATAACACTATACTTTCAACAAAGATCATAGTAAAGTGCCACCGGTATATCACACAAACGTAACGATCCCGCACGTATACAGAGGAGCAAGATAAAATAGATTTTCATTGACCTACCTACTCTCCAAGAGATGTCGCTGCGGTCGCCGCCACGTCCCTAAATACGTTATAACAAGAACTATTCTTCCGCGAAATTGGATATGACTCCATTGTAAAGGTAATAAAGGTTCATTGAGGCTCCGAAAGCCCGAGTATATTCGTAAGTATTATGTGGTCATACCACATGAAACTTAACGTGGAGAGGCATGTGTGGTGCAATTTATAACTTTTCTACTTCTGTACTTTTAACGGTTTATAAGGGTTTCGTACCCAAAGGGTAAAGACGGGACCCTATTACTGAGACTTCGCTATCCGTCCGTCTGTCCGTCTGCCACCAGGCTGTATCTCACGAACCGTGATAGCTAAACAGTTGAAATTTTTACAGATAATGTAGTTTGGTTGCCGCTATAACAACGAATACTAAAAAACAGAATAAAATAAATACTTAAGGGGGCTCCCATACAACAAACGTGATTTTTTGCTCGTTTTTGCTCTATGTTTGATAACGGCAACAGGTAGACGCTTGAAATATTCACAGAATTTTTAGTTATATTTTCACTTTAAAAATAAATAATTAAATTAAAATAAAACAAATGTTTATTTTAAGGGGGTCCCATACAACAAAGGTGTTTTTTGCCGTTTTTATAGATAATAGTAGAGCTTGTCTAATTTAAAATGACGCGCCCCACCTCCGCATTTGCGCACAGGATTTTTCAAATCAGACAAGATTTGATTTTTCAAAAAAAAAACTTTTCAAGTCATTTAAAATGACAAGCTCTACGGAACCCTTCGTGCGCGAGTCCGACTCGCACTTGTTTACATGGTCAAGAGCAATTGGCTAAGTAAAGTTTTTTGAAGAGGTGCTAATTATATTTTTTTTCGACAGTCGGCGTTCTGGAGATCGAGAAACTGCAGCTGTTTTATTTTTATCTCCTGTTGTTTACTGGAAATATTTTTTTAAATGTTCGAGATGACATTTGTGAGATTTTACGGCTGACAAGCGGTTCGTGCTCAGTACTAAGAAGAAATAGAAAAAAAAACGAAGTCAACTGTCAGTTCTGTCAATGTGAAATCGTTTGCGTTTCGTTTGCTTTGCGTTTTGGTGTGCTCAGTGTGATTTTTGGACTATTTTTATCGACCTCCGCATAAAATCCGGACTTTCAATTTTACCGCATTTCTCCACGACCTAAGCACGTTAACTGGATCACGATTGAATACTTTCGATCACTATTTTGGAACTGCTTCTTGGGCACCGCAAAGCAAACGAAACGCAAACGGTTATATTTCATTTTACATTGACAGAAGCGACAGTTGACTTCGTTTTTTTTTTCTTTTTCTTCTTAGTACTGAGCACGAACCGCTTGTCAGCCGTAAAATCTCACAAATGTCATCTCGAACACTTAAAAAATATTTCCAATAAATAAAAGGAGATAAAATAAAACACCTGCAGTTTCTTAGTGTTGAAGTCGACCACTGTCGAAAAAAAATATAATTAGCACCTCTTCAAAAAACTTTACTTAGCTAATTAAATAAGAACTTAGATAATATGACTTCAGAAAAGTCTATACTCTTTTCAACATAACAGCACTTGTGTCGTAATGTCATTATAACGGTACGCTTGCCTGCCACAGATTCATTCACATGCGCATCTTCATAGCGCATCTTCTTCGAGCGGCCACATAGCTTAGCATTAGTAGAAACGGTCACATAGTTTCATAGCGTAGCTTTCACATCCACGCAATATAGCTGCACAGAACATCTCTGGTGGATAAACACCCTAAAGACTAAGTATAGCTAAACCGTTTAACTGAGTCCTCGCCCGCGCAGTACAGGGGCTCGGGGGTATGACGACAAAGGGGGCCGGGAGAGGTGCGGGTGGCAGGCACACGAGGCGCGCTCGCCGCCCGCACCTCTCCTGCCCCCTTTGTCGTCACACGTCATATTTAACGGGCTAGGTAGTTGTTTTAGGTTTTTTTTTTTTTTTCTTGCTAAGTACAAACTAAAATATAGATGCACAGAAAAAACCCCAGAAAAAAGACCAATGCTGGGAATTGAACCCAGGTTAAAAAAAGAAAGAAAAAGAAAAAAAGATACTTCATACCAAACTTGTAAAAGTTGTTTTAGTTTTATTAGTTCGACGATCTGGTGGCCTTGTGGTTGGTGACTAGGCCAATTGGTTTCAATCGTCCTGTGATTTATTTTGTATTGTTATTATTTTTATTAATTAGAAATTGTAGATTTTTTTTTATGTACCTATATGATTGTTTTCTTTGTGAGTAATAGTTATTGTTCTGTAATTTTATTGTATTGTAGCATTATGGGCGCTTTGGTTCTTGCTGTAAGTCCGTAATTGTGTAATTAATAAATAAATAATACCCCCCAGCCCCTGTACCGCGCGGGGGAGGACTGATTTAAACGGTTTAGCTATAGCTTTCACATCCTCGAAGCATAGCTGCATAGCGCGTCTCAGCTGGAAAAACACCCTAAAGACTAGTGGTACATATTTATCTTTTCTTTCCGCAAAAGGTCATGTCAGCCAGTCAACTGTCATGCCATGAATGTCATTGATTATTCACTAAGTAAGAACATTCATTGAATCGTTATATTTGAGGTCAATGAACTAAAATATTTTGACTTGCTACTCCGTAGCCACATTTAAAAGACAGCTATGTTTATGCGACATATTTGAAAAATGTATAAATTATTGTAGTACTTACTAAAAAAAATCTAAAATCTTTTTTTTATACTATATACTTACTAATATTATAGGCTAAGCAAATGTTCCTACTAATAAATTATGTACTACGGGCTATGTTGCCTGAAAATAAACAATTTTTATTTTTTTAAAAACTTAGATTTCCTACAGTTGAAGTTTGAGCCAGGGTTCGAACCTACGACCCTTTGCTTTAGAGGGGTTTCTATCTTTTGCTCGAATTTCATATGCCATAATGTTTCATTCTCCATAATTTTAATTTTTCTTAAAGTAATTTATTTCTCAAACAGTAACCTACTACATTATACATACATATAAGATGGCATTTCAACAAATCCTGAAAACAGAACGCTTTTGTAATAAAATGTATATTTTATGGCAAACTTTGGTATGGCAAATTGAATTATGGGAAACAATAGGATCCGCTTGGGAGGCCATCGCTCAAACCACTCTAAGGCTTCATTAAAAAAAAAATTCTTACATTACATTAAGTCCCTACCGAGCTTTTGGCACTAATCGATTTTAGGTATTCTATGCACTCGTATTTATGTGTGTGTGAGAGCGGCTTGTACCACCCCCCCCCTCCCTACGCTACCTACCCCTTTATATATACTATACTATATACTAAAGCTACCTACCTATATAGATCTTTATCTCCTACTTATTTCTACCTAAATTCCTACTTTAATTTATATATAACTAACTATATAACTCTAAGAAGATCTACCTAGGAAACCTACCTATATAAGCGAACCTATAACACCTAATTTTTTCTAAAAATAGTCCTTAAAATCCCTAGTTCCTAACTCAAGCTGATTTACCTTGTTTAAGTCACTAAATTGGCCAGTGATCGTTAGCGGTCTACGTAATAAGGATCCTACATTGAGTCCGAAGAATAACCCGACAGTTCTTTTTTGTATGTATGGGTAGTAGTTAACTGCTATATAATTCAAGTTCATAATGAAGATATGGTTAGGATGGATAATTTTAAAGAAAGTAATTGCCTATAGTTAATAAAAGTCATTGAGGAAGATGAATAGTTGAAGTAGGATAATTAAGCTGTTTGTAGTTTCAAGTAATTGTATATAGTTTTAAGTAATTGTATATAGTTTTAAGTGATCGCTTATAGTTAATAAAACCTGTAGAGATGTCAAAAGAAGAATGGTTGAAGAAAGATAATTGTCTGAAGTTTTATTAATGTCATATGTCCATAGTCTGTGTCATGTACTTGTAGGCAAGGAATTTTATATTGCGGCTATGGATGAGAGCCCGCTCCCCGCTCTCAACGGTGGTGTGCGGCACCATACTTGGACTCCAAAACCTCCCCCGCATGAACTCTGAAGGAGTATACTACCTTTTCCTTGTTTAGGTAATGAATGCATTACCTTAAATAAATGAGAGGACATTTCAAAGGGGTATTAGTTACAGTCTGTG
This sequence comes from Archips xylosteana, assembly GCA_947563465.1. Classification (NCBI taxonomy): domain Eukaryota; kingdom Metazoa; phylum Arthropoda; class Insecta; order Lepidoptera; family Tortricidae; genus Archips; species Archips xylosteana. Next base: position 1,817,927 of record OX387366.1, on the reverse strand, counting down.
GCCGTTCTTGGGTCCAACCTGTGATCATATTGCCTCTGCAATAGCTAGCCGAAACTTCGGTAGTAATTGTAGACTTCGATGAATGATCATAATGACTATTGAGTAGCTACCAGATCCTTTGGTACCAGTAAGCCACTAACTTGCATCTGCCTCAGTTATAGTCAGAATGACGGATTGTAAAGTAGTATTTGGTAAACTTTTACCATCTAGGTACAGTAAGTATAACTAGCCACCACAGGACCAGATAATCCAAGGTTATTTCACCAGGGACGACCGCCGACTTCAAAGGAGATTCTACTTTTCAGCAAATAAATATTCATAGTGAGTTTGTTGAGTTTTATTTTTACTCACTTAATTGAGTCTACTAGGGTTTACTAGATAGGACATATGGATGAAAGGGAAACCCTGAAATCTTTCATCCGTCGGAAGTCTAGAGCGTCATAGTCAAAGTCAGTCAATGCCTCAGGCATCAGTAGCCATGTCATCAAATGCAGCCCCTTCCCACAACACAATATAGCTCAATGAAGAACTGTCTTGTTTAGGTAGCAGTACCAAGCAAGTCAGGAGGCATAGCAATGCCCTCCCACATCAATTAGTATAATGACGAACAGCAGGAAGTATTTAGCCAATGGTAATAGTATTAAGTATGTCAGATGGCATATCTCAGCCCTCCAACACACTACAGTATAATGACGAACTGAAGATAGTTAATGATAATAATGTCAAGTATGTCAGGTGGCATATTTCAGCCCTCCGACACACTACAGTATAATGAAGAACTGAAGATAGTTAATGACAACAATATTATGTATGTCAGGTGGCAAATTTCAACCCTCCGACACACTACAGTATAATGAAGAACTGAAGATAGCTAAAGGTAACAATATTAAGTATGTCAGGTGGCATATCTCAGCCCTCCGACACACCACAGTATAATGAAGAACTGAAGATAGCCAATGGTAACAACACCTATCCCCGAAGAACCTATCCTACCAGCTAAACTATCCATCCATTCCACACGAAATTGAAAAGCTAGGAATCCGGATTCCACACCTACAACCACCGCGGGGCCCCTCTCCAACCGACAAGAGAGGGCCTATCCTAAGCTAATGCCTACGTTGAGTGGGTTGGCTCAAGACCCACTTTCTATACCCGTGTACTACTGGTACCCTTCTGAGGGGACTGGGATAGAAGAATACCAGTGTGTAATATATATATAAATAGACAAGCGGACTAGGCAGATGATGAGGTTGAAACACCGGTTACGGCGCTCCAAACCCTTCAACACCCAGGGAGAACTTAGGTCCGACTCTTGAGTTATAATACAGACCCCCACCCATCTCCAAGAGGTGGTAAATTTACACTAAAACGCCTCCGAGATGGGCTAATCGTTACGTTAACACCGCAAGGTTTCGGGACTATCCCTTCTCAGAGTCCAGCTATTACTTCAGCTGATGCTCGAATAGGTTCTCCAACACTAACACAACCTAGCCCCTACACTGACCCCACAAAATCCACTAAACCCCAATTTAACTATCTCACAGCTATGTAGTTATCCAAACGATGAGCATTCCATCGCCATGTTCTGGCAATAAATACGCAAAGCCAGATAACCACACTAAACCCCTCCCCATTAACTATCACAAGAAACTAACAAATAAACTCCTATACGAAATTCCCGCAAAATCCCGCTACCCCATCTTAACTAACAGCAACTATGTAATTATCCGACAATGAATATTCCATCACCATATTTGGCAATAAATACACAAAGCCGGGCAATCACAAAAACCCCCATTAACTAACACAAGAAACATTTAAACACCCAATAAAAGAAACACGATAAAAGAAAACACAAGAGAAAACACAATAAAGTAAGAGAAAATACGGTAAAAGTCACGATAAAAATGATACCTCTAACACACTGGGAGAACCGTTTCCGAGCCCGTGGCAAAGACGAAGAACCCGTTCTCTGTCCGCGCGCTGCCTTTTATACGCCATCTACCGTCCCAATAGCGAACTAAGCGCACTTAGCCCAAGCAATCCCATTGGAGCATTTGGAGCACTTGGTCCATTCAGACCATTTGGTGCACACGGAGCACTAGGTGCAAAAGGGGCCCGAATAACTGTGGAAAGGTCGTATCTCGAGCGCGTGCCTCCAGTCTACCCGACAATTCTCATTCCGAACTCGATACTGAAATAGCTTCTAAGCTTTTCACTTAAGGTGCAGATTTGCCTGTTTTACCTCCAAATTGGGTCAGCCAGTTTGTTGGCAAAATTACAGGTATGCCGTCTAGTAAGCGAAAGTGTTGCATCATCTTCATCATCATCATCATCATCTCAGGCCTTTCCTCAAGTAAAAAGGTTACAAATGAGGATTTTCCGAATGTAATTGTTAATTAGCCTTATTAACATTGTTGTCGTCAGTCCCACATTCCCAAATAAGCTTCATACAGGCCTATTCTTACAATAAAAGGTTCAGTATGCACTTAGGTAGTTTGTGATCAATGAATTAAGAATAACATCGCCCTATTGACGTATGAAACAATTTTATTAGCTATTTTGAATATATATTATTAACTAATATACCTAAAACTATGTTTATATAAGATGGAACATTACAGATGGATGTCTGTACTGTTACAGGCTAGAATCAAAGCCATGCGTAAGTGCAAGCGACACGAGTTCCTCGTCCGATGGCCGAAGGAGAACTAACGCAAGGACAAGGACAAGGGTGAAGCACGACGGCTCAAAATAAGTTGGTCAGACCGCTCGTGTATTTAGGTATTTTCATCGCATTACTAAAACAAAAACATAATTTAAAAATGTAACAACACTACGCCCTAGAAAACATCATGTTTTATTAACATTCAAAAAGTAATGACCTGCCGCGCAGTATTTACGCCGTACTAAGGATTTATTTTATTTTTTAGAGACGACATTGAATTTTTTTTCTATAGAGTAAACTACAAGTAATCGTGTTTCGAAAAATACTGGCCACTAGGGTGAATCCTCAAATATCTTACACATGAATTTCAGAACTATGTAAAGCTTTGCTAATAATGATACAGCTTGGGATTAAATGAATAAATAAATAAAATAATAAATAAATATCACGGGACAATTCACACCAATTGACCTAGACCCAAAGTAAGCTTAGCAAAGCTTGTGTTATGCGTACTAGGCAACGGATAAACATACTTATATAGATAGATACATACTTAAATACATATTAAAACACCCAAGACCCGAGAATAAACATTCGTATTTTTCATACAAATATCTGCCCCGACACGGGAATCGAACCCGGGACCTCAAGCTTCATAGTCAGGGTCTCTAACCACTAGGCCATCTGGTCGTCTAAAATGAATGCAAATTAAATGAATGCAGTAAATGCGTTAAAAGCTCGGTAGGGCCTTAATGCGCGCGCGCGCGCGTGTGTATGTGTGTGTGTGTGTGTGTGTGTGTGTGTGTATGTGTGTGTATGTGTCAGTTAATATTATTAAATACCTATTTTTTGATATTACCGCTCATGACTTGGCCCCTTTGTCTCCTACGATCACAACGCAGTTCACAATTTCCAAACTTCTCAGATGTTAAAGCGACATAGTTGGTGAGAGCTTTTGTACGTTCATTAAACTTTGAGGTGCTTTCGGTGTTTGTGATATAAGCCTCCATGTTTGCGCAAGAAATTGAACTTAGTGTCATCTAGCAGACGATTTAGAAGATCGTTTGGCTAAGTGGAAGGTAAAAGGGGAGATAAATAACAGGAGTTACTTAGTAGGAAGTGTCAGTATGTTCTTGTGTAATGATAATGTAGACATACTCAGATAAGCAGAAAAAGTGGTCAAGAGCGAGAACTCGCGCACTGAAAATTCCGTGCAAATTTAAAAGGCAGATAATAATAATCCCACCAGAAACATAATGTGAAAAATGTTAGCCAAGTTCAATACTAAAATATAATGCTTGACTGTGGACTTCACCGACTAAAGGATTGAGACCTAAATGGGTGCCAAGTTCTGCAGGTAATACTGAAATCTATTTGTAAGAACAAAATAGATAGATAGATAGATAGATAAAGACGTTTATTTGGTACTGCAAGCACACACAATCAAGATTAACAAAAATACAAAAGCCAGTACAAACTTAAAAGTAAAACATTATATATTGTCTGTATGCGCTGCAGTAGTGCAAAAGGGCCGTGGCTCAGTGGTCAACATTGCTCATAGGAGCAAAACACTGATATTCTGCCACAACCAAGAGGATCGAGAACAAAATATTACTTACTAATTCAAAATAATTATACAACAAAAGAAAAACAAAACAAACAGTGCTAAGCATCATTAATACCGACAATAAAAAGCAGATTACAACAAAAGCACAAAACAAGCCATGCCACCCGAGACGTCCCCAAAACTACCCGAGCCGATACGGCGAGGGCAGACAGACACGTCGAGGGGAAAATGGGTCCAAATGCTCGACACTCTGCTCTTCACTTCGATTACAAGGAAAATAAACAGCAACATTGGAAACCATTTATTTACAAGCTGCAATTTTCATCCAATGCATTATTTATAATAATTCCAAATAACAACAATTCCAAATGACAATAATAACATCCTAATCAAGTATAACACTCTATTTGTTTGGTTTTACTACTGCAACTGTGTTTTATATTTATAAATATAAATTCTTAAATTTAACTATCGAATAATTTACACAAAGTAGATGACTTATGTTAAATTGAAGCTTAACATTTGACATGGCCACTTTTCACATACAAATCATCTTATATTTGGCTAATCAACTTATCTTCTACATTCGATTTGCTGCTATGGATGCTCGCAAGCGTCTCCCCCCTCAACGCACTGCCACTCCGCGCGCCCCTGGCGATACATCGCATAGCTCTATCTCTGGGGGAAAGTCACCCTTAAGGTCACAGGAGGGAACGCATTTAATGCGGATTGCGTAGGAGCGATCTGTTTGGCGAACCTTAGCTGAGCAATGGACATCTTTCGGCTAAAATGATGATGATGATGACGAAACAATCATACTCTCATCTCTAACGCAAAACTGATATCTTAATAAAGCAGATCGCATGCATCATAAATGCAAAACAATACCCAAGCGATGGCTGAGCCACAGTAAAATGAGTAAGTAATCAGCAAAGAAAGGTCTACATTTTTGTAGTGGTAGAGCCATGTTGTAGCTAGCCGCTGCATCATGGATGGGCAGTACCACCCTCTCACAGAACACCGGCGTGAAGCAGCAATACTTTTGCGTTTCGTATGGTCAGTGAGAGCGCCGGGGCCTAATACCTCTCCCCCTCCCCCTATTCCCTCTCCTTCTTTAAAGGCCGTCAACAGATCAGTGACTCTCTTTGAGTTGTTGATATTTATGGGCGGTGGTGATCATTTTCCATCAGGTGAACCACTTGCTCGTTTGCCTCCCTCTCATAATAAAAAAAAGTGTTTTAGCTATAGGAATTGCCTCTAGATGGCGCTGTATGTATCAGATAAATGTAAAATCTGTCCTTTTTTCCCTATGACTTGAGAAAAGGAATGCGATGGTTTTAAATGACGGATACTTTTATCTGGGGGGATTGAAATATCGGCCCCTAGTTCATTTATTCTTTATTATTTGTTAAAAAATGAGATGAGAAAAAACATCTACCGTATTGTTATTAATCGCAGTGTTTGATTCTTCCGTATTCTTTGATAATGGTTCAAATAGTATATGCATCAATGTGTGCGTATCGGCAATTGTTATACTGTCTTAAGCACAAATTAATAATTAAAAAACAAAACAAATGAAGTTAGTTGTCGTGCACGTGTGCAACAAGGAAGCATTTGCAAAGAAATGCTTGAATCAAGTAATAAAATTATTTAAAACTAAAATAGACATCTAGACAATCCTGTGCGAAAGAGCATGCATTAAACCAGTCTAAAAACGAAATGCAAACTAACTCCATTATTATTATTTCCTAAAAACTAATAAACCGTTGATATAAGTTGCAATTGCATAAATAAAATAAAAATATCACGGGACAATTCACACCAATTGACCTAGTCCCAAAGTAAGCTTAGCAAAGCTTGTGTTATGGGTACTAGGCAACGGATAAACATACTTATATAGATAGATACATACTTAAATACATATCAAACACCCAAGACCCGAGAACAAACATTCGTATTTTTCATACAAATATCTGCCCCGACACGGGAATCGAACCCGGGACCTCAAGCTTCATAGTCAGGGTCTCTAACCACTAGGCCATCTGGTCGTCAAAATATACCAGCATAATAAACAAATTCTGTAATTCACATTGAATAATATTTAAAACCCATGATATTCATTTTACATAACGTGGAAAAGGAAACGACTAATGAAAAATAGATCAGGTGTTTCGAACCTTGATGAACCACTAACCTAACCTTTTTTTTAAGTCTTACACTTTACCTTAATTTAGGCAAGGATGATATAGATTTTTATAGTTCGATTATTAAATCTAGATAGCGCTGAAATATAGCCCGAGGCTTTGAAAGCAAAACAATAAGACTACAGATGTTTTATATAACTACAAAATAAATGCATTATTTTTCAAAAATATTGCATAATAATACATTTGCAGTAATATGAAATATCTGTAGTTTTATTGTTTTGCTTTCAAACCCTCGGGCTATTATGTCAGCGCCATCTAGATTTAATAATCGAACTATAAAAATCGTGGCCTATCTGTACTATGGCGATTGCTAATCCAGTCTATATCATCCTTGATATAGGTATGTAAAATTAAATTTTCAACAAAAAAGTTACACCAAATGTTTCGAACACTATACAAAATAGAATCATTCCATGTGAGGGTTATGCTATTCAACAGTTAGCTAAATGCTTATTTTAGATTGAACGGCACCTTAAGATGACATACGTATTTTACTATGACATTGCCAAATGTTTTTCTAATGCCCAATCTTCCACTAGTGTGTTCCCAAATTGCGAGATTCCCAGACGTCCATCATTGGAGCGTTAGGGCGGTCTCTAGACGAGAAACTAATGGCCACCCTATTAGTTGAACTCTATAGGCGCAGTAACTAACGTAGATGGATTTACGAGTTAGAAGAGGGTGGTGTTTTAAGAGTAGTTCGAAGGGCATGCTCAAGCAAAACTGAAATAGCCAGTTTGCATTTCAATGAACGTCTGTGCGTCTTATACAGGGCGTCCCACGACTATGCCACATGCAGGGGAAGTACCTTAAATATTGTAGATAGACAATTTATCTGAAAAGAGACTTCATACAATACAATACAATACAATGACTCTTTATTGTACACCACAAAGAAAACAATACAGAAAAACAAGTACATGGAAAAAATATACAAGGTAAGCAATAGGCGGCCTTATCGCTTCGAAGCGATCTCTTCCAGGCAACCATTTACGCAGGAAAAACAACAAGGAATGTATTTCAGCAGGTGGTGCAATATAAGAATAGAAAATAAATAGTAATATAAACATTATACAAGAACTACCTAATATACAATATATACATCATAAAACATACATAGATAAATCATACACAACAATTAACTTGTAAATATATAAACGGGCTATAATTTTCACACACAAGATAGCAAATAGTGTTCCTTAAGCAAGGATTTGAAAATAGACAAAGACTTTGCGTGCCTGCGGTCTATTGGCAGGGAGTTCCACAGCCGAATAGCCTGGACAGTAAAAGAGTACACGTAGAATAAAAACAGAACGGAACAGATTTTGAGCATTTGCTAAATTAAATTAATGCGACGTGGTTCAATTGGTAGAACACCCGTTGGGGCGCATACCCAGGAGACGTGGGTTCGAATCCCACCGGCGCACCCGAAAAACTTTTTCGCTTTTAAATAATCTTAGATTCGGTGAGCAGCCGTACTGCTAA